>OU015756.1:28362595-28372738 GCA_907169655.1 Acomys percivali | reverse complement strand
TTTTTTTTTTTTTTTTGGTTTTTGGAGACAGGGTTTCTCTGTGTACCCTTGGCTGTCCTGGACTAGCTTTGTAGACCAGGCTGGCCTCGAACTCACAGAGAAGCAAACACTCTTAATCCGGCCCATTGTACTCTTTTTTTCATAATTGTTCCTTGTATGACAGAGATCACAACAAAGCTTAAGATGACGAAACAAAGACCAAAGCCCCCTAAAGGTTCTTTACAGGTACAGATTGGGGTAAGGTGACCCAGGAAGGACAGGTCAAAGGCTTGAGTTCTGTTTGGATTAAATTTGATGCTATTGAAGTGACGTTTGGGAAGGGTTTGGCTGTTGCACACTAAGTAACCTGGAGAAGCCGCGTAGGCTTGGTGTCAGCTGAGTCCCTAGGAAGGTGAGAAGGCAGGCAGACGTCAAAGCTCAGGTACAGAGATAATCTTTAAACAGAGAGCACCTCCATCTTATCTGTAAGTTAATCATAAAACACTGGCTTCTGGCTCCATGGTAGCATTCTCGTAGGCTTGGCACTGGTGGGTTGTCATCCCACTTCCTTGACCACTTTGCAGGTAAAGCTAGTCTAAGTTGATGGAAGCACTGGTTGTGGGAGAGTAAGGAAAACCAGTCAAGCCCCTCACAGCTCGGTAGAACGCATTATTATGAGCTTGGGGGTGAGGTGGGGGGTAGGGGAGGGCTGTTAGAAGAGGATAATTGCTTTGGTTGCTAATTAAGGGACAGTTCACTTTATTGTCTGTGTCTGTGTCCTTCTATTCCTAGAGGTGAGCATGCTTTCCCTCTGAAGTGTAATGAAGCTGAGTTTGGCTCAAAGGGAGCCCCCCCTACACACACACACACACACACACACACACACACACACACACACACACAACCCTCTTTGCATTTGAAAGGAACTAAAAAAAAAAAGTCCCAAGCCACACACATCAACAAGCCTAGGGTGGCAAAGGGAAAAGGATTGAAGTCAAGCACTATAAAGAAATGGTGCCCATCTGTGTAGCCTTGGGTGGAGGTGCTAGTCAACGGCCAAGATTAAAGGAAGTTTATTATGTCGAATGGATGCGAGAAAGCTTTAAGAATTGACAATTGACGCTACCAGTTACTTCCAAGAAAAGACAAAGAAATGTCTTTGTCACTACTATCACTGCCCCCACTCCACCCTTTATCTCTTTTATCTGAGAGAAAACCTGAGCCTCTAGAGCAGCATTTCTCAACGGGTGGGACTTGACCCCTTAGGGGGTGGAGCGACCATTTCACAGAGGTCACCTAAGGCCACCAGAAAACAGATATTTACATTACCATTCATAACAGTAGCCAATTATAGCTATGGAGTAGCAATGAAAATAATTTTATGGCCAGGTGTCACCACAACACGAAGAGGAGCTGTTACGGGGTCGCAGTATTAGGAAGGTTGAGAGCCGCTGCTCTTGAGTCACAAACCCTGATTCATCTCTGCTGCAGTGGCGTGCCTTACGTCAGCTTCGTCAGACGGGTTATATTCACTATTAACAAATCTACCTTAAATGCTTTGCCTCTCAGATTCCTTCAGTGAAAGAATAAAATGCACTCACTAATGACTGATTTCTGACAAACTAATAATACACTTCCAAATATTGCCACATCAGGCTGAGCGTGGTGGTGCATGCCTTTAATCCCAGCACTTGGGAGGCAGAGGCAGACGGATCGCTGTGAGTTCGAGGCCAGCCTGGTCTACAAAGTGAGTCCAGGATGGCCAAGGCTACACAGAGAAACCCTGTCTCGAAAAACAAAAACAAAAAAACCAAATATTGCCACATCTCTACTTGTTAAAATTGAACCCAGCCTCTGGGAAAAAACAGCAAGTGATGACTTATTTGAATGAAGTGTTCTGTCAAGAAAGAATAATGTCAGTAAAAATATTTCATGTTTATATTTTCAATTTACATTTTATTTACATTGCCGGGTTAGGCAAGGGAGCGTGTGGAGGTAAGAGACAACTTGCCAGAGTCAGGTCCTTTTCTGTACTGTGTGGATCTCAGGGGTCAAGTTGTCTGTCTTGGCAGCAGACAGTTTCCTACGGAGGCATCTCACCTGCCCCATATATTTTTCTTCTTGAGACCGAGACTTGCCATGTTATGCAGTCACCAAAATTGAAAATCCTGCAAATGCTGGGCCACTGCTACTATGTGAAGTGCAGTCTGGGGATACGTAGAAAACAGAGTGATAAGGTATGACATCTAGCCGAGTTCATGGAGGTAGAGGGAGAGGTGTTTGCTGTGCCACTTCTGAGCACTGACGTCTCGTGCTTCTAGAATGGCAAACAGTAGTTTATAACCTTCTACTCCCAGTTACAAAATGTAGCAGAACTGTGAACTCTCGCTCAATGGGCACCATTACCAATAATCATCGCTAATAAGACATAAACAGTAAAAAGCAAACAACAACAGTGAAACTGTGCAAAGTACATCTGCACACAGGCTAGTGTTTGTGCGCACTGTGCATGCCTACCCTCAGCTTACGCTGGTGTTGTCCAGTCCTCCATAGATGCTGTTCCCACTGTCTGTGCATCCCTCTCAGAACGGCCTGCAGTATTTCTTCAGGTGTAGACTTGGCGATTCCTCTAAGTAAGATTCGGACAAGTTTTGCACCTACTATATAGAAGGGCATGCTAAAACTGCTGTGCTCCTAAACTGAGAGGAAAATGAAAGGGAAACAAAATAGGTAAGTGAGAGAGATCTTGTGTTATAAGGAACAGAGGTCACTGAGGAAAAAGTAGAGATGAAATCTGAAAAAAAAAAAAAAAAAAACTCTTGCATTTAATTTATCAGTATGGCCTAACAATGTTTATTATTAAGCCTATAATTATTATTGTGGCAGTATTTTCTAACCTGCTAGCAATCAATCAAGACACACACACCTGTTATTTTTTTTAAATAGCCTTAATTAGCCTGGGGCAGGGCAGATATTAATCCCCTAAATTACTTCCCATACTAGGGCAGGTATGGGATACCTGCCCCAATCCCATGCCATCTGCTTCTAATAATTTCTATTAAGCTACCTCCCATCCATAATCCCAAATACTTGCTAATTATCATCATCTGGGCCAAGTCTTTATCCACGCCGGCCAGGTGCTTCTCTTCCTCTCTCCTCTGGTCTCTCTTCCTTCCAAGTTTCTCTGTCTTCCCAAGACCTGGAACCTTAGCCATGCCTGTCCCATTTGCCCTGCCCAAGTGTGATGGCCTTTTATTGGTCAAACAAGTTAGGCTGTTAGGCAAGGTCCAGGTGGGGCAGAGACAGCAAGCAAAATACACCAGACCAACCTCCAACAAAGCCCACGGTAAATCTGGAAGAATGTCCTCCCTCATCAGCAACATAGCCTAGAACCTAACCTTAAGGTCTGTGTTTTCTTTTTCCAAATACTTAGCTTCCAAGGGAACTTTTAATTCTTTAGGAAAGGAGCTACCATGAATCCTTTTATGCCAAGCCAAATTATAAACAAATCTTACAGCAAAGCTATAAAGAAGAAACGTAAAAACAAAGCACAAGGCTTTAAAATCAGACATTTTATATCTTATGAGGTATGATAAGGCTGTGTCACATCTGGCTTTGTGACTTTGATCAAGTCGTTGCTTTCTCTCAACTTTGTTTCCCTAAGTTAAAAAGCTGAGATGGCGTTAACTACCTCACAAGGTGATGAGGTGCCTCACACATAGGGAGACCTTGTAAGTGATAACTTTCAGTATGACCTTATCCTCTGCCAAATGATAATGGTAGTACTTTCATGTTTACTTATTGATACTCTATCTTGATTCTGAAGGAGTATAAGGCAGCTGCCGTCAAAGGAATCTTTGAAATAAATTCTGTGGAAAAAAGAACTGTCATGCTTAAGTTATGCTTCAAGAGGCCTGTTTAGCACATCCAGCAGGGCAGCAGGACATAGGAAGGATGCAGGCTTTGGGCTTGAATTGGTTTGAATCTGGTTTTTTGAGACAGGATTTCACTCTTGCCCACCCACTTCCGCTTCCTGAGTGCTGTGACTACAGAGCTGCACCAACATACTTAGCAGAATGATGGTTTATTTATAATATCTCTAGCCAAAAAATGCAAACTGCCAATGGGAAAGCAGGTTATAGATAGGACATTTTTCTAATGAATGTAGAAACATAATACGCACTTTAATTTTTTTATTCATTTGCATGGGTGTGTCTGTGTGAGTGTGTGCCAATGTTCTCAGAGGTCAGAAGAAAGCATTGTATCTCTTGGAGCTGGCGTTACAGGCAGCTGTGAACTATCTGACATGGGTGCAAGAAACCGAACTCTTGACCACTGAATATCTTTTCAGCCTAAACACCTATGCTATGCTTTGGAATAATCGTTCCATGTAGTTCTTGTTGGTTTGGTTTGGTTTGGTTTGTTGAGACAGGCTTTCTCTGTGTAGCAAGAGCCCTGGCTGACCTGGACTCACTTTGTAGACCAGCCTGGCCTCAAACCCACCGAGATCTACCTGCTTCTGCCTCCCAAGTGCTGAGATTAAAGGTGTGCACCACCAGTCCTGGCCCCGTGTAGTTTTAACTGTGTTCATGAGTTCCTTTTATTAAAAAACAAACAAACAAACAAAAAAACACTACAAGCAGGAAGAAGTCCAATTACAACAATTTATGTTGTCCTTTTAACAAAAGCCATACCTTTACTTAATAGGACAGCATGTGAAATGATTCAACTAGTATATAATTCCATGCTGCTCAGTTGTGCTCATTTTCACACTAGTTCAATACTCTATCTGCTTCATTAGGTAGAGTAGAGCTGCTGCCACTGGTGCTAATGTGGGTACCCGACCTCAGGCAGATACAAGGCGCATGCTGCACCACAGAGCTACACCTGTAGCCCTCCTACCTACTACAATAACAATAACTTTGATCTAGATTTGGGGAATTCACAGGCCTAACTTGTAGCTTTTGTCCTTTGTTTGTTTATTATTCCTACATGGGTTTAGTTGATTGGTTTGAGACAGGGTCTAACTCTGTAGCCCTGGCTGACCTGAAACTAGCTCTGTGTCCATCAGGCTGGCCTTGATATCTCAAAGATCCACCTGCCCCTGCCTTCTGAGTGCTGGGATTAGAGACGTGCGCCACCACACCTGACTAGGTCGGTCTTTGTTTGTTTTTACTTTTTTAAAAAAAAATATTTTATTTAATTTGTATGTGCTGGTGTCAGATCTTGGAGTTACAGACACTAGTGAGCTGCCATGTGGGTGCTGGGAATTGAACCTGGGTCCTTTGGAAGAGCAGGCAGTGCTCTTAACCACTGAGCCATCTCTCTAGCCCCGTTTGTTTTACTTTTATGAACTTAAAATAGTGAGGAGCCTAAGTTATCCTAAGAACTCTCCCCAGAAGTTTTCAAGAAAGTTAATTGTATTCCCTAGCATTATGGCCAACCATGACATTCCTTATTATATTCTGTGGATATCACGTGAAGCGAGGTCTCTCTCCATTAAATGTGTATGTCAATAGTCTATCCTGAGGAGGTATGAGCTGGCCCCGTGTAGTAATCTCAGACAGGGTTTTGTTGTTTTGTCACTGAAGTCCTTTTACAGATGGTGGATCTGACCTCATCCTTTTTAAGGATATGGAGTCAGGGGTTATCTATTCTGTGATAATTCCTTACAGAAATGATAATGCACACACCTTTTGTGCTAGAGCAGCAGTTCTCAATCTGTGGGTCGCCATCCCTTTGAGGGACGAATGACCCTTTCACAGGGGTCACCTAAGACCATTGGAAAACACAGATATTTACATTACGATTCATAACAGTAGCAAATCTACAGTTATGAGGTAGCAACAGAAGTAATTTTATGGCTGGGGTCACCACGCCATGAGGAGCTGTATTAAAGGGTCACAGCAGTAGGAAGGATGAGGACCGCTGTACCAGAGAGACTTGTAAATGAAAATAGTCTTTTTTTTTTTTCCCCCCAATGACTTCCAATCTAGTATGGAAAACAGATAGGAAGTCAACTGCAGAAGAATTCAATTAGTAACCAGCTGCTGTAATAAAGTTTCCTTAGGATGCCATTGGACTTCAAAGACAGGGCACTCCACATGCTTATGGAATGGAAGATGACAAGGGGCTGACTTCAAAGTTGGATTGTAAAGAAATAAAAATTAACAAAATAAAGGCGAGAGACCCGGGCTATTCAAAGCTCGGGATTTTTCTTTTTTTCTTTTTTTCTCCCCTCCATGAAAGAGAACCTGAGGAATCCAACGAATCTCAAATGGTTTATAGCAGGGACTTGGGGCTGACTGGTGGAGGTAGGAAAATTAAAGGGCCTCACACATGGGCCTGTGTTTGTTTTCCTTGTGGTGTTTGGGCATCACACCCAGGGCCTTGTTCCCACTGGGTGGGTGATGTGCCACGAAGGCCATCTTCAGCCTCTCTGTTTGAAGCACTTGAACTCTATCTGGAAGAAGAAGATGGGCAACCTATTGAAGTAGAAGGTGAAACAAACATATCTCTAGAAAGGAAGAACTAGCAGGGCAGTGGTGGTGGCGCACACCTTCAATCCCAGCACTTGGGAGGCAGAGGCAGGCAGATCGCTGTGAGTTCGAGACCAGCCTGGTCTACAAAGCGAGTCCAGAACAGTCAAGGATACACAGAGAGACCCTTTCTCAAAAAAAAAGGAAGAAAGGAAGGAAGGAACGAGCGACTGTAGAAAGAGAAAAGACCAGACAGAGGTGTTAGAAGGCTGAAGGCTGAAGCAATAACTCAGGGGGAAAGCAGACGCTGGACTAGGAGAGGGATTTCAAAAGCTGTATGGGCTGTCTCTGAAAAATCAGCACCCTGAATAGAGCCCTTTAAAAATATTTATTTATTTATTTATTTATTTATTTATTTATTTATTTATTTTCGAGACAGGGTTTCTCTGTGTAGCCTTGGCTGTCCAGGACTCGCTTTGTACACCAGGCTGGCCTCAAACTCACAGCGATCCACCTACCTGCCTCAGCCCCCCAAGTGCTGGGATTAAAGGCATGTGCCACCACTGCCTCCCGGCCTATTTTTAATTTATATATTCATTTTATATGCCAATCGTAGCCCCCTCTCTCCTCTCCTTCCAGTCCCACCCTCTTTCCTTCCCTTCTCAGAAAAGGAGAGACCCCCTCCCAAGCACCCCAGCATATCAAGTCCCATCAGGACTGAGCTCATCCTCATCCACAGTGGCCTGGCAAGGCAGCCCCACTAGGGGGAAGTGATCTCAAAGCAGGCATGTCATAGACAGCTCAATTTACTAGGGGACCCACATGATGATCAAGCTGCTCTTGATTGCCTATGTATAGGTCCAGTCCGTGCATGCTCTTTGGTTGGTGCTTCTGTCTCTATGAGCCTCCATGGGCCTAGCTTATTTAACTCTGTTGGTCTTCTTTTCGAGTTCTTGTCCCCGCCATATCCTTCTGTACACACACACACACACACATTTCCATGGGAGAAGAGGGCCTTTTCTAAATCCTTGGGCAACCTGCGAGAGGCAGCCAACCGAGGTGTTAGTGGGAAAAGCTTTAATCCTTCATGTCATAAACGAGAGAAACAAAAAGGTTCTTTTGGCAAAGTCAGAGGATAATAAAGTCTTTGGAAAGGAAAAAGCATTAAAGATTATTGAAAGGTTCTAATCCAGCTTAATCCCCCTGTACAGTAGCCCTGCCCCATAGTGACCCAGTCTATGTGGAACAAAATAGAGGGCTGGAGAGATGGCCCAGCCATGAAAGGCTAGGCTCACAACCAAAAATATAAGAGTTCGGTTCCCAGCGCCCACGCTGGCTCTCCAGACACACACACACACACACACACACAACACACACAATCAGTAAGAGCAAACACTAACCCAAGGGGCATGTCCCATGAAAGTCTTCTCTTGCCAGGAAAGTGGGACAGAGGGGAGGACATCCTATTGGGACTCTAGGTGAGAGAAGCCTGGGAGAATGGGGAAATAAAAGGACGTAGAGGGTCCTAGAAACCTATAAGAAGAACATTATGATGGGTGACTCTGGACCCAGGGGTCCTGCTCAAACTATGGCACCAGCCATTTTCCTTAAGAACGATTCTGGAGTTTTGCTGTAAGGAAGGAGGAGAGGAGCGGGCAGGGAGGACAGAGGGCAGTTTGTTAAAACTTGCAGGTGCAGGGCTGTTGAGATGGCTCAGTGGGTAAAAGCACGGACTGTTCTTTCAGAGGTTCAGAGTTCAAATCCCAGCAACCATATGATGGCTCACAACCATCTATAATGTGATCTGGTGCCCTCTTCTCACCTGCAGGTGTACATGCAGGCAGAGCACTGTATACATAATAATAAATAAATAAAAATCTTTAAAAAAACAAAAAAACAAAAAAACTTGCAGGTGCAGCTCTCAGGTGCTGCCTAGATTTTTCCATTGATGTCATTCTCTCATCGTCAAATTCATGCCTGCATAGTGAAGCGTGATTGTAAATGCAGGATGGATTTTTACGATAGGAAAAAGGAAGCTATTCCCTAAGTCGATTGCCTGGCCCGGAGCAAGGCCTTTCTCTCTTCAGCACCTCCCTGCTCTAGCCTGTCACAGGGTCTCAAATCCACCATTAGCATTTCTAAAGAAATGGCACATTAAGTCACATTCAGGTGTTAATGACCCTTCAGATAGCCTTCATCCTGGCCCAGGGGACCCTAGCAGCCAGCAAAGGGTCCCTAAAAGAGAGAGCACCCAGATGCCTAGTGATTGGCACAGCAGGCCTTAGCTAAATGCATTAAGACCCAGAGTTTGTTCAAAATACTATTTCCAGGATGTCTTGTGTTATTTTGTCTTAGGAAATCCAGAGTGGATCACTGAGAGATTTTTGACATGTAGCTAAATATTAGCAACTGTTAACTGTGATACCTTATCAACAAACACCACCAAGACTCCCACTTCACACAAACACACAGGAAGTTAGTGTCTCCAGGCTGGCCTCAAACTCACATCGATCAGCCTGTCTCTGCCTCCCGAGTGCTGGGATTAAAGGCATGTGCCACCATGCCCAGCCATCAAATTATTTTTTAATTAAATACTAAATGCTTGTTAATAATTCAGTGGCTATAAAATTTGCTGCTTATATAAAATACTCTCACCTTCTGCCTTTTCAGTATTACACAATTTAAAAAATGCTTAATGTAGGAGTTCAGATATGAATTCAAGAAGATGATCGAGTCATATTCCTGCCACCTTTCCCCAAGGTCCCAACTAGCCAGTTGTGTAGCATCATGTAGTTTCTTCTGGTCAGTGAGTCCTAAGTCTTCAAAGTCAGCTCTGCAGTGGTGTAGCTGCAGCCCTTTGCTACAATTCTATAGTCATTCTTTTCATACTTTATATTAAAGCATGCTGCATGAGCCAGGTGGTGGTGGCATATATCTTGAATTTCAACATTTGGGAGTCAGAGGTAGGTAAATCCCTGAGTTCAAGGCCAGCCCGGTCTACAGAGTGAAAGCTAGAACTACACAGAGAAATTCTGTCTCAAAAACTAAACAACAACAACAACAACAACAAAAAGCATGTTGTGTGTTTATGTTTAGGATTAAAAATCAAGTCCCCAATTTTGTCATCAGTAAAAGAACAAGATAATATATGTCCTATTATACACAAGATACCTTAGAGTCTCAGTAGTATTCTAGGTAGATTGTGTATCTTTTTTTTTTTTTTTTTTTGGTTTTTCGAGACAGGGTTTCTCTGTGTAGCCTTGACTGTCCTGGACTCACTTTGTAGGCCAGGCTAGCCTCGAACTCACAGCGATCCGCCTGCCTCTGCCTCCCGAGTGCTGGGATTAAAGGCGTGCACCACCACGCCCGGCCTGATTGTGTATCTTAAACCAATGTAAGCCTTTTTTTTTTTTTTTAACTATTTTTTAAATTATGTTATGTATACAGTGTTCTACCTGCATGTAGGTCTGCAGGCCAGAAGAGGGCACCTGATCTCATTATACATGGCTCTGAGCCACCATGTGGTTGCTCGGAATTGAACTCATCACCTCTGCAACAGCAGTCAGTGCTCTTAACCACTAGGCCATCTCTCCAGCCCCCAATGTAAGCCTTTTAAGTTTCTTTATATTTGTTTAGTGTGTGTGTGTGTGTGTGTGTGTGTGTGTGTGTGTGAGAGAGAGAGAGA
>OU015756.1:28331824-28357076 GCA_907169655.1 Acomys percivali | reverse complement strand
TGTGTGTGTGTGTGTGTGTGTGTGTGTGTGTGTGTGTGTGTGTGTGTTGGTATGTCACATTTATGGCTGAGCACTCCACTGACACTCATCCTCTATACTTGGACTAGCTGTGAGTTTCCATATTAGCCACCATCCACACACAAAGAAACTTCTCTGATAACATCTGAGAGCGGCACTAATGGATGGGTACAGAGATACACGTTTGGAAGGCAGTTTGATACTGTGTTCACTTAGCAGAGGAGTAGTAGTTTAACTCTTGAAGGCTATGAGCTCCCCAAACAACGTGGGCTGTAGGTCAGATTTACAGTACTGGCCATGTGTTTCTTATGTTGTGGGCCAAAAGTCCAATCAGAAAGTGGCTGTTGGGCTGGAGAGATGGCTCAGAGGCTAAGAGCACTGACTGCCCTTACAGAGGTCCTGAGTTCGATTCCCAGCAACCACATGGTGGCTCAACCATCTATAATGTGATCTAATGCCCTTTACACTTGCAGGCAGAGTACTATATACATAATAAATAAATCTTTAAAAAAAAAAGTGGCTGTTACCCTTCATAACATTATTGGCAGTGTTGCATTCATAAGCATATCTCAGCAAATATTTAATCTTTCTTTCCTTACATCCCCTTTCTCCAAGAGGGTCTCTCACTATGTAGCTCTAGCTGGGTTGGATATCACTATGTAGAACAGGCCTCAAATTCAGAGAGCTCTGCCTGCCTCTGATTCCTTAGTGCTGGGAAATAGTTCGTAAAATATTAACTATATGACAATTACTTAGGTAAACAGTGGAGATACAGAGTATAAATAAAGTGTCCCCAGCAAAATTTATGTTCTAGTAGGGAGTTTTTTTTTTTTTTTTTTTTAAGATTTATTTACTTATTTATGAAGTATTCTGCCGACATGTGTGCCTGCACGCCAGAAGAGGGCACCAGATCCCATTATAGATGGTTGTGAGCCACCATGTGGTTTCTGGGAATTGAACTCAGGATCTTTGGAAGAACAGACAGTCCTTTTAACCTCTGAGTTATCTCTTGAGCCCTAGTAGTGAGATTTTTTAATAATTTAAATAATATCTAAACTTTCTAAATGTGTTTGCATTTTAATCATCTTCAAATTATGAAATGGAAATTTGAGTCTTAGTTTTAAAAAGTCTCAGCAGTTAGGAGCATTGGCTTCTCTTCCAGAGGACCTAGGTTCAATTGCCAGCAACTGCATGGCCACTTACAATCATCTATAGCTCCCCAGGGGAGTGATACCATCTTCTGTGGACACCAGGTACGCATGTGGCACACATGTATACATACATGCAAGCAAATACTCATATATGTAGAATAAAATTAAATGAATCTTTAAATGATAACACAGAATCACATACCCAAATCCTGTAGGGGGTCCTAAGGATAGTTGTAAACTCAATGCATGCACAAATGGCAGGCCTAAAATCAAAGGATGGGTCCGTGGGTAGAAATTCTGCTTTCCCATTCTTCCTGTCCCTTTATTCTATCAGGCAACCTCCAGGGCCATGTGTCCTCAGTCACAGTTACACCTTGTGATTTCCCTGGATCTTCCACATCCCTCTTGGGGCCACAGGCTGGTTCCTCCCAGGAGGACTGTGTGATTCTTCTGGATAGGATTGAAAGTAGCCCTTTGTTCCCTGTGATATCCTGGGGTCAACTGTGCCTTATTTAGCCAAAGCCTCTCAAAGAGAGCTTACATAATCATGGAAGCACATGAGACTATGGGCCAAGATTGGAAAGAAACCCTTGGAGTCATCAGGAAATGAAAAGAATAATCTTCATATTTGTTTTTCTCCTCTGCATGTGATTTCTGCACATATTCTGACCAGGCTCTATCTATATCTGGTTTAATTCCCACTACAACCCTGTACCTCAGATGATATTCTCTCTGTTTTATGATAACAAAATTTAATCAGGCTGGGCGGTGGTGGCGCACGCCTTTAATCCTAGCACTTGAGAGGCAGAGGCTGGTGGATCGCTGTGAGTTCAAGGCCAGCCTGGACTACAAAGTGAGTCTAGGACAGCTAAGGCTACCCAGAGAAACCCAGTGTTGAAAAAAAAAAAAATTTAGTCATATCTGATGTATAATCTGGTAAGTAGCAGATGCAGAGTTTGAGTCTAGGTCTGTTTAGCTCACACAGAATATGCCTATCCCAGCGTGTCTTATTATTGAATAATTTGGATTTTAAGTGGAAAAAATAGTATCATATAACATTAAATCATATATCAAGAAAGTTCTTGTTAAATGGGATTCTGGGGATGGGTGGTGGCGCACTCCTTTAATCCTAGCACTCTGGAGACAGAGGCAGGTGGATTTCTGTGAGTTCGAGGCCAGCCTGGTCTACAATGTGAGTCCAGGACAGCCAAGGCTACACAGAGAAACCCTGTCTCTAAAAACAAAACAAAATAAGGGGCAGATTCTGTTTATCAACCCCAGCCCCAAGGCTCAGGGACCATCACAGAAGAGATTGTAGAAAGAAAGTCTGAGCCAATGGATGGGGAGATTATCAGTTACTGTGATAAAATACCGTGACCAGGCAATTTAGAGGAGAAAGGGTTTAATCGGCAGCATCTCTGATCTCCATCCAAGTAGTGCATATGTCTTTCTCACCCCTCAGTTATTAAAAAACAAAGGTTTTCCTAGATATTTTTTTAAAAAGATGTATTTACTTATTATGTATACAGTGCTCTGTCTGCATGTACACCCGCTGGGCAGAAGAGGGCACCAGATCTCATTATAGATGGCTGTGAGCCACCATGTGGTTGCTGGGAATTGAACTCAGGACCTTCGGAAGAGCAGCCAGTACTCTTAACCTCTGAGCCATCTCTCCAGCCTCTTTTCCTAGATATATATATATATATATTTTAAGATTTATTTATTATTATGTATACAGTGTTGTCTGCTTGTACACCTGAAGGCCAGAAGAGGGCATCAGGTTACATTATAGATGGTTGTGAGCCACCACGTGGTTGCTGGGAATTGAACTCAGGACCTTTGGAAGAACAGGCGGTGCTCCTAACCACTGAGCCATCTCTCCAGCCCTTCCTAGATATTTTTAATGTCTCTAGGAGGAAAAGAAAAATCACCTTATTTGGAGAACTACTTATTTAAAGGAAAATTTTAGATGAAAATTCTACTTTGAGAAGATAAACACCTAAGAGAGAAAATGTGAAGCTGGAAAACTTGTTCTAAGTAGATGCTATTTGAAAAGTAACTCTAAAATTAAGAATTTACTATCTGTATATGGTTGTTAATATACTCAAAGCTTCTTATCAAAACTAAAATATTCAAACTTTAAAACTGCAAGGTGGATAAATACATGAAACTCACCTCTTTTTTTTTTTTTTTTTTTTTTGAGACATGGTTTCTCTAATGTAGCCTTGGCTATTCTAGTCTTGCTTTGTAGAACAAGCTGACCTTGAACTCACAGAGATCCACCTGCCTCTGCCTCCTGAATACTGGGATAAAAGGCATGGACCACCACTACCTGGCTTTTTTTTTTTTTTTTTTTTTTTTTTAAGGAAGAGAATGCTGGTAAGGATGTGAGAAAAAGGAACTTATACACTGCTGGTGGAAAAGTAAACTGTTACAGCCTCTATGGAAATTGGTGTGAATGTTTATAAAGAACAAAACAAAATAGAACTACCCCATGACCCAACTGTGCTGTCCCTGTGTAGACGCTCAGGGCCACAAGTCAACACACCACAGAGATATGGATGCCTTGATGCTTCCTGCTGCACTGATGACAGTAGCTGGGAAACGGAGGCAACCTACATGCACATCAACAAATGGGTGGATAAAGAAAATGTGGGCCTCGGACACAACCAGCTTTATGGAGGGGTAAGGAAAATGAAATGTTGACATTTGTAAAAAACGTGGCCGAAACTAGAGATCACTGTAAAAAGCAACGTAAACCCAGCTTGGGACAACAAACAGCAGCTGTTTCCTCACATGTAGACCCTACATTTTAATCTATGTATGCTATAGATAACACATATGTACACATCGATGTGTGTCAGGGTCATGAAAGTAGAAACGGTGACAGGTGGCACCCTAGTAATTGCCCACCCCGACTGCTCCTTCTTTTGTTTTCCATAAATCTTTTTTTCTTTTTTTCTGAAAGGAAAGAAGGAGAGAAAAGGATAGAAAGATCTGAAAGAATAGGGAAAGGAGTGCTGGAGAGATGGCTCAGAGGTTAAGAACACGGTCTGCTCTTCCAGAGGCCCTGAGTTCAATTCCCAGCAACCACATGGTCGCCCACAACCATCTATAATGTGATCTGATGCCCTCTTCTGGCCTGCAGATGTACTTACAACTAGAGTGTTTATATACATAAAATAAATAAAACTTTAAAAAAAAAAAAAAGAATAGGGAAAAGAGAGAAAAAGGACATGTGACATGAAAACAGAAGGGAGAGTGTTTTAGAGGGAAGGGAGCAACAAGGAGGGCAGGGCTATAGGTTAAAGAGGTAGCTCTCCACCAGATCGCCGCCATCATGGGCACGAGCGGCATGCAGCCCATAAAGCTGGCTGGGGTAAGCAAAGTGCTGGGCAGGACCGGTTCGCAGGGACAGTGCACGCAGGTGTGTGTGGAATTTATGGATGACACCAGCCGCTCTATCATCCAAAACGTCAAAGGCCCTGTTCGAGAGGGGGATATGTTCACCCTATTGGAGTCAGAAAGAGAGGCTCGGAGGTTGCGCTGACCCTGCTGCTGGGTCCTGGATATCCACCACTTAACCCATGGAATGACCTGCAACTGTTAAATAAAGCGTTTGTATTTAAAAAAAAAAAAAAGTACCACAGTGGGGGATCAGGTGAATAAGAAAACACGTGTGAGCCGGGCGTGGTGGCGCATGCCTTTAATCCCAGCACTCGGGAGGCAGAGGCAGGCGGATCGCTGTGAGTTCGAGGCCAGCCTGGTCTACAAAGTGAGTCCAGGACCGTCAAGGATACACAGAGAAACCCTGTCTCGGAAAAAAAAAATAAAAAGAAAGAAAGAAAACGTGTGTGTATGTGTGTGTGTGTGTCCCCAATGTTAAGTTAAAATTTTAATTTAGCCAGGCAGTGGCACACGCCTTTAATCCCAGCACTTGGGAAGCAGAGGCAGGTGGGTCTCCGTGAGTTCAAGGCCAGCCCAGACTACAGAGCAAGTTCCAGTACAGCCAGGTCTGTTACGCAGAGAAACCCTGTCTTGAAAAAAAAAAAAAAAAAAAAGAATGTTTTTAAATTTTTATTTAAAATAATTTTTAGCTAGGCATGTTGGCACACTCCTTTAATCCCAGCATTCGGGAGGCAGAGGCAGGCAGATCACTATGAGTTCGAGGGCAACCTGGCCTACAAAGTGAGTCCAAGACAGCCAAGGCTACACAGAAAAACACTGTCTTGAAAACCAAAATAAATAAATAAATAAATAAATAAATAAATAAATAAGCAATATATCATTCATTTATTACCACAGCACTAAATACTAACCAGTATGTAGACCAGGCTGGCCTTGAACTCACAGCAATCCACCTGCCTCTGCCTCCTGAGTGCTGGGATTAAAGGCATACACCATCATTCCCAGAACAATAACAGAATTTTAAATCTACAAATTGGGATAAATACTTGTAACATATTCAGGTGTAGCACTTATTTCTTTGGTATATAAGACACTCATAATTCAGTAAGTAGAAGACCACAGGACAACTGTTTGTTTGTTTTTCGAGACAGGGTTTCTCTGTGTAATCTTGGCTGTACTTGACTCGCATTGTAGACCAGGCTGGTCTGGAATTTATAGAGATCCTCCTGCCTCTGCCTCTGATGTGCTGGGATTAATGGCATGCACCACCCCAACAGCCACCTCACCCGGCCACAGGACAACTTTTAAAGAACAGCCAGAGTGTACAAACAAGAGTTACCCAGCTGCTAAGTAACTAGGCAGAGCTGAAGAAACTGGTTTCATTAGTTTGTTTGTTCTGTTTACTTTATGTCATGCTCAGTTTATGATGCCGCATGGGTTCCTTTTTCTTAGCGGGGTTCTCATGTCACCTGATGTGGTAACCCCAGATTTTTAAGGAGTATCACATAGTCCTAAAGGAAAAATACAGGCCTGACTCTTTCCTGATGAGGAGCTTTAACAAGGGTAGGGAATTCTTGGAAGTACCACACCCCATGCTGAGATCCTAGCCTCCAGTAAATGCCCTACCTAGAAGTCATCCCCTCACACATAGGATAATTAAGTACTGTTTTCTCTTTATGATGGGATTCCCCCCCCCCAACTATGTTATTTGGTGTAAATGAGCTACTGTACCACTGTATATAAATTAAGTATCCTGGCACCTTTGCCCTAGTGATTCAGACACGTTCACCCTCAAAACCCCTCCCCCACTGCCCCATGTTTATAAACGAAGGCTGGCTGGCTTGCAGGGGAGGGCGGAGGCTCTTGCTCTCTTGCTCACCATGCTCCAACATGGCTGTCTGAGACTCCATTTATTAGGTGAGGGGGCACCGCCACTGGACACCCAGTGGTTTAGGCTGCAATGGTGGTATAAAAGTAATATATAAGAAGCAATATACCTGCTGGGGTGGCCCACACCTTTAATCCCAGCACTTGGGAAACAGAGGCAGGTGGATCACTGTGAGTTCGAGGCCAGACCAGTCTACAAAGCAAGTCCAGGACAGCTAAGGCTACACAGAGAAGCCCTGTCTCGAAAAACCAATAAATAAACAAATAAATAAATAAGCAACATACCATTCATTTATTACCACAGCACTAAATACTAACCAGTATGTCTCTTCTCCGTTATGCAAGAAAGCAGGAGAATTATTTTGCAGCAAGGAAAAATGTAAGAATTTAGGCTAATTCTTTTCCAATGATCATTTTGGCAATTTTATAGCCATCTTCTGTGCACCAAGAAGTCTTGCCATATCTAGTTTGATTCTTTCTACCATGTGCTAGGGACTGTTATTCCTCTCTTATTTCAGATGGGAGAAATGATATCACCAGTTTCACCTGTCCAACGCTGTGCTACGCTTTCTCACTGCCTGTTTAAAGTGCTGTGTTGGTTGCTTTATGTCGTGCCTGGTCATTGTCCACTGCCTCTTGACTCTTTCCTGTTCTGGGGAGAATCTATTGCTGTGTTGGGATGATTCAGTATGACTCATCTTCTGAAGAGGGAAGAGCCAGACTCCTCCTGCCCAGTCTCTGGCTCTGGAGTCAGTGGAAGCTGGAGCTCAGCAACCTGTAGATCTAGACACAGAACATCCCTCAGGGTGGGCGCCAAGTGTCTCTGACTAAACCATGCCTAGTGTGCTGTGTGGTTTTTCAACTGGAGGGAGTCTGTTAGTTTCTATCTGATTTCCAAGTCTTGCCTTCAGATTCTTCTTCTTCTTCTTCTTCTTCTTCTTCTTCTTCTTCTTCTTCTTCTTCTTCTTCTTCTTCTTCTTCTTAAGATTTATTTATTAATTATGTATACAGTACACTGCCTGCTTGTACCCCTGCAGCCAGAAGAGGGCACCACATCACATTATCAATGGTTGTGAACCACCATGTGGTTGCTGGGAATTGAGCTCAGAACCTCTGGAAAAACAGCCAGTGCTCTTAACCGCTGAGCCATCTCTCCAGCTCCTGCCCTCAGATTCTTGCTGATCTTGTGAGTTCCCACAACCTCTCTCTCTCTCTCCCTCCCTCCCTCCCCTTCCCCTCTCTCTCGCGACATGCACACATTTATTCCTATATTTTTGTTTTGGTTTGGTTTTGGTTGTTTGTTGAGACAGAGTTTCTCTGTGTAGCCTTGGCTGTCCTGGAAGTCATTCTGTAGACCAGGCTGGCCTCGAACTCACAGAGACTGGCCTGCCTCTGCCTCTGGAGAGCTGGCATGAAAGGTGTGCACCATTATGCCAAGCCCTATATCCCCATTTCTCGCAAACATAAAGCCTAACCCTGAGTGTTAGTCAAAGCTTTTAAGCTTATTTTCTTAGTTGTCTATTCTGTGTCGTCCTCAGTTCTTACCTGTGTTTATCATCGTTTTCCAAGCCTGCTGATGCAATCTGGAAGTCCCCTCCGAGACCGATGTTAAAAGTTCATTCATAGCAGTGTCAGGTGGGACCTGCAAGGGTGGTTGGGTAAGGAGACCCTGACCTTATGCCTGGAATAGGGTCAGCGTGGTGAGACTGAGTTCCTGATAAAAAGAACAGGTTTAGCCGCGTTTCTTTTGTCGTGAGTGTCCTCACTTGTCCTTCTGCTGGAATATGACATGGAATGTAAGCTACATGTTGCTTATAAGTTACCCAGCATTCTGTTAATAGCCGCAGAAAACACACTCTCTAGACCCATCCAGAACTCTACCTGACCCATAGAAAGAAGCAAATGCTTTCTGACCACTCCTTATTGTGTGTACGTGTGCGTGTGAGTGTCGTAGCACTTGTGTCGAGGTCAGAGGACAGCTGTGGTACATAGCTCTTGCTTCCCACCATGTGGACTGTGGTGACTGTGAGTCATTAGCCTGGTCTACAAAGCCAGTCCAGGACAGCTAGGGCTGCACACAGAAACTCGTTCTTGAAAAAATAAAAACTAAGATGGCCAGTGAGTAAGTAAAGGTAAAGCTGATTGATGCCTGTATAAATTTGTGGGAGTGGAATCAGTGTCCCAAGTTGTTATGTAGGATTAAAGGCATGTGCCACCATGCCTGACAAGTTCTGCTTCTTTAGCAGAATATGTCTCTGATAATTAGCTTCAGCTGTCAGGTAGATACCATCTAGTCCTCTGGAAAGAGGGAACTTCAACTGAGGATCTGCCTAAATCAGGCTGGCATGTGAGCTTAGCTGTGAGGCATTTTTTTTTTAACTGCTAACTGATGGGCGGTTCTATCCGTAGACAGGTGTTCCTGGGATGTATAAAAATTGTAGGGGAGGGTGGGGCAGGGGCGCTCGGGAATGGTGGCAGATGCTGTTAATCCCAGCACTCAGGAGGCAGAGGCAAGAGGATCATTGTCAGTTCGAGGCCAGCCTGGTATACAAAGTGAGTCCAGGACAGCCAAGGCAACACATAGAAACCCTGTCTCAAAAACCAAAAAACAAAGCAAAACAAAAAAATTGTAGCCTGGGGGTGGTGGTGCATGCCTTTAATTCCAGCACTCGGGAGGCAGAGGCAGGTGGATCTCTGTGAGTTCGAGGCCAGCCTGGTCTACAAAGTAAGCCTAGGATAGCCAAAGCTACACAGAGAAACCTTGTCTGGAAAAAAAAAAATCAGAATGAAACCCTTTTTCTAAAAAATTTTTTGTATTTTATATGCCAGCTCAAAAGGAGGTACGCTACTACTGGAATAAAAACTAAAAATTGATTTTTATCATTGTTGTTACTTTTGTGTGTCTTTGTGTTTACACAGAGTCAGTTGTGTGAGTGCCCAAGGAGGGCAGAGAGGGTGTCTGGTCTCCTGAACCTGGAGTTAGTTACAGGTGATTGTGATCCCAGCTCCGACCTGGGTGTTGGGAATCAAACTAAGGTCCTCTAGAAGAGCAGCAAGTGCTCTTAACCACTAAGCCGTCTCTCCAGCCCGAGATAAGCTGAGCGTGGTAGCCCATGCCTTAACACTCAGAGGCAGAGGCATGCAGATCTTTTTGAGGTCGAGGCTTGGTCTACAAAAAGAGTCCAGGACAGCCAAGGCTGTTACACAGAGAAACTCTGTCTTGAAGAAAAAAAAAGAAAGAAAAAGGAATGAATTTTAAATAAGCATTCAGTATGCTTGTTCTGCCATACCTTACGCTTCATAAAGTATGACTTTAGATTCTTTCTTTCTTTCTTTCTTTCTTTTTTTTTTTTTTTTTAGACAGGGTTTCTCTGTGTAGCCTTGGCTGTCCTGGACTCACTTTGTAGACCAGGCTGGCCTTGAACTCACAGAGATCCACCTGCCTCTGCCTCCTGAGTGCTGGGATTAAAGGCATGTGCCACCACGCCCGGCTTCAGTTTCTTATTAGTGGGATAAAAAATATCCCTCACTTGTGTGGAAAGGACTGTAAGCTTTGTCACAGGTGAAAGCAGTCTTAGGGGGCTTTGCCCTTGGATACACTATGGATACTCCCTTAGATTAACCTTGTGATAGACTGGGTGGAGCCATCCTGGGCCTGGAATTCAGGAAGTGGACCTGGGGACTCCATCTGGACTATTGTTTTTCTAATCAACCCTCAAAGGGAAAAGGAGACCAACCTTCACTCGTGAGACAGGCAGGCGGAGAGGAGAGAGCAGCAGCAGGTTCAGACCAGGCTTGAGCACCTGTGTATCAGAAGGAGAGTCAGCGAACAGGCAGGACCAGCACACAGGCCAGAGACACCTAGGGACCCGTCCCGTGGAACGGATACCAGAAGGTTCACTCTTTTTTCCCTTTAACCTTTTTTCCCTCTTGTGTAAACTAGTTGGGTTGCATAATAAAGTTTAATTGTTAAGAAACAGAACCAAAAGCCGGGCGGTGGTGGCGCATGCCTTTAATCCCAGCACTCGGGAGGCAGAGGCAGGTGGATCACTGTGAGTTCGAAGCCAGCCTGGTCTACAAAGGGAGTCCAGGACAGTCAAGGCTACGCAGAGAAACCCTGTCTCAAAAAAAAAAAAAAAAGAAACAGAACCAACACACTTGTATCTTAAAACAACTCAAATTTATCGTGTCACGATTCTGGAGATCCAATGCAGAAATGGGACTGCCTGCGCTAAAATCCAAGCTTTCTCAGAGCTTTGCTCCATCTGCGGGCATCCAGGAGAGGTGCCCTCGCTCACTCGTGGCCTCCTGTCTTTTTTACCTCTAGGCTCCACTCTTCCAGCTGCAAAGGAAAGTAGCGCTGCGCTCCCTGTGCTGAGATCCTGGAGCGAGCGCCTTCAGCTTTCGTTTTTACAGTTTTTTTTTTTTTAATTTTTAGGTTTTTCTAGACAAGGTTTCTCTGTGTAGCCTTGCCTGTCCTGGACTCGCTTTGTAGACCAGGCTGGCCTTGAACTCACACTGATCCACTTGCCTCTGCCTCCCGAGTGCTGGGATTAAAGGATTAAAGGCATGCGCCACCATGCCTGGCCACTTTACAGTATTTTCTTTATAGAAGGAAAAAAAGAAAAGCATGTCATGAGTCTGCCAGTAGGAGATTTAGAAAAGTTGTGCTGTTGGCGTGTAAGTAAACAGCCCTGATCGGTAGGAGTTGAGGCTGGGTGGGACAAAAAAGCATTACCGATTTTATAGCCTGATTAATGCCTGGAGCTTGACCAAATGAACAGTGAGGAGCCACAGCTCTTTGTTTGTCTTTGAAGAATAAAAATAAAAATGCTGCAACCTGAGTATGGCGGTTCATGCTTGTAATTCCAGTACTCAGGAGGCTGAAGCAGGAGTGTAACTTTGAGGCCAACCTGTGCTACGTAGGCCGTCTCAAGCTAGCCTTGGCTATATAGGTAGGCACCTTCAAACAACAGCACAACAGCTGTAATGATACATTATACTAAAAGATGCTTTCAATTTTTTTTTTTTTTTCTTTTTTGAGACAGGGTTTCTCTGTGTAGCCTTGGCTGTCCTGACCCGCTTTGTAGACCAGGCTGGCCTCGAACTCACAGCGATCCGCCTGCCTCTGCCTCCCGAGTGCTGGGATTATAGGCGTGCGCCACCACGCCCGGCTTGATGCTTTCAATATTAAAAAAAAAAGAAAATAAGATATTGCCTCTGTGTTTCTTTTCTTGTTTTGTTTTGTTTTTCAAGACAGGGTCCCTCTGTGTAGTTTTGGCTGTCCTGGACCCACTTTGTACACCAGGCTGGCCTTGAACTCACAGCGATCCGCCTGCCTCTGCCTCCCGAGTGCTGGGATTAAAGGCGTGTGCCACCACGCCCGGCCTGTGTTTCTTTTCTTGTTTGAGACAGTATGTCTTGTTTGAGACAGTCTAGGCTGCCATGGGACTTCTCACATAACTGAGGATAAGCTTGAAGTCCTGACCTTTGTGCTGCTCCATCTCCTGAGTACTGGGAAGACAGGCACATGTCACTATTCTACTTAATTCACTTTTCTGTGTGGTGAAGATGCAACATTGTCTTTATATTCTCACGATTGAAAGGCTGGAGTGTTTGTTTCTTGCCAAGGACAGAAGCACAGATGACAAAGGCTATCTGGTTGGTACTAAAACACTGCTCTGTCAAGTGAGCCAAAGGCTCTCAATAGACGATGGAAGTGGAGTGGGAAAAGTTCCTGCCAGCTTTCATTTGTCATTACTTGGATGCTCCGCCACAGGACACTTGAGGCTTCTTGAACTTTGGCCAGGGGGATTACAACTGTGCTGATTCATTGGGTATCATTCTGATGTGGAGAACAGTTGTTTTAGATCTGATATCCATCCAGACCAGCAGACAATGTGGGGGAAAGCCCTCGCAGAGTGGAATTCCTTCTCTGCCCCCGTTACCAGGGACATCGCCCACGGAAGGGAACTCCGCATTTGTCTGTTTTACAGTATTTATTAGGTTTTATGTGAGAAGTGGGACCTAACAGTTTAAGAGTCTTGGGATACACTGTAGTAACCGTGCAGGATCGGTTTACATCAGCTTGTCACAAGGTGCAGTCATCTGAGGGGAGAGGATGTCAATGCAGAAAATGCCTCCAGCCGGGCGGTGGTGGCGCACGCCTATAATCCCAGCACTCAGGAGGCAGAGGCAGGCGGATCGCTGTGAGTTCGAAGCCAGCCTGGTTTACAAAGGGAGTCCAGGACAGCCAAGGCTAACACAGAGAAACCCTGTCTCAAGCCCCCACCCCCAAAAAAGAAAATGTCTCCATAGTTGGGTGGTGGTGGCACACGCCTTTAATCCCAGCACTGGGGAGGCAGAGGCAGGTAGGTGGATCGCTGTGAGTTCGAGGCCAGCCTGGTCTACAAAGCCAGTCCAGGATATCCAGGGTGACACAGAGAAACCCTGTCTCAACAAAACAAAACAGAAAAGAAAAGAAAACGCCTCCATAAGAGCTGGATGTAGGCAAGCTGTAGGACATTTTCTTAACTAGTGATTCATGGGGAAGGCATCCATTGTGAGTGGTGCCATCCCTGGCCTTGCTGGTCCTGGGTTCTAGAAGGAAGCAGGATGAATGGACCCATTGGAAAGAGGCTGGTAAGCAGCACCCCTCCATCACCTCTGCATCAGCTCCTGATGTGTACTGTTTTAGGCTACTTTGTTGGGTTCTTATATCTGTAACCCTTCTCCACCCCACTCCCTTCCAACAATCCCTTCTTTCCAAGAGAAAGAAGGTTAGAGGGAAAAGGGGGCATAGATTTCTTTAGACTACTTCCTCCTGCTGATTAGGGGCAAGTCCATAGTCAGAGTTATCTCCAACCAGCAATCCAGCAGTCGCAAACACAGCAGCCGGAACCAGTAGAAACAGCAGTCACTATCTTCTGTCTCTAGGTTCTCGAATTTATACCTTCTCAACAGTCCCCAGAATTCCAAATGTAAATTATCTGCAGCTGGCAAAAATCATGCCCCTCCTAAAACACCAGACAAATCATAGTTAGTGGCTGAGGGCACTGTGGAGCAGCCCCATGTCCCACACCAGGAATTTTTTTTAAATTCACACATTATTGGGTATTTATTTATTTATTTACTGGTTTTCCGAGACAGGTCTTCTCTGTGTAGCCTTGGCTGTCTTGGAACTCACTCTGTAGACCAGGCTGGCCTCGAACTCAGAGATCAGCATGCCTCTTACGCCCCAAGGCTGGAATTAAAGGCATGGGCCACCACGCCTGGCATTACTGGATTTTTAAGAAAATGCAATTCTCGGGCTGGAGAGATGGCTCAGTAGTTAAGAGCGCTGCCTGCTCTTCCAGAGGTCCTGAGTTCAATTCCCAGCAACCACATGGTGGCTCACAACCATCTATAATGCGATCTGATACCCTCTTCTGCAGATAAAGCACTCATATGCAATAAATAAAAAATAAGTACATCTTTAAAAAAAAAAAACAAACTGAAATTCTCACTACACTCCTGCTTCCAAGTTTCTGCCATGCTTGAATTTCTGTCCCAACTTCCTTAGACATTGAATTATGATGTGGAAGTGTAAGCCGAGTAAATAAACCCCTTCCTCCCCAGCTTGCTTTTGGCTATAGTGTTTCGTCATAGCAATAGGAACGCTAAGTAAGACCTTGACCATGGTTTGGCTATGGATCATCACTTAGACTGTTACTCAATCAGGACTGCGCTGGTGTGGATTACAGCCACTTAGAAGGGGCGGGGGCGGGGGAGGCGGGGTTAACCTCTGTGGGAAGTCAAGAACTCAATAGTAAAGAGAAAACATGATGGGAGTTAGATGCAGAGAGGATAAGATGGTAAAGCTGGGAAAGGGCTGAAGAGGGATAGCAGAAAGAACACAACTAATCGCCGGGCAGTGGTGGCGCACGCCTTTAATCCCAGCACTCAGGAGGCAGAGGCAGGCGGATCGCTGTGAGTTCGAGGCCAGCCTGGTGTACAAAGCGAGTCCAGGACAGCCAAGGCTACACAGAGAGACTCTGTCTCGAAAAAAAAGAACACAACTAATCAAACACAGGGAATAAGTGTCAATGTTCTCAGCCACAAGTGGGGCATCTACATCCTGCCCACCCATGCAGCTCAGGAGCATCGCAGAAGAGGGGCCAGAAAGACCCTAAGAGCCAGAAGTTGGAGGAAATGGAACAAAACAATGTCTTCAGTGTCTTCTGAGCCTGACAGACTGTACTGACAGACTTCAAAGCAGGTATTGTTGCCTGTACAAGATCAAGCCAATCAACATGGAGGAGGAATGATTTCAAGACCCCACCCCACCCCTGACTGAGACATTACTGACAGTTGATAGCTTCTGGGGGAGGCAGGGTTAGTTTTCTTTCTTTCCTTCTTTTTTTTTTTTTTTTTATTTTTTTATTTTTAAAGATTGTTTATTTATTACGTATACAATGTTGTGTCTGCATATACACCTGCACACCAGAAGAGGGCACCAGATCTCATTATAGATGGTTGTGAGCCACCATTTGGTTGCTAGGAATTGAACTCAGGACCTCTGGAAGAGCAGACAGTGCTCTTTTTCTTTCTTTCTTTTTTTTTGTTTTTTTGTTTTTTTTGAGACAGGGTTTCTCTGTGTAGCCTTGGCTGTCCTGGACTCCCTTTGTAGACCAGGCTGGCTTCGAACTCACAGCAATCCACCTGCCTCTGCCTCCCGAGTGCTGGGATTAAAGGCATGCGCCACCACGCCTGGCTTTCACTTCTTTTCTTTCCTTCCTTCTTTCTTTCTTTCTTTCTTTCTTTCTTTCTTTCTTTCTTTCTTTGTGTGTGTGTGTGTGTGTGTGTGTGTGTGTGCGCATTGGTGTAAGGGTGTCAGATCTTCAAGGTACAGACAGTTGTGAGCTGCCATGTGGGTGCTGGGAATTGAACCAGGTCCTTTGGAAGAGTGGGCAGTGCTCTTAACCACTGAGCCATCTCTCCAGCCTGCAGACAGTGCTCTTAACCGCTGAGCCATCTCTCCAGCATAGGGGTTAGTTTTCCTTAAGGGTGTGGCTCCTGATAGGGCAACCATGCTCCAATGAATGAGCCACACACTCATGAGTAAGTGGGCAGAACGGCTTGGACAGTTTTTTAAAAGAAGGGGGCTGGAGATATGATTCACTGTTTTAGGCCACTGATTGCTTTTTCAAAGAATTAAAACAAAAACATATTCACACAACATTATCGGGTATTATTTGTTTGTTTTTCGAGACAGGTTTTCTCTGACAGCCTTGGCTGTCCTGGCACTCACTCTGTAAACCAGGCTGGCCTCGAACTCAGATCTGCCTGCCTCTGCCTCCTGAGTGTTGGTATTAAAGGTGTTCGCCACCACGCCTGGTGTATATAGCATCTAAATTATAGAAATTTGAAAACACATCCCATTTCAAAATGGGGGTGGGGAGACGTTCACTGTGGGTTGGTGAGTGTCCTGAGACCATAGTATCCTCAAGCATAGTAATAATAGCTGGGAAGGATTAAAATAAAAAAAAAGGTTTGAATATGTGTGATCAGATTCTTTTCTTTTTTTGGTTTTTTGAGACAAGGTTTCTCTGGTGGGATCAGATTCTTCACAGGGGCAGGACAGGATAACTGTGTTGTACGTGGCGGGATGTATATATCATGTCTTCAGCTCTACGAGGGTCAGCTTGCTCAGGTTGCTATGGTTATGACGATGACAACTAAAGAAAACATGACGAAATGCCATGAAGCAGGTGTAGCGATGGCCGCTGGTGAGGGAAAACAATGGCCTTGGATTCCAGCAGTCTTACTGGCAGGGATTCAAAACTCTTCTCTTCCCCTCCCCTCCCCCCATCTCTTCCCCTCTCTTTTTCTCCCCCCCCACCCCCCCCTCATTTTTGGCCTGGAACTCAACTATATAGCCTAGGCTCACAGGCTGTTTTTCTCCTGTCTTTGCCTCTGGAAAGTTGCATGTTTAATTATTTAAACGTATGCAAAACATCAAATTCTCATAATTCTTTTTTTTTTTTTTTTTTTTTTTTAATTTTCCATTCACCCAGGGTTGGTTGCTTTCTGTTATTCAGAGGTAGAGATCTGAACAGGAGGAAACCTAGGCCACCAACCTAGCGCAGCAGCTCCTACAACAAGTGCTGTGGTGTGGATGGAAGTAGCAGCTGGCTCCTGGAGTATTTTTAAGTGGCACCCAGTTGGATGCTCTTTATGTCTATATATGGTCCTTCAGGCTACAGGAGTTCGAGGAGATGATGGGCTTAAAAACACAGCCTCCTTGAAATGCCATCCTCATCTCTCGGTCTCTGACAGTGTTATCAACAGCCTGCCCTCTGCTGCGCTTCAACAAGGTTAAAAGTTAAGCCCCTTCTGGGAAGCTCAGCTGTGAATCCTCCACACCGCCCTCCAAGCCCTCTACCCCATCCCCCACACACACACCGTTTCCAGGCGTGGGTGAGAATCTAGGAGAGACTTGTTTAGTTTCCCTAAAGTTGCAAGCTGCTTAGTTACCGCGTCTTGTACACAGCATGCACTCCAGGCAAACAAACTCTGAGAGGAGGCTGGATAGAGGTAGCAAGTGAACCTAGCCCACTGGGTGCCCTGAGGAGCCCATGTGTTCTATGCAGCAAACTGCATCACAGCTGGCAGAGCTAATTTTAGACTTCAGACCTTGGCAACGGTCTGGCCGTTTGTGAAAGGTAGCATCGGACAACTTTAGAAGTCACTGCTTTTATGTTGTGGGCAGTGCTAAACTTTTTGACCGAGAACTGAAAAAGGAAAAGGTCCCTTTTATCTTACATTTTAAAGACCCAAGTGTGTCTGGGGGTTGGGGGTGGGAGGGTGGGGGATGTGTGCCACAGTACATCATTGCTACAGCGTGAGTGTGAAAATCAGGAAATGACCTTCAGGAGGAGTTCTCTTCCTCAACCAGCTGGGGTCTGCGGATCAGATTTGGGTCAGCAGTGACTTCATCCACCCACTGGGTTTGATAACCCACTCCACCACCCCCCTACCCCCCCCCACCTCCCACCCCCCGTGTTGGGGATTGATCTAGAGCTTGAGCTTAACCACTAAGTACATTTCCAGCTCTTATAATTTTTGTCCTATGGACTGAGAGCCTCAAAGTTATACTAAAAATAGCATGTCCTAAAAGGTCCTGTGAATTTCTCTTTGTCCCCCTCCCTCCCTCCCTCCCTCTCCATCCATCCCTCCCTCTCTCTGTGTGTGTGTGTGTGTGCGCGCAGTGGAATCAATTTCCCTGCTGTGCTTCACAACACCATAACATGGCCGGGCGTGGTGGCACATGCCTTTAATTCCAGTACTCTGGAGGCAGAGGCAGGCGGATCGTTGTGAGTTCAAGGCCAGCCTGGTCTACAAAGTGAGTCCAGGACAGCCAAGGCTACACAGAGAAACCCTGTCTCAAAAAACTAAAACAAAAAACATAACATGAACAAGAATTTCACTTTCTATTAGGTTATGCTGTTTATAAATGCAGCAGTAATTTCTGTTTGTTTGTTTTCTAGGCAGCGTTCCTCTGTTTAGTCCTGGTTGTCCAGGAACTGGCTCTGAAGGCCAGGCTGGCTTTGAACTCAGAGTTCTGTCTGCCTCTGCCTCCAAAGTGCTGGGATCAACCAGCAAAGGCGTCAACCAGCATGCCTGGCAATAAATGCAGCCATTCTTTAAATGTGAGAAGTAAATTCATAGTGTCTTTTTAGGGGATGTTATAGATTAAGCCCAAGGCCTGCCATGCCAGGCAAGCCCTCTACCACTGAGTTACACTCTCCATGCTATTTCTTTCTGAATACACAGGATCCAATACTCTGATCACCAAAACAAGAGGCACTCTTTGTTTGTTTGAGAAAGGGTCTCAATATGTAGTCTTAGTTGGTCTAGTATACAGAGATCCACCAGCCTCTGCCTCCTGAGTGTTGAAAGTAAAGGCATGTGCCACCACATGTGGCAAGAGAGGTTCTTTTTGTTTTGTTTTCCGAGACAGAGTTTCTCTGTGTAAGAGCTCTGGCTGTCCTGGAACTCACTCTGTAGATCAAGCTGGCCTCGAACTCACAGAGATCCACCTGCCTTTGCCTCCCAAGTGCAGGCATTAAAGGCATATGCCACCACTGCCTGGCACAAGAGATATCCTTTTAATACACTCTCACACATACTACAAACCTTTCCCTCATGGTATATGTTTATTTGTTGTTGGTTTTTTTTTTTTGAGACAGGGTTTCTTTGTGTGGCCTTGGCTGTCCTGGACTCGATGTAGACCAGGCTGGCACTGAACTCAGAGATCCGCCTGCCTCTGCCTCCCGAGTGCTGGGATTAAAGGCGTGCACCACCACACCCGGCTGGTGTATGATTTCTAATTATGCTTATTTACTTATATTTAGCCATAGGATTCCTCAGACAGGGGATATGTCTTCCATACAACCCCCTTTTTCCAGAGGCCCCTCACAGACACTCAGTAAATGCTTGCCAAGTGGGCAAACATTTGTGTCTTATTCCCTAAAAACTAGCCATTTTTTGCCCAGACTCCCATCTGCAAAAGAAGAACGACTTCAAGTAAAAGTATTTTATTAGGTTTAGGACAAGAGAAGAGTTATTTTCTTCCATCTTCAGCAAAGATGTTTAAAATAAGTTCTTGTTCTGGTTTATTATTTATTTTCTAAAAAATGGCATTGAGAAACACCAGCCTTACATGCTTCATTCTTTGTGTGTGTTGAATGTGTGTGCCTCTGCACTTGCCTGTGTGTGCACATGTGGAGGCCCTATGTGAACACTGCATATTTTCCTAGCCTGCTCTCCTCACTTTTTGAGACAGGGTCTCCCACTGTTCGGGAGCGGGCTACTTTAGCTGAATCCAGCCAGAGAGCTGGCAAGCCCCTGGAATCCTCCTGGGTCCTCCCCTGACCCTGTCCCCCTTCCCCCCCCCCTCAGTGTTGTGGATACAGACTGTGAGCAGTGTGCTTGTGTTTGCTTTTTGTTTGTTTGGTTTGCCTGTTGTTGTTTTGAGACAGGGTCTCATCATCTAATAATGGCTGGCCCCAGACACACAGAGATCCACCAGCCTCTGCCTCCTGAGTTCTAGGATTAAAGGCATGCGCCCCCACGCTCAGCTAGGCATAGTTTTTTTTATTAGGGTGCTGGGCATCCAAGTCAGGTCTCCTCAGACCCTCCATCCTTTTCTAGGTCAAACTACTCTTTCCCCAGAAGTGTTTATAACTGCAGTCTATCTTGATGAAACACAAAGTCAGGTTTATTGGCTTTTTTTTTTTTTTTTTTTTTTTTTTTTTTTTTTTTTTTTTTTTTGGTTTTTCGAGACAGGGTTTCTCTGTGTAGCCTTGGCTGTCCTGGACCCACTTTGTAGACCAGGCTGGCCTCGAACTCACAGCGATCCACCTGCCTCTGCCTCCCGAGTGCTGGGATTATAGGCGTGCGGCTTTTTGTTTTTTGAGACAGAGTTTCTCTATGTTATCTTAGCTGTCCTGGACTCGCTTTGTAGACCAGGCTGGCCTCGAACTCAAAGCAACCTGCCTGCCTCTGCCTTCCGATTGCTGGGATTAAAGGCATGCGCCACCACGCCTGGCCAAAGCCAGGTTTAATTGCTGGCTCTAAGAAGTACAATTGTTTAACATGCCCAATTTTACTTACAACATATTAATTTTAATTGAGTCTTTCTGGGAGGGGAGGAGCAATGTGGAAGTGGAGTTTCCTAAATTTAGATTGTACTTAGTAGCTCTGATCTTGAGCAAGTTATGAACTCTTTCCTTGTTTATAAAAAGGGAGAAAACAAGCCAAATGGTGGTGGCGTACACCTTTAATCCCAGCACTTGGGAGGCAGAGGCAGGCAGATCGCTGTGAGTTCGAGGCCAGCCTGGTCTACAAAGCGAGTCCAGAACAGTCAAGGATACACAGAGAGACCCTTTCTCAAAAAACCAAAATAAAAAATAAAATAAAAAGGGGGAAAACAACACATCACATCTGTTCCGGCCTTCATGGTCTTCAATGGGTACTTGTGGAAGGGGTAGGCAAGTGGGGGGATAGGAGACACAAAGAAATGAGGGCAAGTCTGGATTCTGATCAAGCCCCGTTTATTGAAAAATCTCACAGTTTTATAAGGCAGGGAGCAGGGAAGCATATTGCTATGGCAACCCAGCTGCAGGCTATCTGAAGACGCAAGGAATTCCAAGCAGGTCACAATGTTCTGCCACACCGAATATTTCGCTATCTTTATCTAATCTAACTGCTAATACAACAGGATGGCTCCATCTAAATCTTATCTTTAGTCTAACTGCCAAACCATGACAGGGTCAGCTGGTTTCTGGTAAATGACAAACTGCTGGAGAAATAGGAACCTAGGTTCTGACAAGATGGCTGAACATTGGCCATATAGCCTGTCCCCTACACACATCAACCTCATGAAACATCATGAGCCATAAATGAAAAAAAAATGTGAAAATGTAAAGTGATCGGCTCATAGAAATATTTGATAAATGGCAGCTGTAAAAACAATCTTATGTAATCAAGTAATTCAATGGAATAATTACCATATTTATCTAAATGTTATACAGTCAAAATATTCCTGTAGGATGCGGTGCATCTTATCAGGTTACTAAGGCTTTGTTACCAGGTGCCTTTTTCTAGATTCACTGCTTAGATGCCCATTCTATGAGGCAGGTCACATTTCTGAATCCAAGGAGAACAGCTACTCCAGGATCTTTAAGAATTTGGGCCGGATCCGGGAGTGGTGGCCTTTAATCCCAGCGCTTGGGAGGCAGAGGCAGGCGGATCACTGTGAGTTCAAGGCCAGCCTGATCTACAGAGTGAGTCCAGGACAGTCAAGGCTACACAGAGAAACCTTGACTCAAAAGAAAGAAAGAAAAGGAAGGGAGGAAGGAAGGAAGAAAGAAAGGGCCCCTATATTACTTTTACACACATGGCTCAGAGAACGAGGAAGAAGGAATGGAGAAAACACAAGAGCAGGAGGATGGGCAGGAGTCTGTGAGACACAGTCTTCTGGACACAACAGTCACCGCCCTCACAAACACTGCAGCTGTGATTGCCTCCCGGCGATTGAGCCGAGATCAGTGCATCATCGGCATTCCAGAAGAACAGTGGAAAGGAGAGGTGTGTGTATGGGGGTGTCCAGAGGGCTCAGGAGGGAACCGGGGGTAGATATGATCATGATATGTTATATACAGATATGATTTGTCAATGAGGAAATAAGATATTTTCATAGCCGGGCGTGGTGGCGCACGCCTTTAATCCCAGCACTCGGGAGGCAGAGGCAGGCGGATCGCTGTGAGTTCGAAGCCAGCCTGGTCTACAAAGCAAGTCCAGGACAGCCAAGGCTACACAGAGAAACCCTGTCTCGAAAAACCAAAAAAAAAAAGATATTTTCATAAAGTTGCTAGAAATAATAGCACTTTATTAACTAACACCACACATTAGCTTTCTTTCTGCACCTATTTAAAGGTAAGTTTTTTCAACTATAAAACTAAAAGCAGACACTCCTAATGTCAGAGGGAAAGAATGCTTGCTCCAGCCCAAATCCTTTTGTTTTTCAAGACAGGGTTTCCATGTCTAGACCAAACCAGGCTGGCCTCGAACTCATAGTGATCCACCTACCTCTGCCTCCCAAGCGCTGGGATTAAAGGTGTACTCCACCACGCCCAGCTATAGGGCCTTTTGTGTGCCTGTTCTAGCTCATTCTAACCTGACTGTGCTGGTCTGGACCACTTCCCAGCCATGTGCCCCATTACCTGCCATCTGGTCTTGCTCTGGCTGCTCCTGCTCCATGTTTGTCCTCATGGCTACCTCCTCCTCCCCCTCCTCCCCCTCCTCCTCCCCCTCTTCCCCCTCCTCCTCCCCCTCCTCCTCCCCCTCCTCCTCCTCCTCCTCAACCTCTCTTCTTTCCTCTGCAGCACCTTCTCCTCTCCTTTCCTACCGAGCTATTGGCTGTTCAGCTCTTCATTAACCAATAATGACAGTGTCGAGTTATGTTGGACAGGAGATTCTCAATACTAATGACAATGCCCACATCTGGATTGCAACCAGATTTCTGGGCATAGAAATTAGCATCTGAATACACAGCACACAAACCATCCCCCAACAGTATGTGTATGTCTGTGTGTGTGTGGTGTGTGTGTTTGTGTGTGTGTGTGTAATGACTTGTTGTAGATGTTTCACTTGGGCTGAACACTTACTTACCAGTCACTGTTTTTCAGCACTTTAACCAGTTATAAGGCATTCACTGCTCCCCTTTGCAGGAAAAAGCTTTCTGGGCAAGGCTGAGGGCAGCACTGTGGGTATAAACATTATCAGCCTCACCCTCACTGGGCTGTTATCAAGTATTTTGTCACAGTAACAGAAAGCTGACTCCCAGTTTCTCCTTCAGTGCTTTTCTTTTTCTTTGGTTGAAGGAATTGGGCCCAGCATGGTTTCCCCACACTCTGAATTTTGCTGATTGCATGTGGTATGATTTTAATTTTGTTTATTTATTTATTTGGTTTTTTGAGGCAGGGTTTTTTTTGTTTTTGTTTTTGTTTTTTTTGTCTTTTTAAAAAATTTTATTAATGTATTGAGATTAAAACTCAATTGCCATCCCATCACTTGTATCCTCCCATTACTTCCTACCTCCTGCTTTCACCCTATTCCCCTCCCCTAGGTCTATGACTGAGAGGGACCTCCTCTCCCACTATATGGTCATAGGCTATCAAGTCTCATCTTGGTAGCCTGCTTATTCTTTCTTTGAGTGCCACCAGGCCTCTCCACTAAGGGGAGGTGGTCAAATATGGAGCACCAGAGTTCATGTTAGAATCAGTCCCTGCTCTCTACCCAACTGTGGAGAATGTCCTGTACAGTGAGTAGATCAGAGTAGGGGTTCGATGTTTACTATTGTATTGTCCTTGGTTAGTGCAATAGTTTGAGCAGATCCCCCTGGGCCACGATGTTCTTCTTGTAGGTTTCTAGGACCCTCTGGGTCCTTCTATTTCCCCATCTCTTTTTTTTTTTCTCTTACCTAGAGTCTTAGTAGGATGTCCTCACATCTATCCCAATCTCCTGGTAAGTGAAGACTTTTGTGGGACATGCCTTTTGGCTAGTGCTCAATTATAAGTGAGTATATATCATGTGAGTCTTTCTGCTTCTGGGTTAACTCACTCAGTATGACCATCTCTAGTCCCATCCGTTTGTCCACAAATTTCGGGATTTCCTTGTTTTTAATAGCTGAGTCATATTCCATAGTGTAAATGTACCACAGTTTCTTTATCCATTCTTCAACTTCAAGGGGCATTTAGGCTGTTTCTAGGTTCTGGCTATTATGAGTAAGGCTGCTATGAACATGGTTGTTCATATGACCTTGTTGTGTGGTGAAACATTTTCTGGGTATATTCCAAGGAATGGAATAGCTGGGTCTTGAGGAAGCCCTATTCCCAGTTTTCTGAGATAGCACCAGATAGATTTCCAAAGTGTTTGTACAAGTTTGCATTCCCACCAGCAATGAAGGAGTGTTCCTCTCTCTCCACATCCTCGCCAGCATGTGGTGTCACGTGAATTTTTGATCTTAGCCATTCTGATGGGTGTAAGATGGAATCTCAGAGTCGTTTTGATTTGCATTTCTCTGATGACTAAAGACGTTGAGCATTTCTTTAAGTGTTTCTCAGCCATTTGATAATCCTCTGTTGAGAATTCTCTGTTTAATTCTGAGCCCCATTTCTTTTTTCTTTCTTTCTTTTTTTTTTTTTCCTTCTTTGGTTTTTTCGAGACAGCGTTTCTCTGTGTAGCCTTGGCTGTCCTGGACCCGCTTTGTAGACCAGGCTGGCCTCGAACTCACAGCGATCCACCTGCCTCTGCCTCCCGAGTGCTGGCATTATAGGCGTGCGCCACCACGCCCGGCTGAGCCCCATTTCTTAATTGGGCTATTTGGTTTGGTGGTGTTTAATTGAGACAGGGTTTCTTTATGTTATCTTGGCTGTCCTGGTCTCATTTTGTAGACTAGGCTGGCCTCGAACTCATAGTAATCCGCCTGCCTCTGCCTCCCAAATGCTGGGATTAGAGGCATATGCTACCAAGCCTGGCTTAATTTTTTTTTAACCCACATCCTTTTCTTACCTACATTTTCTATGAGTTGGTAAGTCAGATCTAGAGGTTTGATTAGATTCTGTTTCTATTTAGGGAAGAGAATTAAAGAAAGAAGAAACACAGATGTGTAAAGGTGACACTTTGCTGGTCTATTTTTACCTGGCATGATTTCCTATGTAAACCTCCTTTGGAGACTTTGAAAGCTGATCATTTGCAGAAGACAAAGACACGTACATCCACGGTTTAGGTTCAGACTCCTCCAAGGCATCTCAGAGAGGCCAAAACTTGACCTGGGTGCTTAGCAGACATCTCAAAGTGGACAAGTCCCAAAAGAAGTGTTTGGGGGTAACCCCCAGTCTATGACTCACGTAGTACAAATTGGCAGTACTACTCAGTAATCGGCCACGTGAAACCCACAGCCATCTTTGACCCCTTTCTTCTACTAACCCCCACCACCAATTCCAGGTGCTGTTGGGTTTACTTCATCTTTCTTTCCTTATTTCTATGAATAATAGTATTGTAAGTAAAATATCAGTTACTGAGAACCAGCTGGACGGTTTTAGAAGTCCACAGTTTCAGGAAGGGTGGATACCTACAGTACGAATGTACTGTATATTCCTCCACTGCAAGGGGCAGTGAAATCCAGAAGAGATGCTCATCAGGGTCAAAAGCTAATTGTGAGCCATGTGGTTTTTTTTTTT
>OU015756.1:28274904-28331814 GCA_907169655.1 Acomys percivali | reverse complement strand
TATCCTGCTATCCCTGAAGAGTAACTCTTGAACATTTTCTTAAGATTTGCTTTAAGAGAAAGCAGTTGAAAGTTGGCCTTGGTGGCCCATGCCTTTAACCCCAGCACTCGGGAGGCATAGGCAGGTGGATCTCTTAGCTGATCTACAAAGCCCACAAAGCTACACAGAGAAACCTTGTCTGAAAAAACAAAAAACCCCAACTTTGCCCCCCCCCCAAAAAAAAAAGAAAGAAAGAAAGCTATTTTAAAACAAAAATTAAAAACCTGCAAAGGCTGTAATCCACCTCACACGCTTCTTTATTATTGTGGAGCAAATGGCATTTAGCACTTCCTGTCTGTTCAGATTTCTTTTCCCACTTCCATAAGTTTTAGGCACTCTATTGGTAGCACCTTACTTTCACATGCTCATATATAGGATATCATTTCTTTTTAGGGTGTTCAGGCAAAGCTGAACTATTAGGAAAGGTTCACCCTGGACAGATTTTTCTCCTAGGCACAGGGTCTGGCTTGTGTCAACCTGCCTGACACGTTTGAACTTGTTCATCTATTCTAGGGCTGATTCTCAGCCTGTCACTGAGTGGCTTATACAGTAAGTTGTTTCATATTTTACCTTTAGCCAACATACCAACATACTCCCACGTTGAGTGTAATTTTGCATTGCTTATATTTTCTTTTCAATAATAGTAATCATCATCATCATCTAAAGTGTTTGTACTGTTTGGGGAACAATTTTTAGCAAGGTTAGAAACAGAAGTTAATACACTCTCAACAGGTTTTTCCTACCACTTTAACAAGCCAAAAAAGTTAATCTGGAGGGAGCCAGGCATGTGGCACACACCTTTAATCCCAGCCAGCATTTAGGAGGCAGAGCCAGGTGGATCTCTGTGAGTTCAAGGTAAGCCTGGACTACCTAGCCAGTTCTAGGCCAGCCAGGGCTAATAGTGAGACCCTGTCTAAGAAAACAAACAAAATTTTAATCTTGCAATTTTGTTTTTTTGTTTTTGTTTTCTTTGTTTTTTTTTTTTGAGACAGGGTTTCTTTACATAGACTTGGCTGTCTTGGACTCACTTTGTAGATTAAGGCCTGTGCCACTACGCCCGGTTTAATCTTGTGTTTGTTTGTTTGTTTGTTTGTTTGAGACAGGGTCTCTCTATGTAGCCCAGGCTGGCCTCAAACTCACAGAGATCCGTCTGCCTCTGCCTTTCAAGTGCTGGGACTAAAAGTGTGTGCCACCACGCCCGGCAGTCTTGCAATTTTTATTTAATAGTTTCTTGAGTATTATACAGGAGAAGCAAGAAAAGAGGAAAAAATAAGTTAAGTACAGATATTCTCTGGTTTGTAGAACCTTTTTGGGAAGGCTGCGGTCAGTAGATAAAGCAGAGGAAACAGGACAGTGTGAGATAGGGTTAGAACAACATGAGTCATGTCTAAGAAGGAAAGCTCTATTGATTAAAACCCCCACAACTCTCACTATGTCCCAGCACAGTGAAGACATGAGTATCATTTATGATAAGATGGACAAGCTTCCTACTTAGTGGGACTTACGTTTCAGCCAGTGACCACAGTGTTAAATGTCAGTAAAGTATGTAATGTGGAAGAGCAGAAGTTCTGTGGAGCAAAGTTAGGTAGGGTAAAGAACTTTTGGGTGGGACTGGAGGCAGTTAAGGGTAATCCTGGTGGGTACAGGACAGTCTTCCAGAGTGACACTTTTGTATATACGTTTTGTACAAATGTTCAGGATAAATTTTCCTTGTGTTATGTGAAAAGGCTGGGCTATCCTATGGTTGTGCTGCACCCTGGCCTCTGTGTGTCTGCAGATTAAACTGAACCCCCACATGGTGAATATAGAAACCTAAGGTAGTTTGCAGACTTGAATCCTTAACTGCCTGTGTGGAGAGTGTGGGTACTCCAGAGACAGCAGGTGGTATAGCGACATCCTCTCTAGTGAGCCAGTGTACTCACGGGGTCCTGAAGCCTAGGAAGCAGTTTGTTCTAAGTAGACTTCAGGAAGGTTCATGAAAAAAATTGGGTGATATTTAATGTAACGTGAGAGTTTTCTAAGAAAGAGAAGGGGAAATAATACATTTTACTTGTCAGTAAATGGGTGCTTCTCAGTAATGGCCTGTTCCCTATTTTACTGGAGGGATAACATCACAATTACCAAATTAGGATTGCTGGCCTTGTCATTGGAACACAGGTCTCCTTACTTAGGAGTTTTCCTCCCCTTCTTGCTATTTTATGTATGTAAAATGCAGAGAAATTAGGATAAAAGTGATTTTTAGTAATCATCAAAAAGTATAATTGAGTGTTCTCTTTTTTTTCTAGCATTTTAAAATTCTTTTGAGAAATAATGAAAAAATGAAAGTACATAAGGCTTCTATTAATTTTTAAAAAAAATTATGTATACAGTATTGTGCATGCCAGAAGAGGGCACCAGATTCTCATTATAATGGTTATGAACCACCATGTGGTTGCTGGGAATTGAACTGAGGGCCTTTGTAAGAGTAGGCAGTGCTTTTAACCTCTGAGCCATCTTTCCATTCCCAATATAAGGCTTTCTGATAGAGTTAAAACAGTGCAGTTAACTAAGGAACAAAAAGTGGTTTAGTTGTGTGAATGAATATAAATCAGTCTGCTTACACATAGGAGAAACAAAAATGGTTTAGGAATAGAAGGGAGAAAGGAAGAAAATATGTACTACTTTCTATGCCTGGCACCTTCCATTTTTCTTTTGTAACAATACAAATGTAAGAAAGGAGAACCAGCTGTTTGTTTGGTTTTGGTTTTGGTTTTTCAAGACAGGGTTTCTCTGTGTAGCCTTGGCTGTCCTAGACTCACTTTTTAGACCAGGCTAGCCTCGAACTCACAGCGATCTGCCTGTCTCTGCCTCCCAAGTGCTGGGATTAAAGGTGGGCTCCACCACCCCTGGCCCCAATTTTTTTTTTCAGGACGAATTCTCATGGTGGCACACACCTTTAATCCCAGAGGCAGAGGCAGGTGGATCGCTGTGAGTTCAAGGCCAGCCTGGTCTACAAAGTGAGTCCAGGACAGCCAAGGCTAATACAGAGAGACTCTATCTCTGAAAAAAAAAAAAAAAAAAAAGACAGGAATTCTCTATGTATCTCTGCCTGTCCTGGAACTCACTCTGTAGACCAGAATCTCGAACTGAGGGAAGTGCTGTGTGTGGGGATCAGGAACTAGGGTGAAAGGGGTGAGTGGCATGGAGCCCACACAGAATCTCAGGAAGTAAGACTCTCTAGACCAGCCGGGCATGGTGGTGCATGCCTGTAATCCCAGCACTTGGGAGGCAGAGGCAGGTGGATTGCTGTGAGTTTGAGGCTGACCTAGTCTACAAATCGAGTCCAGGACAGACAAGGCTACACAGAGAAACCCTTTCTCGAAAAACCAAACAAAAACAAAAAAGACTCTGGAGACCAGACTCAAAGGTGCAGATCTAACTTTATTGTTCTGTGTATAAGCCTTTAAAAGGTTGAAAGCCCAATCAGACCATCCCATGCTAGCCTCAAGCACCAATAGCAATCAATGAGGTTGGTGTAGCTTTGAGGAAATGTGTGTGTGTGTGTGTTTTGGGGGGGGGGGGGGACGGGACTCAGGACACACCCGCACGGTCACCTCAGGAGACTTCTGTAAGGAAGGGGGAAGTAGTCACTATCCTAGCCTTGGATCCACTTTGAGACTTCAATAGTGTGCTAAGAGTCCCTAGTAGGTGACTACTGTGCAGTGGATCAGGATCTTTCGAGGAGCCGAAGGAGCTGCAGAGACTTCACTCACCATGTCTGTAGGCCTCCAAAATGCTCATCCCCACAGCTGTGAACTGTTAATATAAATACCCCATATAAATACTGTGTTTAACCATAAGAGTCTAACTTCTTTGTAAGTATGGTGCTGTGTTGGGAACTAAAAAGAGGAATTTTCAGTCTAATTCTTATCTTCAAAGACTAACTATTCTCATAGTGTGTTAATAGGATTTTTGAAGCATGTAACTTGTTTGTGGAGGAAAAAAGCACTATAAAATTAAAAATTACATGCGCTCTATAGTACAGCAGTCATACACATTTTTTGCATATACATTGAATGCTGCTGCAGAAGCACATGATGGGAAATATGCTAAGTCAATAGAGGCTGATGCAGCTATTGCATGCTGTGTCTAGTGAAGCTTTAAAAGGAATCTCTTAACACACAGGAGTTGCTGGACGCGAGTTCAGGACAGTGAGAGCTACACGGAGAAACTTTGTCTAGAAAAACCTAAGCAGAAGAGGGCAATGTTAAAGTGTTAGTATCTTAAAACATACTAACATCTCATCTTTAAATTTCTGGACTCTGAAAAAAAAATTGAAAACTAGGTGCTAAGTTGTGATTTCTTTCTTTCCTTATTTGTTCTCAATGTGTTCTGTGCCTGCGTTTACACCTGTGCACCACTTGGGTGCTGCTGCCGGTGGAGGCCAGAAGAGGGTGCCAGATCCTCTGGAACTGGAGTTGCAGGCCTTGGTGTGGGTGCTGGGAAGCGAACCTGCATCCTCGGCAAGAGCAGCCCATGCTCTTAACTGCTGAGCCATATTGCTCGCTCTCTTAGTTTTTTGAGACAGGGTTTCTCTGTGCAGCCTTGACTGTCCTGGATAGATCAGGCTGGCCTCAGTCTCCTAAAAGGTGTGTACCACTACCACCCATCTAGGGAATTTGGTGTTTATTTTGTTTGTTTGTTTGTTTGTTTTTCAAGACAGAGTTTCTCTTGTAGTTCTGGCTGCCCTGGACTTGTTTTGTAGACCAGGCTGGCCTGTAACTCACCTCCTGATTGCTGGGATTAAAGGCTTGTGCTACCGCGCTGGTGGGAATTGGTGTTTAATGCATTATGATTAAACTGAAGAAAAGTCTGCATGCTCTAGTGTGTTCTACAGCTTGACCTTATCCAGCATTTCACCTTTGGATTTGTTCTGAGAGCACTGGGAAGCCACTCAGTGGTTCTCACAGGAGGAGTGACATCTACTTATTAATGGTTTTAAAGAGATCCCTTGGCTGTTGAGTAAAGACATAGGAGGAGGATGTATATGTTCAGAGTTGAGAAATGCTACTGAGAAATTAAGCACTGAAGAAGAGACAACATTTAAATAAGAAAGTGTCATTAGAGTAATGCTGCCATTTGCGTTGGGTATTTGCGCTGATTGGTAGACTAAAGCTTACTTCATGATCCTTCATAGTAATAAGGTACAGCTAGGGTTGAGAGCTACAGCTGTATCTTGAGGAAGAGGGAAGGGATGTGGAATTTAAACTTCAGAGAAAGGGTTGAGGAAAGCTATGGAGCCTGTAATGGTTCACCATTGTGTGTCCTGTTAAAAGTTAGTTTTATAAAACTGTAATTGTTCCTCAGTTTCTCTCTTAACCCAGATACCACACAAATAAATGAGACTTATTTATATTTGTTTAATAATAAGCTTCACAGCACAAGAACTGAGCAGTTATCTCTCTATTCTTAACTCTCTAAGCTAATCTGGTTTGCTTCCAGCTTACATCCCAAAGATACTTGTACTTTGTAGCATTCCTTCTCCAGCTCCTTCTCCTGATGTCTCCAGTGGTGCAATCCCCTACTCTCTCTTCCAACTCCTCTTCCCCTGGCTGGCAGGAAGTCCAACCCTATTCTCTTCCCTGCTCAGTGATTGGTTGTAAGCTGTTTTATTGGCATATCAGGGGACAACTGGGAAGCAGTAATATGGGGGGGGGTACAGAAATTTGCATTTGAATTACACAATAATCTTATGCCTACAATGTTGTCTTTAGGCTTCTGTTTTCATTGCCATATCTTCAAATGTCTAAATGTTTTTGGGTTTTGTTTTGTTTTGTTTAGCTTTTTTTGAGACAGGGTTTCTCTGTAACAATCCTGGACTAAATTTTTGTAGGCCAGGCTGGCCTCGAACTCTGCCTCCCAGGTGCTGGAATTAAAGGCATGAGCCACCATACCCTGCTAAATGTTTGTTTTTGAGACAGGGTTTCTTTTTGTACTCCTGGCTATTCTGAAACTCAGTATGTACACTAAGCTCACCTCAAACTCTCAGAGATCTGCCTGGCTCTGCCTCTGGAGACCAAAAGTTGTCTACCACCACACCCTACTCTTAATCTTTTAAAACTATTTTTAAACCTAGTTTAAAACACTCTGTCTGTCTCTGTCTCTCTGTCTCTCTCTCTGTCTCTTTCTTGTCCTGCTATCTCCATGGGGGATTGGGTCCAGGATCGTGCAAAGATTATAAAGTCTGTATATATGTGCATAAATGTGTTTTATAGATAGAATGTTATGATTCTTGCATATATACTATATTCACCCTCTTATGACTTTTAAGCTCATTTCTTGTTTACTTGCATAGTCTAAGTGCTATTATACTCTATTTAGAGAATGACAGGGAAGCAATGTATATATGTTTTGTAAAGTATAATTTCCTTGGGTGTTTTCAGTTTTTGTTTGGTTGAGTCTATACATGTGGATTCATGGAGGGCTGTGTGTGTGTGTGTGTTACATACACTACACTACATGTATATATCTATACATTATGAAATTTGAGCATATCAGTCATGTTATCTGTTTAACCAGAATTCTGTATTAAGGTTGATTAGAAATGCTTCCTACAGTTGTGTAGAGAACATTTACCTTTTTTACCCCCTTGCTCATGGGTTTTTGTGTTTTATTGATACAAAAGTATGTCTGCATCTTATAAGAAAAATTAAAGCGGGGCAGTTGTGATTCATGCTTTTAATTCCATCTTTAGGGAGAGTCAGGCAGATCTCTGTGAGTTCGAGGCCAGCCTGGTCTACAAAGAGAGTTCCAGGACAGCCAAGGCTACACAGAGAAACTGTCTTAAAAAAATAAAAAAATAAAAAACAAAAAACAAAGTAAAATTAAAAATATTTGTTATGGAAGAGCTTCTCTGTTTTTGTAGATTACAGTCTGTAATATAGAATGGTTAGTTTGCTGTGGAGAGCTGTATTAGTTACAGCTGAAAGTTCTTTTTCTCCCTCTAACTTAGAGAATGTAGAGGAAGTTTGTATGTGTTTTGGATAGTTAGCATAGTCATTACTGCAACTACATTATTGCTAGGATTAGTGTAGCTAGTATAGTTTAGGTTTGGGGGCTGAAATTCCCAATAAATTTTGGATATTTAATATGACTTATTTTATCCAGTTATAAAATGTAGATTCCATTGATAGTATTTATTTAAATAATAAAGCTTTCCCTCCCCCCTCCCCTTTTTTTCTTTTTAGTGGTAGTCGCTCTTCTAAAACTTTTAAACCAAAGAAGAACATCCCAGAGGGGTCTCACCAGTATGAGCTCTTAAAACATGCAGAAGCCACACTTGGCAGTGGCAACCTCCGCATGGCTGTCATGCTTCCTGAGGGAGAGGATCTGAATGAGTGGGTTGCAGTTAACAGTAAGTAGCTCTTCTGTTTCTCCTCACACTCTGAATTGGGTCAGTGACCTCATTATGTGAATGTTGAGGTGTTATCTAGTCTAGGATCTATTCAGCCCTATAGTCACAATATAGTGATGATGTCAAAATCCAGCTTTAGTCTTTATGATTTTTGTATGAAATTTTATGAAATGTCAATAGAATGTTGCTGTCAGTATTTTTAAATTATGTGATTAATTATGTGATTATAGTTTTGGACTAAGACAGTTTTCTTATTAAAAATAAATGTTGTTTTTCTTCATTTTATTGGTGAGAGCCATCTTACCTATAAGATTTTTTTTTTTTCTATAAGATTTTTTTGAGGGGCTGGAGAGACAGGCACCCTGATGGTCTGCTCTTCCAGATTACTGAGTTCAATTCCCATCAACCACATTGTGACTCACAATCATCTGTAATGAGATCTGGTGCTCTCTTCTGGCATGCAAGTGTATATGCAGATAGAGCACTCATATACATACATAAAAATTTTTTAAAAGATTTTTTGATATCTCAAAGATAATCAGAATAAACTTCCAATGTATATGTGTATCATATAGGGTCTTACTGTGTAGCCCTGGCTGGTATAGAACTCACTATGTAGATTAGGCTGGTCTTTGATTTAGAGAGATCTGTCTGCCTCCCAGTTGCTGGGATTAAAGATGCAAGCTAACATTCCCTGCCTGCTCAGCCCTTCCTGTGACCTCCTCTCTTGTTTGCTCTTTATTCTTTTTTTTTCTTTTTCTTTTTTTCTTTTGGCACTTGCTTGTGTTTTTGTACCTTTGAGAGCTCATTTATTAACTTATTTAGTTATTTAAAATTTGTTATATTTATTTGTGTGTTCATGTTTGTGTTAATGTGCATGAGTGGTACACATGCCACACCTCAAGTATGTGGAGGTCAGAAGACAGTTTTCTCCCTTTACCATGTGGGTCCTGGGGATCGAACTCAGGTTGTCAGACTTGGTGGCAGGCGCGCTTACGCACTAAGTCATTTTGCCAGCTTGCACAGACTAAGAATTAAGAATGGCTATGTCCCAGCACTGTGGCGCATGCCTGTAGTTCCAGCACTCGGGAGAGACCGATGGATCTCTGTGAGTTTGAGGCCAGCCTGGTTTACAAAGTGAGTCCAGGACAGCCAGGGCTATAGAGAGAAACCCTATTTAAAAAAAAAAAAGTGAGGGTGAGGCGGGGTGACTGGAGAGATGGCTCAGCAGTTAAGAGCACTGGCTGCTTTTCCAAAGGACCTGGGTTCAATTCCCAGCACCCACATGGCAGTTCACAGCTGCCTGTAACTCCAGTTCCAGAGAGTTCCAGGTCCATCACTCTCATACAGACATACATGCAGGCAAACACCAGTCAGCATTAAATTAAAAATAAACAAATTATTAAAAAAAAAAAGAGAAACCAAAAAAATTTTCTGTCTGTATTTTCTCCATCTCAGTTGCTGGAAGTTAATGTCTGTGGTACCACAATAGCAGCCGATGCCCTTTTCTGGCCTTTGCACACATACACAGACATTTAAAGTGTGCTGGGTATTCTTGGCTCTTTGCATTTTGAAGTAAGTTTTTAGCTGGTGGGTGGCTTTGGAATGGCAACCCATTATATTTAAATTTATGGTTTCATTATTGCCAACATTTTTCCCCTTAGAATTTTATGATTATCTAGAAACCTTTTTTGTGAGGGGGCATTTTAAATTATTACATTTCCTGGTGTGCTGTCTTTTCTTACTCACATATAGTTTTTTTGAATATTTTATATATTAGTTTTTTATAAGAATTGTCAATAATTTTTCATAACCTTTGTCCTCTTGCTCTTTAATACATGCTCTAATTTTAGTACGGTCAACAGTTGAGAATTTGTGTTTATAGGGAAGAAGAACCAGGGATTCTGCTTCAGTAGAGTCAAAACTACTTTTCACTATTTTATTTTACTTATAATAGACATTTGCTTTGCAGCTGTGGATTTTTTCAATCAAATCAATATGCTTTATGGAACCATCACAGACTTCTGTACAGAGGAGAGCTGTCCGGTGATGTCAGCTGGACCAAAGTAAGATACTGTTAATGGCTAGTTTTCCTTGTCACTGTGGTTGGGCTCTTAGACGAGAAGAAAGTGAGTAGCCATGCATGTCCTAGGTTCCAGCAGTTCCTCAGCGGCTGCCCTGTGAGCAGTCAGCTCGTTGCCACCCTGCCTTCTGGCTGCTTCCTACCTTTCCTCTCCTGGCCCCTGCCTGTCTTCCCATCCACCTGAACCAGCTCCCTAGACACTCCTTGCTCGTCACTGTTTCTTCTGAAAAGTCCCTTCATCTACCCTTGGACAGTTTGTTCTCTTCTTTTCACTTTATGTTAATATACTAAAATGTCTCACCCTTGTTGCAGGCCCATGTTGAACGTTTCTTTCCTTTTGGAGGTGCCTAGGATTCTTCAGTGTACATGTGCTCTTTCTGCTTAACTTTTTCATTTAAAAAATAACGTTGTTAAGTGTGTGTGTAGGTGTGTGCATGTGAGTGCAAGTGCCCGCAATGGCCAGAGTTACCTGATCTCTGGAGCTGCCTGAAGTTGGAGCCGATCTCAGGTCCTTTGAGACAGCTTTGCATGCTCCAAACAGCTGAGGCATCTCTCCAGCTCTAGTGGTTTAACTTTTATAATGATTATATTTTTCATTACCTAGTGTTTATACTGTAATAATGTGGGTCAAATCTGGGGTTTCAGGTGTGCCACTCAAATTCTTTATTCTTTTAAATCTGTCTTGGTTCAAAGCTAGCACTTACCACCTCTTCAGCAATCAATAAATATTGGTTAGGCCAATGCCCTTTTGAAGTTGGCTTTTATCATTACTACTAATAAAAACTGCTATTTATTAGTGATATGTCAATATAACATATGCTTTACTTCATATTCTAACATTCACCAGAAAAGTACTGACTTATATTTCACTGTGAACATAAAGAATTTAGTCAGCTGATCTTTTAACTTGCAGCAGAGATGTGGAAGCTTGGGAAAGATGTGTTGCTCTCTTAGAAGGAAGTAGAACACACACTGGCCATTTTCACTAGAAAAGCAGAGAGCTGTGTCTGATTTGTACTACTTTCTTACCACATGTTGAAGGATTATTTAATATTGAGTTATTATTTTAGTGGTACCAATAGCTACTCCTTAATCCAGGCTTATACCCAGATAACCACACAGGATTTTTTTTTCTCCCCCGAGACAGCGTTTCTCTGTGTAATAGCTCTAGATATCCTGGAACTTGCTCTGTAGACCAGGCTGGCCTCGAACTCACAGAGACCACCTGCCTCTGCCTCCCAAGTGCTGGGATTAAAGGTGTGTGCCACCACTGCCCCGACCACACAGGATCTATTAATTGGCCTATAGCACAGTGCTTTGCAATAATTACTCCATCCTAAACCTCCATGCTAGTATAGTTTCCTCTTCTTCTGGGTTCCCACTTGATACTTGCTTTTACTCATCTCCTAGGTCTGGCTCATTCCTCCTGGTGCTTCCTGGTCTTCCTCCTCCAGGGTCCAACCTTTCCTTCCTTCTCTTTCTCCTCCCCTCACTGGATCAGGATGTCTCTCCCTATTCTCTGTTATTGCTCAGCATTGGCTAGTTGGTTTTATTGGCAACACAAAGAACAAATGGTGACATGGTGACACAAACAGGAATACTTAGAATAAACTTCACATCAATCCACCTGCCTCTGCCTCTGCCTCTGGAGTGCTGGGATTAAAGGCGCGAGCCACCACGCCTGGCCTGAGAGTTGAGGTTATTTTTAAAACTTCAGGCTGGGCATGGTGGCACATGCCTTTAATCACATTACACCGGAGGCAGAGGCAAGTGGATCACTGTGAGTTCTAGGCCAACGTGGCCTACAAAGTGAGTGTAGGACAGCTAAGGCTACACAGGGAAACCCTGTCTTGAAAAACCAAACAAACAAACAAAAACACCCAAAACTTCAGGACACTGAATATGAATCTTTGATTTACGGTTTGCTTTTGGTTTTTATATGCAGAAGTGGGTGAACACCTGAAAATCAATAACAAGTTAACAAGCATTGTGAAGACTTTAAATTTTCTTACTGTAGAGAAAAAATAGAGATGCCTTTTGGTTTTCCTTTTTAAATTCATTTTTATTTTATGTGCATCGGAGTTTTGCCTGCATGTATGTCTGTGTGAGGGTGTCAGATACCCTGGAACTGGAGTTACAGTCAGTTTTGAACTCCCATGTGGTTGCTGACAATTAAATCCAGGTCCTCTGGAAGAACAGCCAGTACTGTTAACCACCAAGCCATCTCTTCAGCCCACATTCTTCTTTCTTAAAGATTTATTTACTTGTCTATTATTTTATGTGAATGTGTGTGGACCATGTGTATATAAGGCCCACAGAGGCCAGAAGAGAGGGTATCAGATCCCCTAGAAAACTGGAGTTAAAGATAGCTGTGAGCTACTATGTGAGTGCTGGAAACTAAACCCAGGTCCTCTTTAAGAGCCGCAAGCACACTTAACTTCAGCCTAAGTTCATTTGTCTTAAGTGAGAAATAATGATAAGTAAGTCCTAGCTACATTCTGTCTCTCAAGAGGATCAGAGAAGAGGAAATGGACTTACAACTGCACTGAGTCCTTAAGTTTATAATAGAATTCTTGACTGGGAACGAGATGCATCAGGCCACCAGAGGTGCTTGGGAGTTGAGGGTGCTTGAGAGGTTACACTGGATTTGCTGGTCATGCCCTAGCAATGATAAGAAGGATGTTCTAAAAGCTGTTTGTTATCAAGGTCACCGCTGCTTGGGGTGGGTTTGGGTTATTGTTAAGGTATGGATTTGATAAATCTAAAGCATCCTCATTTGTACTATTGAAGATAATTTTTATCAGTTTAAATTCCATGAACTATTTCTCTGTTATTTCCATTTCCTTTGTTGGGCTAACTTATCTATTCTTCAGTCAGGTTCTCAGTCAGGTCAAACTCTGGCAGAAAAGGTTAGAAAATAGTTGATAAAAAGAGTGAAGTATGCCAGGCGCGATTGTGCACGCTTGTAATCCCAGCACTCAGAAGGCTGAGGCAGGTGGATCACTGTGAATTCCAGGCCAATCTGGCCTACAAAGTGAGTCTAGGACAGCCAAGGCTATACACAGAGAAACCCTGTCTTAAAAAACCAAAAAAGAAAGAAAGAAGAAAAACAAACAAAACAAAAAGAATAAAGTTCTTGAAAAAACAAACAAATAAAAAAGTGAGTTAGCAGAAGAAATGTTGGAAACTAAAAATCTAAATGACAATTCAGTTTATAGATTTCTATATTTTGGAGTTTGAGCTATGTACTTAGTTCTTTAGGGCTATGTTGATGGACATGCTTATTGTACAGTGCAAGAAAAGTCTTATTACCGTAAGTGAGTATGTGGTGTGTGTGTGTGTGTCTCAGAGAGAGAGAAAGGGAGCGAGGGAGGGGGAGAGAGAGAGAGAGAGAGAGATCGTATGAATTGTTTAAGAGGGTTTGGCCAAGGGCTAGAGAGATGGCTCAAGGGTTAAGAGCACTTCCTGCTCTTCCAAAGGACCCGGGATCAATTCCCAGCACCCACATGGCAGCTCACAGTTGTCTGTAAGTCCAAGATATGACACCCTCACACCAATACACATAAATTTAAATTAAATATTTTTTAAAAGAGGGTTTGGCCTGAATACAGATCAACATTTGCATTTATAGGTAGATCTTTCAAGGGTAAATTGTTCACTTTAGACAGGCAGTTCATACATAGTTTTATTTATATATTTTTGGCATATCTTCTTCTAATCTTGTTTTTTCAGAGTAGGGGAAGTGCATTTCACTTTAGTGTTCCTTGTTTTTGACCTTGTGTTTCTCACATGAAAGTTGCATATTAGATGTTTATTAAATCAAAGGGTGGTATATCCAAAACATGACCTCTTTAGAGTTGCCAATTTCCTTTAAGGATACATTAGTTCCTCATCCAAATGTACTAAACTACTGAACCATTCTTTCTTTAAAAATTTATATATATAGGGCTGAAGAGATGGCTCAGTGGTTAAGAATGCCACCTGTTCTTCCAAAGGTCCTGAGTTCAGTTCCCAGCAACCACATGGTGGCTCACAACCATCTATAATGTGATCTAATGCCCTCTTCTGGTGTGCAGGTGTACATGCATACAGAACATTGTATACATAATAAATAAATAAATAAATATTTAAAAATATATATGTAAATGTAGGAGTTCTCTATCTGCATGTGGTCGTGAGCCACCATGTGGTTGCTGGAAATTGAACTCAGGACCTCTGGAAGAGCAGCAGCCAGTGCTCTTAACCACTAAGCTATCTCACCAGGCCACTGAGCCATTCTTATTTATGTTAGCATTACTTTGAATTTTCTGTCATTTTTTATACTTAACCCCAAATTTAAAGCTCTTGTAAAAAGAATTGTTTTGCATTTTATGTAAGGAAGAAAAACAACTGTGAAGTTCAAAGAGTGCCATCATAGAATAGAGAAGTAAGTTCTCCCACTTCAGCAATATATTATTCTACTCTCTATTAGAGAACTCTTTAAGAAACTTTTGGGGCTGTGCATGGTAACCCCAGACCTTGGGAGGCAGAGACAGGTGGATCTCTTGAGTTTCAAGCCAGCATGGTCTATATAGTGAGACATTGTCTTAAAAAAAAAAAGGAAAAGAAAAGAGAATCAGACAGGTGAAGAAAACATCTAAATAGAAGATGAATTTGATGTGATTCTTTAAGTTGGATTTTGCTAAGTGCAAAACAGGCTACTGGTGATTGAAAAATGTATACTTGGGGAAGAACAGATTGTTTAGAACATGTTTGTGTATACCTTCATTATATATATGTGTGTGTGTGTATATGTATATATATATATACACACACACACACACACATATATGTGCACATTTATACCTCTCTTCTGATGTTCTGTTTGCTTTCTATCTTTCCATTCAGATATGAGTATCATTGGGCAGATGGAACAAACATAAAAAAGCCCATTAAGTGCTCTGCACCAAAGTACATTGATTACCTGATGACTTGGGTTCAGGACCAGCTGGATGATGAGACATTATTTCCATCAAAGATTGGTAAAATTATTTAATATAATTGGGGTAATTTTGTTTCTACAGTTTCTCTGTCCCTTCTTTTCCCACAGATTTCGTAGTTCCTTGGGACTGTGTAGATGAGCTTGTGCATTAAGTAGTTTCCAAGAAGAGGCACAGAGCTTGTGAGCCCAGTCATAGCAAAAGCAAGCTGTCTCATGTAAACTGATTCCCCCTCCACCCTTGTATCTGTAGTGTTTTGTTTTGTTTTGGTTTTGGCTTTTCTGAGACAGGGTTTTTCTGTGTAACAGCCCTAGCTGTCCTAGACTCACTTTGTAGACCAGGCTGGCCTTGAACTCCCAGAGATCCACCTGCCTCTGCCTCCAGAGTGCTGGGATTACAGGAGTGTGCCACCACACCCAGCTATATGCATCTAGTGTTTGAATTGAAAGGTTAGATAATAGAAAATAAGCTGGGTGGTGGTGGTGCATGCCTTTAATCCCAGCACTTGGGAGGCAGAGGTAGGTGGATCATTGTGTGTTCGAGGACAGCCTGGTCTACAGAATCCAGGACAGTCCAGGCTACACAGAGAAACCCTGTCTTGGAAAAACCGAAAAAAAGAAAAGAAGTAGTTTACTTCTTGACTTAATTTATTTATTAAGTTTTAAATTTTATTTATTTCTTGTGTATATAGTGTTCTTTCTGCATGTACACCTGCAGGCCAGAAGAGGGCATCAGATCACATTACAGATGGTTATGAGCCACCATGTGCCAGCTGGAAATTGAACTCAGGACCTCTGGAAGAGTAGTCTGAGCCTTCTCTCCAGTCCTTGACTTAAATTTATTATTTGCTGAATTTTTTTGATATTTCAGATTAAAATGTGACTAACATTTCTAATCAAAAAAGGTTATTTTTTATTTTTTATTTTTCTGAGGCAGGGTTTCTCTGTGTAGCCTTGGCTGTCCTGGACTCGCTTTGTAGTCTAGGCTGGCCTTGAACTCACAGAGGTCACCTGCCTCTACCTCCCAAGTGCTGGGATTACAGGTGTGTGTCACCACGCCTGGCAAAGAAGGTTATTTGAATGTGTGTTTGGGTGTTTGCATTTTTTCCCCCTCCTCAAGACTGGGCTTCTCTGTGTAACCTTGGCTGTCCTGGAACTTGCTCTGTAGACCAGACCAGAGATCTGCCAACTTCTGCCTCCTGAGTTCCTCAGAGTCCTGAGACAGCCAGAGCTACACACAGAGGAACTCTGTCTCAAAAACAAATAAACACAAGAAAATTATTCTTAAGATTTTGTTTTGAGATAGGGTCTCCCTCCTGCCTGAACCTCATGAATGTGACTCTAGGCAGGCACTACCACATATAACATAGATTTTGAAATCAAGATATGTGAGAGAAAGAAGAGACATGAGGGTTTAGCCTGAGTGACTTGTTTGGTGTTCCTATTAAGTTTACATTGTAACCATTAGACAATTCCCATGTGTTTTTAATTATCAAAATACATGCAACTATGTTTTCTGAAAAAACTGTTTAACAGTTTGCCCTCAGAGTATTGTTGAATAACTTTTGGCTAGCATCATGTGCTTTCAGTAGAGCACTACTCTCTGGAGTCTTAGGTCTTCTCGGATCTTAGGTCCTGTTTATGTTTTTCAGGTTTTACTAGTAATGGCCTTTATAGCTAAAGAGAAGATAATTGCTAATGGTTTTCATGTAGTGCTGTGTCTTGTTATCTCCATAGTCTAGAGTATGTGGACTCCAGTCTTTTTGGTCTGTCATGCCTCTGACATTTTAGAATGTCCCTTGGTTGTGGTGTTTGTTTCCTTGTGATCTTTAGTGGTGGTAAATGGGCAATAGATATGACAGCGAGCCATTAATACCAGTGTTTGCTTGTCTTGCCAACTTTAACATTTAGAGTATAGCATTTTGTATTCTTTTAAAAAAAAATCTACTTACAACTACTGTGTTTATGCATGTGTGTGGATGTGTGGAGGTCAGAGGTCAACTTTGTGGCACCTCTTCTCTCCACTTTTACATGCTTTCTGGGGATTAAACTCAGGCCACTGGGCTCACTCAGTAAGTGCTTTTACTTGCTAAACAATCTCACTGGCCAGCTTGTTGTTGATTTTTGAGACAGGATTTCTCCGTATAGCCTTAGCTCTCCTGGACTTGCGTTGTAGACCAGGCTGGCCTCACAGCAGTCCTCCTGCTTCTGTCCCCGGAGTGCTGGAATTAAAGAAGTGCACCACCGTGCCTGGCCTGGCCCAGATTTTTATTGAAAAATTTAAAAATTGCATATATTTGTTATAGCATGGTAGTAGTATATATATATTTATAGTAAAATAGCTGTCATAGTAAAACAAATTAGTATGCATTGTGTTATAGTTAACCTATTTTATTCTGTTGTGGAAGCAGCTATAATTATCCAACTATTTAAAAATTATAGTGGTGTTAAATGGAGAATAGTATTATTTATTCAGTAGTATTTATATATTCAATAGTATTATAATCAATATAGTATATTATTATGGATTTTATTCTTATATTTTATATTAGGTCTTTAGACTTGACTACCCTGGATCTTTGCTCCAGATATATCTTATCCTATCCATTACCCCATAACCATGATTTTAGCTTCTTTATATTTCATCTTCTTTCTTACTCAAAATATAAGTAAGATCAAAGAATAATCTCTTGGGGTCTGGTATGCACTTAGGATAATATCCATCCAAGTTGCAAATCTCATTTTTATTTTTATTTTCTTGAGATAGGATCTTGCTCTGAATCTCAGGCTGGTCTTGAACTCACTGTCATCCTTTCTCGGCCTCCAAGGTCCTGAGATTACAGATACTTGTCAGCATGCCTGGATCAGAATCTCCTTAGGCTAAGAGTGTGTGCGTGCGTGAGTGTGTGTGCATGCGTCTGGTAAACTATAAGCATTTTAAACATAACTGAAGTTGTTAATACATTATTTATGTTAGCACATATATGTGTAGTGCTTAATGTTAACAAACTTCACAACCCAGGAATGAGTTTTAGCTGCACTGCCTCTTAGATATTTGTAAAGTGGCATTATGTTAGAGGTACAGTATGCCATAAAGAATCATTCTGAGCTGGGTGTGATGGCACACCTTTAATCCCAGCACTTGGGAGGCAGAGGCAAGCAGATCTCTGTGAGTTCGAGGCCAGCCTGTTCTACAAAATGAGTCCAGGACAGCCAAGGCTACACAGAGAAACACTGTCTCAGAAAAAAAAAAACAACAACCTTCTTTGATTAGAAATAAGGTTAGTGACATTTTAATCTGAAATATTACAAAGGAATTCAGCAAATAATAAATTAAGTCAAGGGCTGGAGAGATGGCTCGGAGGTTAAGCGCACTGACGGCTCTTCCAGAGGTCTTGTTCAATTCCCAGCAACCACATGTAATGTGATCTGATGCCTACTTCTGGCCTGCAGGTGTACATGCAGACAGAACACCATATACATAAGAAATAAATAAAATTTAACACTTAATAAATAAATTAAGTCAAGAAGTAGACTGCTTATTTTCTATTATCTGACCTTTCAGTTAAAACACTAGATGAATATAGCCGGGCATGGTGGTACACGCCTGTAATCCTAGCAGTCTGGAGGTGGAGGCAGAGGCAGGCAAATTTCTGTGAGTTCTAGGCCAGCCTGGTCTACAAAGTGAGTCCAGGACAGCCAAGAAACCCTGTCTCGGAAAAAAGAAAAGAAAAGAAGAATTCTAAGCTGGGCGTGGTGGTGCACTTTCATTCATCATGTGTTAAGAATTTCACAAAGATTTTATGGGCATGTAAAATAGAGATTCATATACACTACAGTTTTCAGCACTGTTGCTGCTTGATGACAAATCATGCTGTTCTGTGCTCTTATTAATAGAGGGGTGCTTATCTCTTTACTAGGTGTTCCATTCCCGAAGAATTTCATGTCAGTGGCAAAAACAATACTCAAACGACTCTTTAGAGTTTATGCTCACATTTATCACCAACATTTTGACCCTGTGATCCAGCTTCAGGAGGAAGCACATCTGAACACGTCTTTCAAGCACTTTATTTTTTTTGTTCAGGTAGGTTGACTAATGAGGCTTTCCTTGCTTCATGTTTATTTTTAGAATTCTGTGAAAAAATGGTACATATACACTATCAGGATGGAACTTGCTATCTCTAATCTGCATTCTGCTTAATTTCATTAGTCTCTCGGTTTATGGTAGGCAGCCTAGACCAGTTCTAAGATGCCTTGCCTTGCTTGGACTTTGTGAATTCCCAGGCCATGTACAGAGGCTAAATAAGAACCCTGACTAGTGAGTCAGATGTTATGAACTTGTCTATAATGTTGGCCCTCAAGAGGCTGAAGCCTAAAGATTATGCTTTCAAAGCCAGCCTGCTATTTAGTAAGCTTTAGGCCATCCCAGGGCCCTACCATCTTGTCTCAACAAACAAAAAATGGATAGCCAACAACTGAAACCAACAGAAACAAGCAACAAAGCCGGGTGTGGCGCACGCCTATAATCCCAGCACTTGGGAGGCAGAGCCTGGTGGATTGCTGTGAGTTCGAGGCCAGCCTGGTCTACAAAGCGGGTCCAGGACAGCCACGGCTACACAGAGAAACCCTGTCTCGAAAAACCAAAAAAAAAAAAAAAGAAAAAGAAAAAGAAACAAACAGCAAACAAAAACCAACCAAAGTTGGGGGGGGGGGGAAAGAACTGAATCTGAATTCAAACTGGACTAGTTGGGCGGACATGTAGTGAACTTGGTCGCAAGCATTTTAGCACCCTTTTTTCTCTTAAACCTCTACTTTAAGAAAAATCTTGGATCTTTATTAGTGGATTCTTTTCTGGATTTATGCTTTGAATATCACATCCTTTTTTTCCTCATTAAAAAAATTTTTTTTAATCCCAGCACTTGGGAGGCAGAGGCAGGTGGATCACTGAGTTCGAGGCCAGCCTGGTCTACAAAACGAGTCCAGGACAGTCAAGCCTACACAGAAACCTTGTCTCTAAACCTTCCCTCTCAAGAAAAAAACCCCAAAATGAGACAAAAAATCAAGCTGGGTGTGATGATGCACTCCTTTAATCCTAACACTTGGGAGGCAGAGGCAGGTGGATCGCTGTGAGTTCGAGACCAGCCTGGTCTACAAAGCGGGTCCAGGACAGTCAAGGCTACACAGAGAAACCCTGTCTTGAAAAACAAAACAAAACAAAACAAAACAAAACAAAACAAAAAAAACCCCAAACATATTCTAAGTAATTTTGAAGCTAATGACTATCTGTCCTGTGTGGGGAAAGGAGTCAGAGTGTCTTCTAGAGGTCCCTTAGAGTTTGAGCTGGCTTGCTAGATGATGTCCCCTTTCTTTAACCCTCAGGGACCTCTCCTTAGGGAAAAAGCCAGGTACGGTGGCCTCTACACACAGTCCTAGTACTCTTCCAGGCTGAGGCAGGAGAATCAGGAATTGAAGGCCAGCCTGGGTTGCCTATCAGTACTTTGTCTTCAACAAATAAGGAATGAAAAAAACTATATATGAGTATATTTTTATTTAATTCTCTAATTAGAGAAATATAAGGAAAGGTGAGAGAGTTGGAAATAGATGAGCCAACTAGTATGATTCCTGTTTCTGTAGGGATTACAAGAAGATGGTGGTTGGGAGAAAGCAAGTTTTACTTTGTGTTGTTTTTATATGTGAGCATAAGTCTATAAATGTTTTCTTTACTTTCCACTGAAGAAAAGTGTCCATTTTCATTAATACTCCTTATATTGAAAGCACACTTCTTTAAATTTTTCTGTGAAAACACATTTAAAGAGATTGTAATTTAGCCAGGCGGTGGTGGCACACGCCTTTAATCACAGCACTCGGGAGGCAGAGGCAGGTGGATCACTATGAGTTCAAGGCCAGCCTGGTCTACAAAGTGAGTCCAGGACAGACAAGGCTACACAGAGAAACCCTGTCTCGAAAAACCAAAGAGGTAGGGGGGTGATGGTGGAGAGAGATTGTAACTTTCTAAAACTTTTTTGGGAATTATTTGACAGTCTCATCTGCAGACCCATAAAAACAAAAACCACATTAATATTTTAAGCAGATTATGATTGCCAAAGTTTAGGAGAAACTGCTGCTTCAGGAGAAAATATTAAGGCCAGTCTGGACTATAAAGCAAGTCCAGGACGTTTTGCACATCTCACCCTAGCGGCAGCACCTTCTGATTAAGAAGATCACTTGCTCGGGCCTTTCAATTTAGGTAATCTTGTTGTGATCGCAGATAGTTTAGACTCTACAGGGCCAACAACAGACTTTCCCAGGTCCTTTTCGTATCTCATGTACTTAAAATATATGTGATCCCAGAATTTCCTACCCACATGCTCTCAGATAGAGTGCTGCTCATTCTTTGGAGACTAGGTCACGTGTCAGGTGTAACTTCAGACATGAGGAGTATCCAGATGACAGCTGCCTGTTAGAGGTATGTGGACATCACTCATACATGCCAGCCAACTTATCTTTACTCATTTGCATGAGGCCTCTTCCGTCGCAGATGGAGATTGGGGTGGAAAGACAGGTTAACGGAGCCAGGAGCCCAGAGCCATCTACTTTCTAGTGTAGAATCCTGAGGACTTTTCAGAATTCTAAATTTGAGTTTGCTTTTTGCTCACTCTGAAGATTTGTCAAGACGAAGATAGGACATGCTTTATTTAACAGTATTACTTTAATGTGCAATACTAAAATGTAGGCAGTGGTATGTATTGCCATATGTTCTTGGCCCAGACTGTACTGATCTGAGGGTTAGGCTTGTAATCCTAGGCCTAATGCTTCTCTAGAGTTCTCCAGTGGCACTTGGCATATGATGGATGTTTATGATGGATTACATTGGGCGTTGAGAATAGTCCATCATACAGAAGATTGGAAGTATATGTGACCTTTCTTCATTAAAAAAATGTAGTTCAGGAGAAATCATTTAAAAAGTCATTTTAAAAGATGTAGTATTTTATTATTGGCACAGTTTGAAGCATTCTGATTTCTTAATTTTTCCATGGAAAAATCTTTTCTTTGCAGTGATATCAAATCCCTATTTGATTGGTATATTTCAGTGTTTATTCCAGAAGCTGATATCCAGCAATGTTCATGGTAATCTGCTTGGGAATTAGATGCAAATAATGTTTTGCTTTTTGTAGGAGTTCAACCTGATTGACAGAAGAGAACTCGCACCACTCCAAGAACTGATTGAAAAACTCACCTCAAAGGACAGATAAAAGGATGAAAAGCTGTGCAAATTCTTCCTCAAGTGGAGCTATGTAGAGTGTACTTGGGTGTTGTTATATTTCGTTTTTATCTGGATTGCTTCTGTTTTAGGTTTGGGGCTTGCTTGGGTTACCTTTTTTTCTCTTCTGAATATATAAAATCATACTCTGTTGCTAGAGGAGCTAAGAATCTTCTCTACAGTTGAAAGGGGCAAGTTTTGTCTTAGTGGTGTACAGTGTTTTTATATTACTTTTATTAACCTGGTTTTGTTTATTGAGGACTTTCTATGATATTGTATGCTGAAAACTAATGGTGATGGATTAGATACCGTTGTGTAAATTGTGGCCCACTTTGAAGTCCCTAAAAAAGACTTACATGTTTTAAAGTGCCTTGATAGGCTCACTTCTGAGGTGCAAAGCACAGATACAGGACTGAACAGAACTTGAAACAATATTAGAATTTCTATCTAAGGCACTTACTTGTGCATGTTGTAAAGTAATCTGTTATAAAAGCCATAGTCTACTCAAATTGATGTCCAGCTTTTACTACATTGAAAAAAAACATAATTTGTAAAATGGTGCATGTAGAACATAAATGTAAAACAACTAAAATTATTTCTTAATTATTTTTGCCATAATTTGTAAAAGGTGTGCATGTAGAACATAAATGTAGAACAACAAAAGTTTTATTATTATTTTTTCTTAATACAAAACAAATGATGTAGCTGCCTGAGAACTCAAAAGTGCTGTCTCAGAAGTCAGTAATCACTATGGTGAGGCATAACCTGGAGGGCTTGGGGCCCAGGTGGCATTGATGGGGTAGTAGTGGAATGCAGTAATTTAACTTGGTCAGGAACCATGAGGTAGCCATGTTCCTGTGAATAGAAACAGGAAAGCTCAGAGGGCAATGAAGTAGTGGCCCCCAAACAACTCTTATTTTATAAATTCTCATAATATTCAAACCGGGCTGGCAGTGCCAAATCTTCCCAAATCTGCTCACGACCATTCATGATAACGATCTTCTTGTTCTCAGGATCGTCATCCGTGGAACTCCATCCAGAGGCCTTGTCCCCTAACCGACAATCAGGGTGCTGTAATTGAGCTCCACACTGAGTGACAAAACCATGAGGCTGTATCCACGAGGATAGTAACTAAGTGCTGCCTACAGCCCTTCATTTAAGTGATCTTGATTTCCTCCAGCTGTCTGGGATTTAACTCTTGCTGTCTCAGCGGCTTGGGGTGGCGAGGACTGGCATTCACTTCTGGGGGATTTTGAGAAGCCAGGGATGAAGGCAGGATCGGATGCATTCCTGGGGAAGTGAAGGGCATAGATTTTGTAGTTGAGTGCTTCGATCGACCCTGTGGAGACTCAGGCATTGGAGAGCTGTCTGGTTCTTAATGCCATAGGGCTGTTTCTAGCTGACCCTGCTAGCCCACCCGTCCTGGTCTGGACCAGCATGAAGATCCGAAGCACTGAGTACATTGCCACGAGGCAGGCTTGAAGTGTGGTCATGTGGAAGGGGGTTGAGAGCTTCAGTAGTGGAGCCATCATGCAGCAGGTCATCCAGCAGGCGCTGCTCCCAGTCAAGATCGGCATCAGACTGTTGTGGATCAGACAGGTGCTGACATTCCTCCTTTTCTTCCCTTTCACTATCTGAACCCAGAAGCTGGAAAGGTGGATAGGATTCTTTCATGCCTCCCGAGGAGCTTCCTGTCTGCTTGTTCCCCTGTCCTCAGACTGATGGTGGATTGCAGTCTAGGTCCCCTTCAACAATAGCTGTCATGCTGGCCTAGAGCACGTGGGAGATGTGGAGGGCCACTTGAGGAGGCATGGATTAGTGGATCCTGCAGTGAGGGGGCCTGGTCCTCCAGCTGTTGCACCCCAATGGCAGCTGCTAACTGCTTCAGCTTCTCATGTTTCCTAGCCAGTATGACATCAGCCTGCAGTGTCCCAATCTCATGCTTCTTTCTATTGAACTCATAGAAGGATCTCTGCTTCAGCCTGGTCAAGACCAAGGTTCTTAATTTCTTGGTCCTCAGCATGTGCCTGGAGTTCCCATCCAGCTATCCCCAGTGCAATTGCGGGAAGAGGCCATGCTCCAGATTTTTACTCCTGACAGACTAAGGAGCATACTCCTTGTGCCTGGCTAGCCCTTTCAGAGCAGGCTGAAGGCTATCAACCTCTGCCCTCACTCCAGCATCTGAACCAAGGGATGAAGCATAGTATGGTTCCCTTCATGACGTAAAATATGATCCAGCACCATTTTGACCATGAGTAGCCTTGAAAAGCATGCCTGGGCCACTGAGCTGGTAATAACAATGTCCTCGGCATCGTGCCTGCCTTCCAGATTCAGCCCATGATGGATAAACAGGAGCTTAAAGGTGAAACTAGCCCACATTATTCCAAAGACAATGGTCATGAGCCCTGTGGCCTTCCCACCAGCAGGATATTGTGGCAATCCCTGCTCAGCATGAATATTGATTTGATGCAAAACCTTCTCCAAACATACTTTTTCACCGACAACAAGTTTGGGAAGGAAAAGGCTGCAAAAAGAAAGAAATTGGCCTGTGTGTCATAGTTCAAGATTATTGTTAGTTAATGTATGGAGGGTCTGTTTTGTTCTGCATCCCAGTCCAGCTGAAGGGAAGGGCTGATGAAGGTCACTGTTCTCCTTGTTCTCAAGTGCTTTCAGGATGGACCATTGGCTTCCAAATACCGACGGGATGGGCAGCACTACCCTCAAAAACCCGGCGGTTGCCCTCTTAAGCATGATGTAGACATAACGTTAACAAGCAGCTGCCCAGCAGGTCACCGAAGTCAGTGCCTGCTTCAGTAGCATGGATGATCTGGGTATAAAGCTCATTGGGCTCAGCAACCACCAGAGCATGGATTTTTCGGTTGCGCACGGAGGATTGAACCAGTTGTGACCCAAGATTCAAGATGTCGTGCAAGTTAGTACCCCCACTGTCATTGTTGTAGGACTGATACACACATGATGTGTGTATGCTGATAGTGATAGATGACACGTGATGACCAGCTCCAGCTCCATAGTGATGTTAGATAAGTTTCTCCAGGGATGTGGCAGCTTCTTTGAGTTGGCGTTGTGATGTGAATTGTAATATAATGTGGCAACTGATAGAAGAATTAATCTTCTTCCAGTTATTTTTGATATTGACTAATATATTCTGTTCCACAGACATTTAAGGTTCTACAAGCAGGTCTTTTCCCATCTCTTAATATCTGTGATATTGAAATGTGAGGATGTTGAAATGTAATAGCTATTGCATTTTAGCTTCTTTATACATGTAAGTGCACTGTAAGTGTAAAGCTTCAGGTTATATATAGAATTGCCATCTCCAGAAAGGATGCTGAACTGTGAGGTTTCCTAGCAACTGCCAAATGAGCCATAAGTGCAGAATCCCCTTGTACTCCAAAGAGGAAAGGAAAATGAGAACGGTTGGCCACAGACATTAGTTCGTTTGGGAAATTACAGAAAGGATTAAGTGTGGCGGTCAAATTCTAGAAAGTCCTGTTTTAATACCTGGAATAGAATGGTGACTATTACTTATAATCAGAGTCTTGAAGACTTTTTTTAAAGAAATCAGTTTCCATGAAAAGTTAAAATAGTTTTAGGTACAGACATTAACCATGGAATTAAACAACTATTTGGGGAAATTAATCACTTTTTAGCATTTCCATTCAGTGAATGGAGCTGGTATTTGCCTGTCATTTTAAATGATACACTACCTTGATTATTGGTGCAAATTGAAGCATCCTGACTTTTTATTTTTTTCACTGTGAAATAGTTTTTCTTTTCAGTGATATTAAGTAATGAAAATGCTAGCTTGGTAGTTAATGACTTAAATTTTAGTTGACATGGCACTCTGTTCTATTATCATCAATTACACATTCAGGAATTTGGTTTTTAGAATTAATATTGAGGTTCCCCCTTTCAGTTTTGTTCTTGAGAAATGCTCTTTTTAGACTCTGAAAGTCTTGTTTTTTTCAAGACAGGGTCTTTCTGTGTAGCCTTGGTTGTCCTGGACTCACTTTGTAGACCAAGCTGACCTGGAACTTAGAGATTGGCCTGCCTCTGCCTCCTGATTGCTGGGATTAAAGGCGTGCACTATCACAGCAGGTTAGACTCTGAGTTTTATCTTGTCAGTTTGGATAAATTTGTTTCCCTCAATATTCTCATTCATATTTTGTCTCTCTGTCTCGCTGTCTCTGACTGTGTCTCTGTCTCTCTCATTAGAGACTCATGCCTTTCTCCTAGTAAAATAGAAATGCTTTCTCTGAATTTGTATGCATATACTTAGTGGAAAAGAGTCTAAAAATTAGGTAAATTTGGCTTTGTTGTTACCAAGTGGACAATTGAATTTCCTCGTAATTATGATCACTAGGAACTGCCTTTTTCTCCATTTCATTTCTATAATGGCAATTACTCACCAAGTACCAATAATAAAAGGAACATGAAGCAGCTTGGAAAAGGTACCTAATACTGGGCATTGATTAGTGATGCTTATTTATGAACTGACAGCTAGCTAGCTGATTTTCTTAAAATACTTTTTTAATATCTAAATAGATAATGTCAACCATTATGGGTTGCTTCAGAATTCTGATGTTTGGGTCCTCTCTGTGCAGGAAATGGAGCACACAGCCACTCCTGGAGGTAGTCTTCCATGGCATATACGACTCCGTATCACCTCTGACAAGGGGCTTCCGTTGCAGCAGCATGTAGAGAGAGGAGTGAGCAGCTGTTTCTGTCCTTTAAGCCTTACGTATAGTATACTGTCAAAATGGAAAACTAGTCCTAGAAATCAGTGCTTGGTAGCAGGACTTATCTTCTCACTGTATGTAGATAGGAGTTTATTTTCACTGTGCCAGAATCTCAGGTGCCACGGTTTCAAGTATTGGCTCAATTTTTGGAAATAAGGAGATACATATGTATGTATATATGGTGAGAAAGAGTGGAAGTTCTGGGGAGCGGGTTGGCAATTGTACATGGTAGTAGATGGCTGTAAGTAAAGAGACATGGCACCAGAATACAGAGAAAGTCAGTTCAGTAGAAGTTGGCTAAGTGCCCTTTTCTATAGGAAAGATCAGAGCTTGATTGTGCAGGAAAGCTTGCTTATAAGTGTCTTTGAGGTTTTTTTCAGTTCTTTTCATTTATAAATAAGTGAGATAATAATCCCCCCTCTCTATTCATTTTTGAGACCAGATTGACCTCAACCGCTAAGAGATCTGCTTGCCTCACCAACCTACATGCTGGGATTAACTGCACCACCACACCTGGGTATCCCATTTTTTTTATACAGTTATAAAAACACAAGTTGTTTTTCCTCGTTCTTTCATAAGCTCATCCCATACAATTGAATGTAGTAAGTTATCATTATATTGTTACTCACAGTGCTTTGGTTAAATGTGGATATGATGAAGCAAGATTTAGGAATTATGTAGTTGTCAGACTAGTGGTGGTGACTGAGTGACATGTTTGTCCTTAGCAGTAGGTGGTGCTGCTGGCCTTGTTCCTTTGCTGACCTGGTTCTTCCACGTCCCACAAAAGCCATGCAATTAGACTGCCCCCGACAGAAAGCATATGTGTGTGCTGGTGGGTGGCTATGGAGCTCTGTGTACCTGAAAATGAATGATTGTTAGATGTTGCCTCTTTTTAACTCTGATTTATTAGTCATTGTAAATTCTAAATGGTCACATACAGTGTGTTAGGTAGCAGAGTATATTTTTAATGTGTATTTCAGACTGAGTTACTGCCTGGATTATCAGGATGGATGAAGCACTACACTCTCTTACCAGAAATAGAAATGTGGATATTTATATTTTGCATATGTAATCACTAGATTCCATTTTATGTAATGAGCATTTTCCTTGCTTATGTGAAAAGTAGCAAAACAACAGATTTCTTTCATAGCTTTGTCTACACCCTCTCCAAGAGAGGTTTTGATAACCACTGAAATAGTAGATTATGTGAGATGCAGAAACTAAGTTGTCCGAACTTTGTTTTAAAATGAGTATATTGTACCTTACCATCCAGGTGAGAGTTGACTGAGCAGTTCTCTTTGGAGCACTGTTTATTTTAGCTATGCTGCTAAATGTGGTTGTGGACCCTTGTCATGTGCCCTAGGTGCTTTGAGAATTGGCTATGACTACGTAAGAAAAACCAGTTTCTTTTTTTTATTGCACAAAAACAATTTTCGAGCTTAATAGAACCTATATTAACTACCAAACCAAGCTCACTAACTTGGCTATTCTTTGAGAACTAAGCCAGTGTGGAAAGCAAGAGAATAGTTTAGGCTCTACATCTGTGGAGGGCTGCAGACATTGACTGCATTGCAGAAGGGAAGACCAGGTTCATGATGTCACTGCTGGAAGTAGGAACGGTCATGTGAAAACTTTTTTTAAAAAAATTCAATTTAATTACTTTGTATTTAAATAGAATTTTAAAACCAAGATTTTTCTATAGAACTTGCCTTCTAATTTGTGCCTCCTTTTTCTTTAAAACTTTTGAATTGTGTAGGATATTTTGATTGAGAGGATAGTATGGAAAAGTGGATCCAATACTTAAAACAGCAGTTTAAAGAAATAAAGCCTTTACTTATCTCCATTGTTTTCTATTTTATTTTAAGCAGGCTTTTCTTTCAATTTGACTTTAATGAAAGATTGGAGGTTGATGTACAGGAAAACTATAAGGAATTTTACTCGTAAATTTGCCAAGTTTTAGCCTATATATTATGAATAGCATCTAAAATTATGTAAGTATTCAGCACATATCATTTATAACATTAAATTCTAATTGTCTTTTGAAAATATGCTAGACCAAAAGTTTATTTGTAATTTAGAATGTGACTGCATACTAGGAAAACATCTTATTTTAGAACATCCCAGGTATAAAGTCAGCTCCATCTTCAAGCATCACTCCTAATGCACTTTAAGCATCAGGGTTTTGCCATACCACAGAGATTGACCACAGGAGCTGCTGTTACGAGCGTGGCGGTATGTGAGATGATAAGTGATCAAAGGTCTGTTTCAAGATTGTATAGGAAAGTCCAAAGCTAACAGACATGCAACAAAATTCTGAATGCAAATGATTTGAAATTTTAAGGCTTTCCTAACAAGTTATTTTCTAAGAATTCATTTGGAAGGTATAAGACGGCTCTCTCTAACACTCATTTATATGCTGACGAAAGAGAAGAAAATACAGATGAAATTATTGGGCCCTCAGTTTTCAAAACTTTTTTTTTGTTGTTGTTGTTGTTGTTTCTCTGTGTAGCCTTGGCTGTCCTGGACTCCCTTTGTAGACCAGGCTGGCCTTGAGCTCACAAAGATCTGCCTGCTTCTGCCTCCTGAGTGCTGGGATTAAAGGTATGTGCCACTATTCCTGGGCCCTCAGTTTTATAAGTGTGGTGCAAGTTCCCCCTCCCTCCCTCCCTCCCTCCCTCTCCCCTCCCTCCCTCCCTCTCCCCTCCCTCCCTTTCCCCCTCCCTCCTTTCTCTTTTGCACATAGTGGTACACAGAGGAAACTTTGGAGTAATATTCTCAGACATGCAGTAAAGTAAAGCCTTTACAGATTAGTGTTTTCCCACTCACATCTGTGTTGTGTGTATGCACATATCCGCTCACATGCACTCAAGGCTGATTTTTACCTGTCATCATTGTTAAAGATTCTGAAGTACTGTTGACATACAGGTTTTCTTTTGTTTGGTTGAAAGGCTTCTTTATGGCACCAAAGTTTTAGTTATTGTTAGTTATTGGTAACGTAATGTGACAATTTCTTATTTTCTCTTCCATTATTATTCCTTGTAAGTGGATATTTCTTTTGCACAAATTTACGTTTTTATTTTGATTTCAAAATAGATGTATTGGTTGTAAAATAGATTAGTACATTTTCATACACTTTTCTTCTTAAATTGTCCTGCAGAAATGACTATTTTTAGGGAAAATAGTTTTTTACAGCTACTAAATTGTATTTGTTATTTTTGTACATGCATAACCAGGGTGGTAAAATCACTAATATTTTAGGAAATACCTTTGTTATGTTTGATTTTTTTCCTATACATTTAAGTTATTATTTAAAATTAGAAATAATGTCATGAAGATAGCACATATAAGGAACACTTAAAGTTGGAGTTGAAATCATTTCTGAAGACAGAAATCAGAAGTACTGCCAGTCCAGTGCCAGGTACTGGAAGCAGAGGGGCAGCACTCACAGTTTACTCTCGGCGAGGAAGTGCATGCACGGAGACAAGAGTCTGTCCTCAGAAGGGGGCAGCCTCTCTAGGGAGGTAGTTAGGTAGGACAAGAATGGTCTAAATAGGAAATGCAATGTGGGCGCCATATTGTAAATTGTGCCAAGATTATGCAAATTGTAGTTATTGATCAAAGTTTGCTTTGTTATTGTTATTTGAAAGAAAATACTGAATGTCGGAAAATTTGTAATGTTTTATTTGAGAGATGTAAATAATGTATACAGTCTTAAATGTGGTGGAATGGGAGGTATTTAAATTCTAGTTTTTTTTTTTTTTAAAGAAAAACTTCATAAGAAACAAAACCCCTAATAAATAGTTATGTTTGGCCATGAATCCTGACTTTGTTACTATTTATTTTTACTATAGTTATTTATACACTGAACACATTTCAAAGCAAAGCAGAGAGTATACAGAACATATTGGACATTTCAACATTTGTTAGGCAGTGCTTTCTGTAATTCTCACAACACTGTTCGATATCGTCTATGTACCTTTACATAATAGAAAACTAAAGTTTAGAAATTGTGTCATTGGGTCTAGGGTTTAAAGGCTCTTCTTATATGCCTGCAATTTAAACTAATGCTTTTAAAAAATTAATTTACTATGTATACTGTGTTCAGTATACACTTTCACCACAGAAGAGAACACCGGATCTCATTACAGATGGTTATGAGCCACTATGTGGTTGCTGAGACTTGAACTCAGGACCTTTGGAAGAGCACACAGTGCTCTTAACCTCTGAGCCATCTTTCCAGCCCCGTAAACTAATGCTTTCTTTAGTGTATAATATTGCAGTAAAAAAAGAAACAACAGCAAAATAATGAAATATTTGTGGGTTTTTCAACTGAACTAAGAAATAATCTATTATAAATCATTAAATATTAATAAACAATGTTAGAGGATAATTTACCCTGATTACTGAAGTTACAAAAGGAAATGTGTATTCTACAGTATTATCAAAATATTATCATTATTTGGAGGTATTTATGTTAGCGGCATTGTTCTTAGATCTTAAGGGTGAAAGTATTTCGGTAATGGCTATAGTTGTCAGTCACTAATGGTTCAGTGTGTAGACAAAGAGGCCAGAGGTCAGGCTCCAGTATTGTGTATTTCATACTCAGACACATAGTGTATTTATGTGTGCCTGAATGTACATATGTGTATACAGGAGCTCATGGAGGTCAGAAGTGGCATTGGAACCCCTAAAACTGGGATTAAAGGTGGTTGTGAGCTGCCATATAGAAGTTGGGAATTGAACCTGGGTCCTCTGCAAGGGCAGGCAGTACTCTTAACCCTTGAGCCATCATGCCAGCCTCTTAATTGAAAAAAATATTTTTTATACACTATATTCTGATTCTGGCTTCCCTTCCTCCAACTCCTCCCAGATCCGTTCCATCTCCCTACCCACCCAAGTACGTAACCTTTCATCAGAATACAAACATACCTGAAGGAGAGAAAAACATGTTTTTTGTTTAGATCACAAGTGGAGGATGAGAAAAGATTTGTGAGAGAGCAGGTGATGTTTATCCCCTTAGAAGTGGAACCACTATGTGGGGGGAGATTGGTTATTACCCAGCTGAAAGACATCCTTGAACAAATTCTGAGAGGAGGTATAAAAATGAACCAAAAACAAGAGGCGGGGCCTTTGGAGACTTGGGATAGTTTTGGCTGTTCATCCCTCCACTTTGAGAAGCTCCTAGAGAGAACCACTTAAGGGACGGCTTCGGGGCTCCAGGCTCTGGCTGAGGTTCCGGGTTCTGGTTGCTCCAGATTCCAGCAGAAGAAATGCTGCTGATTACTGCTAGGAGAATTGTTCCTTGGAACTGATATCCTTAGGGTTTTGTTGTTGTAGTCTTTAATCTTCTTTTCCTATTTAGGTTAGTTGGGTTATAAGTGAGGTACTCCAGATTAATAAGTTCATAATAAAATATATTTGCTAAGAAAATTGAGCCTACAATAAGTCCTTTAGTTTTTGTGGATAATTTGAATCTAACCTCTAGATTGGGTAATCTGTTTTATTATGTCTTTATCCTAAGAATAAACTGCATCTGGTTCTAGCTGTCTTATAGATGAGTGAATGTGTGTGTATGCAGAGTACATCTCTCTATACACACACATATATAACATTAAAATTAATCACGTGTTAGGCGAAGGACGTGCAATGTTGAGTCACAGCCATGCTGCTGAGAAACATACCTAGTGTTAGGTAACTTTATAAACGGCAGAGCGGAGCATGCAACTTAAGGCGGAGAGCTCTTAGGGTGGCTTGATAACTTGTTTCCTGTCTCAGTTCCCCCCTGGCCTGTCTTTAAACCAGTAGTAGCTGCTCCCTATTTTTCCGGTCATTCCTGGCACTTCGTGTCATGCCGGGCAGTATGGTAGGAATCACACTGGTAACGAAAGCAAGCTTAAAATACTGAGGGACAGCTATGTGTTTCCAGCCGGAGACACCAGCTGAGGCTCTTACGTTTGAATTTACTACCAAGCCTGACGGGGTCGGCGCCCCATTTCGCGCAAGCCCCGCCCCCTGCCCTCAAATGAGCTCATCGCTCAAGGCCCGCCCCCCCGCCCCCCTTCCTCCCGCCCTCCTCCCGCAGCTCATTGCACAAGGTCCGTAGCCCCGCCCTCTCCAGGTTTGCTTCACAAGCCCCGCCCCCTGCCCTCCCCGCGTCCCCCGGGGCCCTCGCTCCCCTGGTGGAACCACACACCAGGCAAATCCCGCAGGCGCGGGAGAGGCTTGGAGGGTGGGAGTCCGGGTCGTCAGGGCGTGGCCGCCCCACAGGCCCGCCCAGTCTCTACGCCTCCGCGCGCCAAAGTCAAAGTGCGGGTCCCGCCGGCGCGAGACTGACGCTGCAACCCGGAGCCATCCGCACCCACCGCCGCCGCGCTCCTGCAGGTCCCGCGCCCGAGCCGCCGCCAGCCAGCCATGGCCACCCCGCCTAAGAGACTCTGCCCTTCTCCCTCTACCAGCTCCGAGGGGACCCGCATCAAGAAGATCTCCATCGAGGGGAACATCGGTAAGGCTGCGTGCGCTCCGGTGCTGGCGCCTCGGCGTTCCCTCCCCGCCGCCCTGCACGCGCCGGCGCGGTGGTTCGTCCGGCTCGGCGCCAGCCCCGGGCTTTGTGAGGCGCGCTCAGGGCTTCCAGACGCCAGGGTTGGTGGTGAAGGTGAGGGTGTTGCCTTTCTTGAGATAATATTAGGTAAGGGAAACCCTTTTTAGGTGCGCTCTTCCCGTGGGTTTCACCGACTTGCGGTTTTACCGCAAAATTGAGAACATTTTCGTCATCTCCCATCTCCAGTTCCATTGCGCTTCTTTGTATTCAGCTCTTTCTCCCTTCTCCATCCCCTTACAAGCCCTGACATGTTTTTTTGTTTTTTTTTTAATCGCTGCAAGTTTGGTTTCTCCAGAACCAGAGTGTCTGGTCTTCTGTATCTTGTTTGGTTTACCAGAATGCTTTTAAGATTCACTCATGCTGTTAATTTTCTGTAGCGCTTTTGATTTTTATCTATTTATTTGGCTTTTTGAGACTGGCTTTCTTATGTAGTCTGGCTGTCCTGAACTCACTTTGTAGATCAGGCTGGCCTTGAGCTCATAGCAATTGGCCTGCCTCTGCCTCCAGAGTGCTGGGATTAAAGGCGTGTGCTACCCTGGCCTAGGAAAGTTTTTTTTTTTTTTTTGTTTTGTTGTTGGGATTAAAGGCATGCACCACCATGCCCGGCTCAAGAAATAAGTTTTTCATGATTCTGACAACGGCATTTTTTTAAATCCCCCCCCCCCCCACAGGTAAACACTGGGTTATGGCCCAAAGACCATTAGAGTTTCTGTTCTTATCCCTAATGGGGATCAACTACCCTGTGCAAGGTGAACATGAATTTCCCATAGTTTTACATTTCCTACCACAAAATCAACTGCTGTTTCCTGTTTTGATACAGCTGTTATGTTTTGGGCTGCAGATTGAGTACTGACTATCCGTGTATGCAACAGATGTTTTCATTTTTACCACATTCAAAGCACTGTCTCTTTAAGAAGCAGGTGTAAGCGCTCAAGAAGGCACCCTTTACTTGCTCCACACTTAAAACGGCCCCCCCCCCCCCCCCCCCCCCCCCGTTTGGTTTTGTTTTTTTGAGACAGGGTTTCTTCCTGTAGCCTTGGCTGTCCTGGACTCGATTTGTAGACCAGGCTGGCTTTGAATTCACAGCGATCCATCCGCCTGCCTCTGCCTCCCGAGTGCTGGGATTAAAGGTGTGTACCACCACACCCAGCATGAGATCCTCATTTCTTAAGCTCCACCAAGCCTGGCACTGGATTAAAGGTGTGTACCATCACTCCTGGCACTGGATTAAAGGTATGTATCACCATAGCAGGAGATCCTCATTTCTTAAGTTCTTTGAGATGTCATGCTTATGAGTGAAGATCTTCATAGCCTTCTAGTAGATAAAGATGACCAAATGTGCCGGGAGCGTCCCTGCTGGTGCAGTCCTTTAATCCCTGGAGGCAGAGGCAGAGGCAGGCCTGTGAGTTCCAGCCCAGCAGCCAGGGCTACCCAGAGAAACCCTGTTTCCTGGGAAACCAAAAAAGAGAGAAAGTTCTCAGTAAAGTCATCTTTGAGGTAAATCCCAACGGGCAACCTTGTGAATCAGAACTATAATGTCCCTGTCCCCAAACCTAGGTAGGCAACACACACCTGGAAGTTTCCTTCCATCCCTGCTTCCTGTAGCCTTCGCAGCGCTGAAGACTGAGCCACTCCATCTCCCGGTCACCGCCTCCCAGGGCAGTCTTTCTCCATACAGATGCAACTGTGCTATGTATGCCTAACCCCCGCTGTTGAGCTGAGAAGAGCTGCACGTTAATAGCTGCCTTTACACACTTAGGAAAGCCGGGCAGTGGTGGCGCACCTTTAATCCTTTAATGCCTTTAATCCCAACACACCTTTAATCCCAGCACTCCAGATGCAGAGGCAGGCCGATCGCTGTGAGTTCGAGGCCAGCCTGGTCTACAAAGTGAGTCCAGGACAGCCAAGGCTACACAGAGAAACCCTGTCTCGAAAAACCAAACCAAAAAAGAAAACAAACATACACACTTAGGAAAAAAGTGGCTACTAGCATTTCCAAGTATTGAGAGTTCCCTTAAGCATCCAGGTCTCTGACTGAACCCCTACCCTGCCCCCCCCCCAAAATTCAAAACAAGCAAAGAAAAACCCTGAAGATTTGATGGCACTTAGATATTTAGCTCTGTGGGAGCAATTGCCATTTCGATCAAGTATGTTCTTTGCCATCTGTTATCTTTCCTAGGAGAAGGGCCTCATTAGCTGTCCATGGCTCTCATACGGTTGTTTACATCATCTTCACCTTATTTGTCAGGACCAAACCTGTTGTTGTAAGAATTTCACCGCAATCTGTGAAGACTGGTTTGTCATTCTTAGTGTTCTTCCTGAAATTTGAAGTCTTGCTTGGTCATTTTTAGTTGCGTGCGTAGTTAGATGATGTTGTTTCCTCAGGTTCTGTGGGAGCTGTTCACACAGATGAGATCTGTGGAGGCTTCTTGGGCTCCGGTTCAGTGTGCTCAGCGTGACTTTTAGTATGCTGATGCTTGCTTAACACGAAAGATTCTGACCAAGACTTTCTGGCTGTGTTTTGTTTGACTGGGCAGTACTAACTGGCCTGTTACTCACCATGTGTACCATGCTGGCCTCAGACTCACAGGATTCTACCTGCTTTACAGTGCTCGGGATCAAAGCCTTGTGCGGCTACGTCTCTTCCCATGACTTGTAAAGCCATTAGTAGGTGTGCCCGCTTCTCATAGCCTTTCACCTTTCTAGAATATTAGTTCATTAGCTCTTCTCAGCTCTGATGCTGCCCCCCAAAAGCTGAGGAACTGGGTAGTGACTGTTTGGGGGAACCACAGCTGACTATGATTACTCAGCTTGAAGCAAACTTGACCATTTACAATTTTATGTTGTTTTTTGCCCCCAGACAGGGTTTCTCTGTGTAGCCCTGGCTGTCCTGGACTCGCTTTGTAGACCAGGCTGGCCTCGAACTCACAGCGATCTGCCTGCCTCTGCCTCCCAAGTGCTGGGATCAAAGGCGTGCGCCACCACCGCCCGGCTAGCATTTACAATTTTAAAGCATGACTCTGTTATACTTTACACACAGCTCCCTGTGCCAGCCTTAAGCACCTTTAGCCTCTTGACTAGTCTGAGATGCTTTAGTGTCTCCTGTGGACCTTGAATTCCACGTTCGCTCCTCTGTCTAGTCCAATGAGCGATGGGCATTTGAATCTTTCTTCTAAATGTGTTAGTTACTCTCTGTAAATTGAAACCTTTCCACACAAAATTTTGGTCACAAAGTGTTCTCCTGACAAACTCAGTAGCCTCCCAGCTCATCTTTACATCTGTTTCTTCTGCCTTTGGGTTTAATATACTTCTGTGTTTTGCTCTGCACTGTGAACTTTTTGATCTCCTCCCCTTTCCTGTGCTTTGTGCATGAGACTTTAAGGTCTTTCCTGATCCCCTCTTGCCTTGTACAGTTCTGCAAGTCAAAGGTAAGTTCTTTTCTGCCAGTCTTAGGTCCATTTTATAAGGAAGAGGACACTTGGCAAATATATTGAAGCTATATAGGTGTGTGTGTGTGTGTGTGTGTGTGTGTGTGTGTGTGTGTGTGTGTAAGAGGTAAAGGAAAACAGGACATGATACTGGCCAGTGATGCCTCATATAACCACATTTGGTGACTTCTGATAGAAAGGGTGTGGTGGTCATTAGAAATACTGCTACACCCTCAGAGATACAAAGTCCAGACTCACCCACACTAAAATGGAGACTTTAGTATGTCCTGATTACACAGAAGCTATTTTTGTTTTTGTTTTCCCTAGATAACTTAGACACTAGTGAACGATTGGGAAAAGTAATGCATAATCCTGGACCCGCTTTGTAGACCAGGCTGGCCTCAAACTCACAGAGATCCACCTGCCTCTGCCTCCTGAGTGCTGGGATTATAGGCGTGCGCCACCACGCCCGCCTATGCCATCTACTTCTAATAAAATCTATTGAGCTACTTCCCATCCATAATCCCAAATACTTGCTAATGTTCTTCATCTGGGCCAGATTCTCCATCCTCACCAGCCATGTGCTTCTCCTCCACCTGACCCAAGGCACACCTTTCTTCCTCTTACCTTCCTCTGTTTCCTCCCAGGATTCTCATTCTCTCCTTAAGCCCTGGAACCTTAGCCACACCCATCCCATTTGCCCCGCCCAGGTGTGATAGACTATTTTTTTTTTTTATCAAACAGATTAGGTGCTGGTGGGACACGGAATGCAAGCAGTAATTAGCATCAAAATACATCAGACCAACCTCCAACAGGTTTTTGGTGTATTGGTTTTTGGCTTTTCTGAGACAGGGCTTCTCTGTGTAGCCTTGGCTGTTCTGGACTAGCTTTGTAGACCAGGCTGGCCTTGAATTTACAATGATCCGCCTGCCTCTGCCTCCCAAGTGCTAGGATTACAGGCCTGCTTTGTTTTTCAACAAACATCTTTTAAAAACTTGGCCAGGTTTTTAATTCTTCTGTTTTGTCTTTGGAAACAAATTTGTCCAAACTGACAAGATAAAACTCAGTCTAAGCCGGGTGGTGGCGGCACATGCCTTTAATCCCAGCACTCAGGAGGCAGAGGCAGGTGGATCGCTGTGAGTTCGAAGCCAGCCTGGTCTACAAAGGGAGTCCAGGACAGCCAAGGCTACACAGAGAAACCCTGTCTCAAAAAACCAAAAATAAAAATAAAAACAAATTTGCTCAGCACAATTGGACCATCTTTATAAGTTGAAATTTATATAAAAGATGAAGAAAAAGGTCTTTGTGTTTCTGTGTGTATTGTTCATTATTAATCTTTTATTTTGTTTTGTTTTGGTTTTTGAGACGGGCTTTCTTTGTGTAACAGCCCTCGCTATCTTAGAACAGGCTACCCTCGAACTCACAGGGATCCACCTGCCTCTGCCTCCCAAGTACTGAGATTCAAGGCATGCACCACCACTGCCCACTGTTCACTATTGATCTTAATGACCACTGCTTATGTTTTGCTTTTTTTTTTTTTTTTTAACACATTTTCTTAATTTTTGTCCTTGTGTTTTACAACAGCTGCTGGGAAGTCAACGTTTGTGAATATCCTGAAACAAGTTTCTGAGGATTGGGAAGTGGTTCCTGAGCCTGTTGCCAGATGGTGCAATGTTCAGAATACTCAAGATGAATTTGAGGTATGCAAGACAACCTAAATGTCCTTAGGGCCTGGAGATGGCTGTTCTACAAGACTGTTGTGCTAGCTCTTAACTGTCTGCAACTCCAGTTGTGGAGTTCTGGTGCCCTCTTGTGGTCTCTGTGGCCACACAGGATATGTATGTGCACAGACATACATTCAGGGAAAATATCCATACACTAAAAAAAATAATAATTCTACAGTGTATTGTGTCTCTTGAACACCCCCACCCCAACTTTTCCAACAAAACTTCCAAGTCTAGTCCTGTGCATAAAAATTCACCAAGCTGTGCATTGAAGATTGATGCTCTATCATATCAAGATTTAAAAAAAAAATCTAATTAGAAATTTAAAAATTTGAGCGATTGTCTATATTTTAAATGAAAATTAGTAAGAAAACTCTAGCCTCCAATAATTGAATTTCATTAATTTTTTCAGCCCTTTGGCACCTAGAAAACCATTTTATCTTCCGTTTCTTTGGACTGTACCATCGCTCTCCACACCCTTTCATTTTGGACGTGTTTCATGCCTTCTCAGGATGGCATTGCAAATGAGAAAATGGGAAATAACATTTCCTAACAGTGCAAGTTATGGCCGTGTGTGATAAGGACTGCTAAGTTGTCACTTCTAGAGAAGTGAAATTGAAAATAGAAGAAGATGAAAGGCCTAGAAGGTTGTCCAGTCTGAAACAAGTTGAAAAAAAGCATAGCTGTTGATTGATGTGAGGATTTCTGGGAATTACTGGATTTTTAAAATATAAATCATATGTAGAAGGAAAAAGTAGCAAGAAACTGTGCAGCCTTTGTGGACTGTCTTAGCCAGGGTCACCACTGCTGCCACGAGACACCTTGAGCAGCAGCAGCAGCTTTGGGAGGAAAAGGCTTACTTTGCTTACCCTTCCGCACTCTCAGTTCATCATCTAAGACAGTCAGGATAGGAACTCAAGCAGGGCAGGGACCTGGAGGCAGAAGCTGATGCAGAGCCTTGGAGGGGTGCTGCTTACCGGTAGGTTCCCCATGGCTCGCTCAGCCTGCTTTCTTATAGACTCCTGAACCATCAGCCCACGGATGGCTCCGCCCACAATGAGGTGGTCCCACCCTCCCCCATTAATTGCTAGTTAAGAAAATGCCCTACTGCCTTGCCTACATGGCCAGATTTAATGGAGGCATTTGCTAAATTGAGGGTCCCTCCTCATATGACTAGAGTGTGTTTCAAGTTTACATAAGACAAGCCCACACAGGGATATATGTGACTTTTTTTTTTTTGTTTTTTGGATATAAGGTTTTGATAACTAAACTTCTCATACTTTTATTTGCAAAGTATAGTTAACTTTAGGCCAGGGGCACAACTAAGTATATCTCAACTCTTTGGATTTCAAGCACTAAATTTTAAAGGGACTTCCTCCCCACGTGGAACCCATTTTCTTAAATTTTCATGTGTGAGTTGAAGGCTATGGTATTCTGTACTTTAAGTAGGGATCAGAAAATGTGAGAAACAGTATTTTGTGGCTAATATGAAACATTAAGTAGGAGATGGGCTTCTCTGTGTTTTTGGATATTGGTTTCCCTCCCTATCCCCAGACTTTACTAAACCCCAAAAAATGTTTTGTTTTTTTTTTTTTTAAAGGGCTGGTATATAGCCCCATAGTAAGTCACTTGCCTAGCATGCGCAAGGCCTGACACCACAGAAATCACACAGAATGAAACGGGTTTTATTTTTCCCAGAGCTCTTCTCCCACCCATTTGTTTTTTGTTTTTTGTTTTGTTTTCCGAGACAGGGTCTCTCTGTGTAGCCTTGGCTGTCCTAGACTCACTTTGTAGACCAGGCTGGCCTCGAACACATCGATCCAACTGCCTCTGCCTCCTGAGTGCTGGGATTAAAGGCGTGAGCCACCATGTCCGGCTCTCCCACCCATTTCTTGATCTGCTCTTTGTAGTTATAATGTGAATTACCCGGTGTCTAAAACTCAGCCTTCTTAGAGTACGGTCAGCAGTGAACCGTGGACTATCTGCACATCTAACTGGCCAGTCCTTTAGATTGCACTCTTCTTCTCGGAGGCCGCAGAGCTGGAAGAATGTGGCTGTTAGCGCCTTTCTCCGCTTCCCTCAGTAACTGCATGCTTAGTTTATTTTGTTCTTCCTGTTTAATTTTTTTTTTTTAGCCCTGCCATCTAGTGGCTGAAATGTCACCGCGCTACCAATAGTCTACCACCAGTCTTGTCAAAATAAGACATGGTACAGTGCAAAGATTACATGGCTATCTTCCTAATTCCCTAAATTCAGGCAAAAATGATTTTGAAAATCAGCAGATGGCAGAAGTAGAGGCAGGTGGATCTCTGTGAGTTCGAGGCCAGCCTGGTCTACAAAGAGAGTTCCAGGACAGCCAAGGCTACACAGAGAAACAGTGTATCAAAAACAAAGAAACAAACAAACAAAACAGACCAGCAAATGATTATTATTAATCTTTTTTTAAAGGACTTACTTAAAATAATAGTTTACTCTTTGGTGATTTACATGACTAGCCCCAAAGCTTTGAGTATAAAACAATTATGTGTGTGTGTGTATATATATATACACACACACACACTTACACACACACACAAACACACATCTATATACACACACATGCATACTGTGAGGAAGATTTCTTCTTTTGTTCTTCTGATCACCTTTTTTTCCCCCATTTGCATTATTTTAGGGGATCATTGTTACGAAGGATCATTTTATGGTTGACCGTCTCCTCCTTTTCTACTTCCTACGTGCTAAGATCATAGCTGTGGGCCACCATGCCTGGCACTACAGTTTACATCTTAAAAGATTGAGGCTTGACAAGGTAGCTCAGCAGACAGAAGCATTTGCCATGCAGGCCTAACAACCTGAACCATCCCGGAAACTGCAAAAAGTCAGCTGTCATGGCATGCACCTGAAACCCAGCATTTCTAGGATGCAACCATCTATCCTGTAGTATATAGTGCTGTTGGAAGAGCAAGTGACGGCCCCTCAGAAAATGGAGCAGAAGAGAACCAACTTCTGGAAGTTGTGTTCTGACCTCCACACAGGCACTTGAACTTGCCTTAGAGTGCACGCACTTGGGAGGCAGAGGCAAGTGGATGTCTGTGCCATCCAGGGCAGCTAGAGCTACATATTGAGAACACAAAACAAACAAAAACGTTACAGCAACTCTATTGGCAATTATATTGTTTTTTGTTTGTTTTCTTTTGCCAATTTAAAATAGGAGCTGACAACATCTCAGAAAAGTGGCGGGAATGTTCTTCAAATGATGTACGAGAAACCTGAACGGTGGTCTTTTACCTTCCAAGCATACGCCTGTCTCAGCCGGATCCGAGCTCAGCTTGCTGCTCTCAACGGCAAGCTCAAAGACGCAGAGAAACCTGTGTTGTTTTTTGAACGATCTGTATATAGTGACAGGTATGCAAATGGCTTATATTTGGCTCTTTGGCGTTTATAGCTACAGGCTTTTCTTTTTTCTCACTTCCTGATAATCAAATTAGAGGCTGAGCTGGAAGTTTGAGATAGAAAATGGCATTTCAAAGTCCCTTTAGCATTGACAGTAGGCCAGGATGGGTGGAGAAAGAGATGGTCCAAGATAGATGGAGAATGAGATGGGCATCTAATTGGAACTTCCAAAGAAATCCTTTCTTTCCAACCCTTTAAAATCCTCATCTGTTCTGATTATACCTGCATTTATATCCTAGATTCTCAACTAGAAAAAGGCTATAAAAACTGAACCTTTCTAAAGGTATTTTAGAATTTCCCTGTTTATAACAAGGAGCCTTTTCACCTCACTATCTCAGAATAGGGCCTTAGAAAGGTTTTGGTCTCAGGATCCCTTTCCTTTAATTGTTTAGTAGTCTAAAGAAGTTTGTCATTTGATGCGTCTGTTATTAGAACTTAAGATTGAGAATCAATATATAAATATAAAATTAGAGAATCATTAGTAATAAACACACTTTGTATTAACACAGTTATGACTTCTGCTAAAAACGTTTTTAAAACAAAAATATAATGAGAAGAGTAGCATTGCCTTACACTTTATAGCTCATCAGTGCCTGTCTTAGTGACGTGGGCTTTCATCCATGCTTGTGTATTTATGTGCACGCATATATGTGTTCTTATTGAAATATAATAGGTGTGAGATAAGCTGGCTTCTCAGGACTGGAAGGGGATTGGGGACCTCCAGGGACCCTTAGTCAGCATTTTGAGAGCCACTGGCAAAGAACACATTTCTAGGGAAGACATTGTGTGCTTCTCAAGGTGCTTGTTGCCACAGGATTTAGGAGCGTGCTTCATGCCCATGGCCTCTTTCCTGTTTGCTTGTAAGGATGCACATGCTGATGAAAATTCTCTTTCAGGTATATTTTTGCATCTAACTTGTATGAATCTGACTGCATGAACGAAACAGAGTGGACAATATATCAAGATTGGCACGACTGGATGAATAGCCAGTTTGGCCAAAGCCTTGAATTGGATGGAATAATTTATCTTCAAGCTAAGCCAGAGGTGAGACCAATAAACATTTGCTTGTGCCATTGAGATTTTAAAGTAGTATCAGAAATCACAAGAGGGATGTAGTAATGACAACTTAAAACCAACTTCCAAGCTGGAGTGATAAGTCAGTGGTTAAGAGAACTGACTGCTCTTCCAGAAGACCCAAATTCAATTCCCAGTCTCTACATGGTCGCTCACAGACATCCAGGTCCAGGGAATCTGATGCCTTCTTCAGGCCTCTGCTGGTACTACACATATGGGTGGCCAGACATACATGCACCCAAACCTCATAGACTTAAAATTAAAAATAAATAAGTAAAGCTGACTGTCTAGATCTTCCCCTGGAAGCTCCTAGCAGTACAGATTTTCTCAGCAAACTAGAATCCAGATGTGGCAAGTTTGGTTTTTCTCTGTTCTTCACCAGTCCTGTTTTATTTTATTTTTTGTCTTAATTCCTAACTTACTCAGAATCTCATATCTCATCAGAGCTAGAATAAGAAACTTGCTGAAGCCCCTTCTAAAACAGGCTGAATGAAGTGGGGCTTTGGATAGGGACTTTAGCTGTTGTTGGAGTCCTAGTGCCCGAAGGTCTGGGGACACAATGGAAACATAATATAAATGATTGCTTTATGAATAGTACAACTGTTGAGGTTCACTTTAAGAAACATTTTATGGTCACGTGTGACTTAGTACAAATAGTGGCACACTTGCAAAGAGACCTAGAGATACTGTCATTTTCCGTTAAGGGACTTCCTCTAGAAATAGACCTTATATTAAGTAAAATTTTCTTCTATTTATTATTTATATTATGCAATGAATCCCAGAAAGGTCAAATCAGATATGTAACTGCTCTTTTTTTTTTTTTTTTTTTAACATTCTTTCCTCCTTTCTCTCCGAATTTTTGTTTGTTTGTTTGTTTGTTTTTGTTTTTTTTTGAGACAAGGTCTCTGTGTAGCCTTGGCCTTTCTGGACTCCCTTTGTAGACCAGGCTGGCCTCAAATTCACAGCGATCCGCCTGCCTCTGCCTCCCGAGTGCTGGGATTAAAGACGTGCGCCACCACGCCCGGCATCCTCTCCTAATTTTTATCATGTCCTCACTTTTAGAATCATGCTTCTTAATCTTTACTTGTTATTGTTACATATATGTGTACATATAAATTAGTAAGTGCAGCCTTTTGAGCCCCTTCAGTGTTAACTCCTATGAATGTGTTTAGGGCTGGCTGCTTGGGATTAGATACCCTATCACAAGGCTTCTCTCTGCCTTAGCACCCTGAAGCAGAAGGTCACTGGTTGGCTAGAATCGAGGCCAGCCTGGAGGATGTGCCTACCTCCTACCTCTCCTTGATTGCGTGTGTGCGCTGGGCTGTAACGTTAGGTCCTCCCGTATTCTGTGGTAAATGCATCACTGACTGAGCTGTATTTCCAGGCTCTCATTTATGATATCTGTTTTGTGTTGTGTTGTTTTGTTTTTTGGAGACAAGCCTTCTATATTGTCCTGGCTGTCCCAGAACTCACTATGTGGAATGAGTTGGCCTTTAACTCAGGTCGGCCTGCCTCTGCCTCCTGGCTACTGGTATTAGAGGGTGTGTGCCACCACACCTAACTTACATATTTTAATTAAAAGATTATTAAAAAAGGATTTATAGCAGACTATGACAGTTTATGTGCTATCATATCTCATGAATATTATTTGTTGGGAAGTCCTTTTTTTTTTCCTTTCTGCAGTGCTGGAGATTGAATTTAGGACCTTGTACATTGTAGACAGGTGTTTCACTACAGAGCAGTGTGGTGGATCTCACAATTGAGTATCTACAAGCTCTCACAAATTGTATGAAATTTCATTTCTGTGTATACTGGTAGAGAAAATGATTTAGAGTCACATGGTCTAATGTGGCCATTTAAGGTTCTGATTATTAAAATTATATGTAAAATTTGAAAATTCTGTTCTTTGGTGGCCACATTAGCACATGCTTCAAGCGCTGAAAAGCTACAGTGGCTGGTGGTGACCTTGCTCAGTAGAGCAAACTGAGGACAGTTGTAAAGCGCCCTGTGTTCCTTTAGGTCATAGTGGTTCAGAGCAGTGATGGACCCAGTGGTGAACCAGTCTTACAGGATGGAGCACAGACAGAACACAGACACAAACATGTTTGCTGAACAACCAACTTGGATAGATAGATTGACACACTTTAAGTTATTTTCTTAAAAAAAAAAAAGTAAATATTTAATGAACTATTAACTCCCCACACACATGCTTTTATCATACTGAAATTAGAGTATTTCATGTGTGAGTGCTGATTTATTTTTCAAAATTCTGCTTATTTTAGAACTACCATGTGACTGAAATGAGCACTTATATGGAAAAATTAGCTACTTCAGTTTTCTGGAAGAAATAAATACTATTTTTGTTTGTTTTGTGTTTTGTGGGTTTTTTTGTTTTGGGGGTGCAGTAACAGGGTCTCTCTGTGTAGCCTTGCCTGTCCTGGACTTGCTTTGAATCCAGGCTGGCTTTGAACTCACATAGATCCCTCTGCTTCTGCCTCCCTGAATGCTGGCATTAAAGGTGTGTGCCACCACCGCCTGGCTTCTTCTGGTGTCTTTATGTTAGTCAACAAAGTGAGGCCAGGACAGCCAAGCCTATACAGAGAAACCCTGTCTTGAAAAACAAAACAAGAAAAAGGGGGGGGGGGGATGCTGGAGAGATGGCTCAGCAGCTAAGAGCACTGTCTGTTCTTCCAATAGGTCCTTAGTTCAATTCCCAACAACCACACAGTGTCTCACAACCATCTACAATGTGATCTGATGCCCTCTTCTGGCCTGCAGGGGTACATGCAGGCAGAGCACTGTATACATGATAAATAATAAATTTAAAAAAAAAAAAAAAGAAAAACCAAAAAAAGAATTTTAATAGCAATAGACACAAATAGTTACTTGACTTTTTTCTTATTGTTTGCGTTTAGAAATGCTTAAATAGGATATATTTGCGAGGAAGAAATGAAGAACAAGGCATTCCTCTTGAGTATTTAGAGAAACTTCACTATAAACACGAGAGCTGGCTCCTCCATCGAACTCTGAAGTAAGACTTCCTCACACTGCTTGCTGCTCACTGATTCCCTTTATCAACTTTTAGTCTTGACCTGGGCAGTAGCATGTCCAAATGTTTATTTTTATTCATGTATTTATTCCTTCATATTTCCGAGACACTTGTTTGGAGATTTTGTAATTAGTATCCTCTAAAGGCATATTTACTTTAAATAATAAGGTAAGCCTGTCTATGTTATTAAGACTCACTTAGAAATAATTTTAAGGTGGAATAGTCTGGTGTTATATAGTCTTAGTTTATGTGAAGTCTCAGAAAGAATTCATAAATTTGAAATTGTTTGCCAGGCTTATCTTACCTGTCGGGAGGCCTGAGCCCAGGGGCTTGAGAGGATCTGAGACAATATTGCCTTCCATTCTGAGTAGTGTTGTAATACTGTGCTGTCCAGCTCTGTCCCGTTCCACCCAGAGATGTGCAGGATATGAGTGTTCCTTTTGTCCAGCTTTTGTCTAGGCATGTACAGGACATCCCTCCACAGCCATTAGGAGCTGTCCTGTTTTGGGAGTAATTGTCACAGTATGTCAGTGCTTGTAATCCAGCATCCCTTGCCTGAGTAATGGTTCTGAAGTGCTAGAGTAGTGACTGATGCTGGCAACCGTGTTCCAAAGAGATGCTACGATGTGCTTTAAGTGGGAAAGGGAAAGTTCTTAACTTAAGAAAAGGAAAGGGCACTTTTAAGGTAGAAAGAGTGTTGAGTTTGTTGTGTAAGAAAAAAACGTAGTATTCATAGAGTGCATGCCACCTGTGGTTTTAGACTTACTGGAGGTCTTGGAATGCATCTGATGTGGCTAAGGGGAGATACTGGGATGTGCTTTAAACCCATGTCTTCAGTCATACCCAAGAGGCAGTGAGTGGCCTTGGGAGACAGTATCCTAGTGAATGGCAGGGAAATTGAGCTAGCTCTTGGACAGTATATAACTGTGTAGTCCCTGGGGCTCTAAATGGCTCTGCTGGGTTTAGTTTTCTGTATATAATTTGGCAGAGTTGGGAATGGAGCCTCTCACTGCCTTGGTCATGCTAGGCAAGTGCTCGACAGCTAGGCTATACCAGTAGCCTCTTCATCTTTAAAACATAAAACCTCTTCCTCGTGACGCTTGCTTTTGAGGAATGGGAATGGCAGATCATAATGCCTAGTGTTACATATCCTGTAACTGAGATTATTGTAAATTCACATGTAGATAGGAGGCTCCCAGCTGTTTTAAAAAAACTAAATCCCAAATCCTTCAGTTTTACCAATGAAGACTCAGGAGTCAGATTTTGGGGTGAACACCTGCTAGCTCAGAGAGGCAGAGAAAGCACCTAGCTGACCTATGTACTCAGCTCACGTCCCGAAGGAAAAAGCTCAACGCTAAACGCCCTAAAACCCAAAAGGCTAAAAGCCAAATCCCAAGGCCAAAACCTGCTAGCTCAGCTGACAGCCCAGAGGAAAAAGCCAAAATGCTCTTCTCCTCTCAGCGTATCTCCTTTCTGCTTAATCCCTGCCAACTGGCTTCTTGCTCTGCCTCTTGGCCCAGGGTTATCTTTATTAGATCTGGTGTACAGAAAGCTCTTGGATTAAAGGTGTGTGCTAGGGCCCAGCCACACCATAATCACCTGTTTACAATAAACAGTAAATTCTTGGATTAAAGGTGTGTATTATGGCTGAACCACATCAAACAAGAAACAGGTTTTTACAGTTCACAGTCTTGGGGTTTGAAATGGACCCAAACATCCTGCAATAGCATCACTACCCCCCCCCCCCAAAAAAAAAAAAAAAAAAAAAAAACCCTAGGATAAAATGATTGACGATATTATTCTTGATTTGGTGCCTTTCTGATTTTGTTCATCTTTCTTTTTAAACAGAACCGACTTTGATTACCTCCAGGAGGTGCCTATCCTCACACTGGATGTTAACGAAGACTTTAAAGACAAACATGAAAGTCTGGTTGAAAAGGTCGGTTTAGAAAAACACTAGTGCTTGTTTTGTCTTGTCTAAGACAATTCTATTAATAGAAAACACCTTGCAGAAAAGTTTCTATATATTCTATGTATTCTATATATTACATGGAGAGGACTGGGGGTATGGCTTGAGAATGGAGTGCTTCTAGGCGCGCACACACACACACACACACACACACACACACACACACACACACACACACACACAGGCATTCTAGGTTTGTTTCTCTGACCTTATTTCCTAACCTAGTTATCACACAAATAATTGAGAGACTTATATTTGTTTAAAATTAAGCTTCACAACACACTCTTGAGCAATATAAGTCTGTTCTTAACCTTCTATGTTATCCTGACTCCATTGTTGACACAATCCCCAAGTTACTTGCTTTTTAGTTCTTTTGTTGCTCCAGCTGAATCTTCCTCCTCTCCTGTGCACCTGTTTCTTGCTGAATCCCCCTACTTCCTCTTGTAACTCCTCCTCCCCTGGCTGGCAGGAAGTCCAGCCCTATTCTCTCCCCTGCTCAGTGATTGGCTGTAAGCTGCTTTACTGGCACACCAGGGAACAATTGGGGAACAGTGTTTACACAGCATTGAGAGAGAAATCCGAATTTAAACTACACAACAACCTTATGCCTCCAAGATCCTCTGGAACTGGAGTTACAGGCAGTTGTGGGCTGTCATAGTGGGAGCTGGGAATCAAACCTGGGTCCTGTGCAAATGCAGCAAGTTCTCTTAAACACCGAGTCATCTCTTCAGCACCACATTTCTTGTTTGTAAATAAGCCCTTTCCTTTTTTATACCTGGACTCATTTCACATTATTCTTTTCAAAATTAATAATCCTGGAATTTGGGGGAGTAGTTTTACAAGTCACCAACCATCATCTTCTAAGAATTTTGTAGTCTAGAGTAGAGAATGAGAGTCTTGCTTTGTCTTCATCTGTTGGCTAGGTTTAGTCAGACTTTACATAGCTTTGTCCAGACACTAACACTTTGGGGCTAGGAGATGGCTCAGCAGTTAAGAGCACTAGCTAGCTTCTCCTCAGAGGAGCCAGATTTCCAGCACCTATATGGTGACTTAAAAACTGCCTGTAACTCCAACTTTAGGGACTCTGACAGCCTCTTCTGGCTTCTTCTGGCACCAGGCTTGCATGTGGTCATACTCTTGCAGACAGAATATTCTCACATAAAAATATAAAATAAAAAGAAATTTATGCCTTAATACTAGAGACCTTTATAAAGGTGTTTAATATCTCATAATTATCAGTATATTAAAGCTATACATATCATTGGTCTATGTTATTTGAACATGCATGTGTAGATAAACAGAGACCATAAAACTAGTGTTACAGATCTTTTAGAATTGTATCAGTCTTTCTTTAAACCATATCAACCTTAAGTGTAAATTAACTATAATCATTTTAGGCTATTCATCCTACTACTGAAATACCTAGTGTTTGTTTTCAAAGTAAATACTGTGGCATTGAGATAGCATTAATATAATTGGCTGTTCAGCTCTTCTGTACTCATAAATGAAGATGAGTAGGAGATACCAAGGTAATTGAAGGAACTGTATTAATTTTTTTTTCCTTTCCTCAGGTCAAAGAGTTTTTGAGTACTTTGTGATTGCACAGGAGACGGCTGGCATCAAAAGTTTCCAGAAACTTCATTTTCCTGTATCTTAGCTTGATATTCATAAAAAGTCTTTACAATGCAAGGTTTGAAACCATTTTTGTTTTAAGGAAAAGACCCTTTTCTTTATATATGTATATATTTTATTTAATATTCAGGAATCCTATGTGCCCCTCCTTTACTCCCGTACACACTCCACTTCCTTCCTTCCTCAGTTTTAAATCAGAGGTATTTATCTCTCACAAGGGGAAGTCTCGCTTTAGGTGTTCCTAAGTCAGTAAAGTGAGTGGATAAAGTGTTACCAAAAGCCCAGCCGTAGTCTGCCTTCTCAGTCATCCTGAGCGGGTTATGTTTTCATTGTGCGGCTCGCTTTAATGGTGACCAGTTAAGTGGACACTTTGATGTTGCGTGCAAATGACACGTGTCTTATGTGAGTGAGTATGCCTGTTACAGGCAGAGCAGCGGAGCTGGGGGAGGGAGTCCCTAGAACAGTGATGCTGACCTGTTTGTTTTAGTTTTCTTTCTGTTCCCTTTGCTGGTAAGGAGATCGAAGCCAGGGCCTGTCATGCTAAGAAAGCTCTCTGCGGTAACTGCCCCCAGCTCCTGAAGTTTTGTTTTTATCAAGTGCCTCTCTCCCTTCTCTCTCCTTAAGGTTGGAGATAAGACCATGTTCCTATACTGTGTGTCTGAGGTGGATTCGTAGAGGAGGAAGTTAACCTCTGTTCCCGCTTTGGCAAATTATCATTTAATTTTTCCTCTGTGTCTTCACTCATGATGAGTACTTTTTTTTATTTATGTGAATTTCTGGACCAGAAGAACTCTATATTAAGAGGTAGCTAAGAAGTTCATTACATAAGTACAAAGCTTCATTTAGATAGCTACTGCTTTTCTCATACAGTTTAAAAGTGCTTGTTTAAATTATGTTTTTTTCCCCCTTCCTTTTCCTTTTTCCCCCCCTCTGTGAACTTGTGTGAACCAGTGAGCTTGAGTTTTTAATTACATTAGACATATGTTTTTATGTCATGTAATACCAATACAAAAGCACTCAATACATTGGACCAGGCACCTTTGAGGAAAGCGTTGGCCCCTTCATCTTTTGCGGTCTTCCTCCAGCAGCCAACAGCCCCAGTGTACTGGGTCTCTCTAGCCCTGGCTGTCCTGGATCTCACTGTGTAGACCAGGCTGGCCTGACCTTGAACCCACACCTGCCTCCCTCCCTCCTCCCAACACTCACATTAAAGCCATTGGGATAAGCCAAGCCAAGGGGACATCTTAACCTTTAAGTCCGTTCAGTCTACTTGTCACCACCTGCTGTACGCTTGGGCATTCTTTCTACTTGGAGTAATTAGGCAGCTGTTAACTTACTATTGGGGGGGGGGGTCACAGGTTTCTGCTGTGGATGTGCTGTGATCATACTTTGCTTCATAGTTTGGTTTGTAGGATTCTCCTTAAAGCTTTCCCACTTACAGAAATTACTGATAAAACAACTTTGCTTTATATTATAGTGTATCATGGAAATGTTACAATTTTTGTTGAACTAGGAACTAGAATTAACAAATACAGAGAGGCTTAAAGCTCCTGTTAATAATGCACCTGTCTAAACTACATCCATGTTTAGCTGTAATCTGCTTGGATTCATTGTCCGCTTATATATAATTAAAGTATTTTTTATTGTTTTATTCCCACTGTAGTTAAGATGTATATTGTTTTTACCAAGTAATTAACCTTTCACATTAGGAAAAATGTATAATTTCTTGAATGCACTTATTTTGAAACTGTAATTTTCCTTTCTAAAATGCTACTTTATATTTTTGGTTTCTTATTCAAAGACATAGTATCACTGACCTTTTGAAGGAGGACTCAACTTCCAGTCTGTAAAAACCATAACTTGTCTTGTGATAGATCTGACTTATATTTTTGTTTGAAATAAATAAATTTGCAACTTAAATATTTGTCAATAAATGAATTAAATCTTCTTGAACTGCGAGTTTTAAAAATTTTCTGAATGAGAAATCATCTGGTTATTTCTTAGGAATTTTATAGCTTTGCATTTTTCCATTCAGATCTCTTTCAAGGATTCATGAAGCTTTAGGTTTGCATGCGGATATGCATGTCTGCATGTGTACTGTGAACATGTGCACACGTATGCCTTTTCTAGCATGTCTGCATGTGTACTGTGAACATGTGCACACGTATGCCTTTTCTAGCATGTCTCTGTTTTCCTTGTATTGGCTTTGCTCCAATTTCTAAAAAGATCAACTGACTTGTTTTATTTCTTATATATTACATCCCGACCATCGTTTCCCCTCCCTCTCTCTGCTCCCCATCTCCTGCATCCCCCTATGTGTTTGAGACTGTCCTGCTATGTAGACCAGGCTGGTCTCACAATCTTCTTGCAAGTGTGCAGACAGGTAGCAGGAAGTGTGTGTCATTGTGCACAGTCTCTCTGATCCAGTGGGACAGTGCTCCAGAGCATAATAGCAAGATCGACAGACAAGATTATATGAAGTTAAAAGGCTGCTGCATAGAGTTTTCCAGAGTGAAGGGGTGGCCCATAGCCTGGCAGGTAGTGCCTGGCTATTTATCTGATGTGAGCAATATTCAGAATCTATTATAAAGACTTAAAATACCAAAAGAGCAAATATTTTAGTCAATAAGTGGGCATGTACATTGAACAGAGTTCTCAAAGGACATGTAAACGGGGGCTGGAAAGATGACTCAGCAGAAGCAACACTTGCTGCTCAAGTGAAAATGGCCAGTAAGTACATTACAAATGCTCAGCATCCTTAACCTGGAGAAAATACAGGTCACCCCAGTCAGAAGGCTCTAATAGAGACAGCAAAGGTGGATCAGGATGATGTGGATTGATTACTGTTAGCTGAGTGTGGTGGGGCATGCCTTTAATCCCAGATCTTGGAGGCAGGTGTATCTCTTGAGTTTCAAGTATACAAAGTGAGTTCCAGGACAGTTAAGGCTGTTACACAGAGAAGCCCTGTCTCAAAACAAAATAAGAACAAAAACAACAAGCAAAGTACAGCTGCTGCAGAAATCAGTATGGAGGTCCTCAATGTATTAGGAATAGAACTACCATCCTGCCTGTATGCCTGAAGTCAGCATTCAAAAGTGATATATATACACCCAACCTACCCATCAACAGATGGATGCATAAATGGCGTATATATGTACAACAGAATTTTAGCCATAAGGAAGACAGTCATTTGCCAGAAAATGGGCGGGCCTAGAGACCATCATACTAAGCAAAGTATGCCAGGCTCACACAACACATGTTTTCTCTCATGTGCAGATGGTTGATGAACAGCAACTGAAGGTGTTAAATTAGACTCTTGTGGGGTGGAATGTGATTGAAATACATCGCATACGTTTATGAGAATGTCATAAACCTTTGTTTTGTATAAATACCAATAAATGCAAGAAACAGACCTCATCACGTTTATTATATTTATATTTGATACGTATTACAGTCGTTACCAAGTAGGAATTAGCTTTAATAGACATTACAGAAGCAGTGTGTGCGCAGGCTTGAAGACAACAGTGTAGCCTACAGATCTGGTCTTACTATTTCCTGTCTTACTTTGGGCAAGTATAGACTCCAATGTCTTTATAGTGGGGCCATAAATGAATGAAGATGGTGTACTTGCCTCATGTGCAAGGCGCAATGTTTAATCCTCAGCACCACACGAATAAATAAATAATAGCGCCGGCCCATAACGTAACAGCTTAAACGTGTAATATATATGGATCATTTGAAAGAGCGCAGAGGTTGAGCATGACGCCACATGGCTGTCATCCTGGTACTAGGGAGGCAGAGGCTGGATGGCCACCTCAAGTTTGAGGCTAATAACTAGGGCTGTGTAGTGAGACCCTACCAGAAAAGGAGCAAAATAACTGTGCTAAATAGGTGTTACTATCGTTATCTCTCCTTATTTAATGTGTTGACTGTTGAAAGTATCTGCAGAATTAGTGAGTCTGCCATAGTGAACAGGAATGGGCTGGGTGTAATCTCAGCACTGGGAACGGACCAAGAGGATCGTGAGTTCAGCATCACCCTGAGCTATAGAGACCCTGCCTCAGGAGAGTGAGGGGAGCAGAACTGCAGTAGGATACTACTGTGTTTGGGCGAATGTAGTGTGATCTCCAAAGTGTGGAGAGCCTCACAGAGCTATGATCTGTGCTTCCATCTGGGAAGCAGGATTGTTATGGTGGTTGAGATAATTGGTTGAGAAAATGTTCTTAGCATGAAAATTAAGTCAATTCATTTACTATTTGATTTGTTCATTACTGAATATTAAGTTTCTCCTGTATGACAAGGGCTGATAAAGGAAAAACGTATATTAGCGACTATTCTTCCTTTGGGGGAATTTTAAATTTATTAAGGATATTACTTCATAACTTTCTCTACTTTTATTATTTGAAAAGTGGTAAGTACAAATATTTATGTATCTTAATATTATAAAATTTATAGTTCGTTGTGAATGAAGACATTTTTGCTAAAAATATGTGCTAATTTATTTTTTACAAGTCATAAAAATTATGAGAAAACTCCAGAGCAATTGCAGCTTCCTAGTCCTGACATTTTTTGTTTTTTAAGATTTATTTATTTATTATATATATAGTGTACCCCTGCAGGCCAGAAGAGGGCACCGGATCTCATTCTAGATGTTTGTGAGCCACTGTGTGGTTGCTGGGAATTGAACTCAGAACCTCTGGAAGAGCAGACAGTGACTGTCTCTTAACCTCTGAGCCATCACTCCAGCCCCCATTTTTGTTTTTTTAAGACAGGCTTTCTTTGTAGCCCAGCTGTCCTGGACTCTGTAGATCAGGCTGACCTTGAACTCACAGAGATCTCGCTCCTGCTTCTGCCTACCTAGTGCTGAGATAAAAGGTGTGTGCCACCACTGCCTGCATTTTAAACTATGCGTATGTATAAATTTTTGAGTGATGGGTATTTAGTAAATACCATCATTAAGAATGTGAACGGGCTGGGCTGGGTGGCACACAACTATAGTCCCAGCACTCAGGAGGAAAGGTAGGAAGATCTCTCTGAGTTCGAGGCCAGCCTGGTCTACAAAGTGAATCCACGACAGCCAGAGCTACACAGAGAAACCCTGTCTCGAAAAACAAAAACAAATTAAGAAAGAAGAATGAATAAAGAAACTGTGGTACATATACACTATGGAATACTACTCAGCTATTAAAAACAAGGAATTCCCGAAATTTGTGGACAAATGGATTGAGCTAGAGATGATCATAATGAGTGAGTTAACCCAGAAGCAGAAAGACTCAAATGGTATATACTCACTTATATCTGCATACTAGCCCAATGGGCATGTCCCATGAAAGCCTTCCCTTACCAGGAAACTGGGACCGAGGGGAGGACATCCTATTGGGACTCTAGATGAGAGAACAATAGGTGAATAGCAATGTAGAAGGATCCAGTGGGTTCTAGAAACCTACAAGTAGAACATTATGATAGGCAGATTTGGGTCATGGGGTCCCGCTCAAACTAAGGCCCTACCCAAGGACAATACAGGCGGTAAAATTTAAACCCCTACCCTGATCTAGCCCATGGACAGGACAGTCTCCACACTTGAGTGGAGAGAGGGATTTGACTTTCTCATGTACTCTGGTGCCTCACATTTGACCATGTCCCCTGGAGGGGGAGACCTAGTGGCACTCAGAGGAAGGACAGCAGGTCACCGAGAAGAGACTTGATACCCTATGATCATATACAGGGGGAGGTAATCCCTCTGAGGAACAGTCATAGGGGAGGGGAATAAGGGGAAAATGGGAGGGAGGGGAGAATGGGAGGATACAAGGGATGGGATAACCATAGAGATGTAACAAGAATAAATTAATTAAAAATAAAAAAATAAAAAAAAAGAAAGAAAGAAAGAAAGAAAGAAAAGAGAAAGAATGTGAATGACTATGCTTTGCTATGGGTTTTCTGTGTGTTCAGGATTCTCTGTGTGTGTGTAAGTGCTGCTTGTGCTTTCTCTTTGTTCCGCTTCCCGTCCTGTTTGTTTTGCTTTATTCTTTTTGTTTTGTTTGGTTTCTCAAGACAGGGTTTCTCTGTGTAGCCTTGGCTGTCCTGGACTCACTTTGTAGACCAGGCTGGCCTTGAACTCACAGCGATCCACCTGCCTCTGCCTCCCGAGTGCTGGGTTTAAAAGCGTGCGCCACCACGCCTGGCCTCTGTTTGTTTTTTGTTACTATTTGTTTTCTAAAGAGGAGAGAGAAAGGCTGAAGTTTGATGGGTGGGGGATGTGGGGAGGATCTGGGAGGAGACCCTTGAAGGGAGGGGAAACCCATGATCAGAGACTATTGTATGAAAGAAAATCTATTTTCAGTAAAAAGAAACATCATCAGTACAATAACTCATCACATTTACAAGATACATAAGAAAAAAAATCTACTTGAAGAAAATCAGAATGAGATGTAAATTTATATGGCAAGTGTTGGAACAGCACCTAATTTTACAAAAACAAACCACTGCCAGACATAAAAAGGTTATTTAGGTCTAGTGCAGTGGTGGGTGACTTTTAATACCAAGAATAACTTTGCAAAGCTGGAGGGAACACCCCAAATTCAAGTCAGAGCACAGAAGACTTCAAATAGCCAAGGGAACCTAAGCAAAACCACATGGAAGCCAAGTAAGATGTAAGGAAAACACATGAGGATGTTGGGCGCAGATGGATTTTTCTATATAAGACTTCAGAAGTAAAGAGCTGACACCTGCAATTACCCCAAAGATGCCAGGGGCCATTCTCTCTGCTCTCTGTGTATTGCTCGTGGCTTGAAATGCGAGCTCTCAGATATTGTCACTGACGTCATCATTCTGCCTTGCCATCATGGATTCTAACCTGGAACCATAAGCCCAATTAAACGTTTAATTCTATATGCTAAAAAATAAAAAAATAAAAAAGTGTGTATGCATACATTTGTATGTGTGGGTGTGTGCACAGGCATGCAGTTGCCTGGGGAGGCCAGAAGAGGGCGACAGACTACTGGAGCTGGAGTTACAGATGGTTGTGAACCACCTGGGTAAGATGTTGCTGATTGAATGAATGCTGGCCCTCCGCATGAGCAGTGTGTGTTCTTAACTGTTGAGCCATTTCTCCAGTACCTCCAGGGAGGGTTATTTAAGAGGAGAAAGCTCTATCTTGGATGTGGATAGCACCATCTAGTTTGCTAGGGTCTTGAATGGACTAAAAGGAAGAAGGAAGCCTACTAGTACAGAATTCTCTGAGCTCTTGGCTTCCGCGATGAAACTCCTGTGTCTGCCGTGTCCGCACTCCCAGCCAACGGGCTGAAAATATAAGGTCAAAGGAAAATCTCTAGCTGTTTCGCTCAAGCGGTTTGTCATAAAGACCGAGTCTGTCTAACACAGGTGGGTATAGCCCATGTTGCCTGGAACTATTCTGTACTGGCTTTCTTGGTGATGGTAGGATTGTAACCATGCACTACCATGTCCAAATCTGT
>OU015756.1:28249626-28263448 GCA_907169655.1 Acomys percivali | reverse complement strand
ACACACACACACACACACACACACACACTAGGGATCCAAACTCAGGTCTTCCTGCTTGCTCAGCAAACACTCTTAAGTCCTAGCTATCTCTCCATCTATAGAGGATGATTCTTTAAATTCCCACGGAGGAGGCTGTAGAGATAGATGCCTGAGCCATTTGCAGTGCTTACTGCTTTTGCAGAGAACAGGAGTCGGCCTCAAGGAGTCCACCCACGTTCCATGTATGTAGAAATCAAAACATAATCTTTAGGCTCCCCACATGGAAGGTAATATTAGAAAGGAAATGAGTTACAATGCTTCCTGAAGGGATGTCTTACATATTCGAGTGTTTCAAATATTTGTTCAAATGTGCCTTTCCTGCGAGACTGTATTTACTGTTTCTGCGTAGAATTATGCCCCGCTCCTTTCTTGGCTCATTTCCCCTCCGTAACAGTTATCAGCATTTCACAACTTGGCCTGTTTCTATAGTGCAGGTGCACCTCACTACTGGAAAGTAAGCTCATTGGAGCAGGAATTTTACCCTTTGCGGTCCTACTGCATCTTTAGCATGTAGAATTATATACCTTACACAAAAATTACATAAACCATGCAGTTATCAGCTCCAGACATTAAAAAAATAACCCTCAATACTTTATGGGTAGAATTTTCTCAAGATGATGTAAGAAAGGTGCCTTAGTAGATTGAAATAGAACAAGAGTGAGTTACCTAAGGTACTTGAGTGGATGCTAAAAAATTATGAGGTAACATTAAAATCCCTAGTGCGTGTCATCTGTTTGCTGTAGTGATGGGCCACATCTGAGACTCTTCACATCTCAGATGAGGAATGAGGGCCCAGGAAGCTGTGGTTTCCAGAGGAGAGTAGGCTGAAAGTTAGCAGATGTGGTGGGAGAGGTCCCACGTAGTCCCGTAGTCCCCGACTAGCATCTGTTTTGAAAAACAAAGTAGTTTTCATCAGTTTATGGAAATGACCGCAGAAGTATTTCACTAGAAAGAGAATTCCCTAGAATATGAGCTCTGTGGAACAACCTTCATATTGTTCAAAACAGAGGCTCTTTGTACCTAGTTTACTATTAAAATGAGCCATCGCAAAGATGCTCACTAACCTTGGTTCCAACAGTTTTAGGCTCAAGATGTAGCAATTATTATTTAAAAGGTGAGAGGACTGCAGAAGAATGTTGGGTCTTGTTTATGTATCCATTCAGTTAGTCTGTGTCTTTTTGTTGGAGAGTTGAGACCATTGATGTTGAGAGATATTAATAACAAGTGACTGTTAAGTCTCTTGATTTTTGATGTTGGTTACAGTAGAGAGTTTGTGTGTTTGTGTTTTTGTGATGGTGTAGTTATCTATTTCCTGTGTAGTTTTGGTTGTGGCTTGTTCCTTTGGGGTGGAGTTTTCTGTCTAGTAACTTCTGTAAAGCCGGTTTTGTGGATAGGTACTGTTTGAATTTGTTTTTGTCAATGGAATATTTTGTTTTCTCCGTCAATGGTTATTGATAGTTTCGCTGGGTATAGTAGTCTCTTAGGGTTTGCAAGACCTCTGTCCAGGCCCTTCTGGCATTTATGGTCTCTGCTGAGAAGTCGTCGGGTGCAATTCTGATAGGTCTGCCATTGTGTGTTCCTTTGCCTTTTTCTCTTGCTGCTTTTAATATCTTTCTTTGTTCTGTATATTTTGTGTTTTTATTATTATGTGTTGGGAAGATTTTCTTTTCTAGTCTATATTCTAGTCTATTCTATTTGGTGCTCTGTAGGCCTCTTGTATGGGGAGGCCTGGTGTCACTCAAAGAAAGAGTAAGCAGGCTACCAAGATGAGACTTGATAGCCTATGACCATATAGTGGGGGAGGAAGTCCCCCTTGGTCTTAGACCTAGGGGAGGGGAATAGGGTGAAAGTGGGAGGGAAGGAGGAATGGGAGGATACAAGTGATGGGATAACAATTGAGTTGTAATCTGAATAAATTAATAAAAAAAAAGGCGAAAGGAAGGAAGGGGGAGGGGAACAAGAGGGAAGAGGAAGAGAGAGTGGAGAAGGGAGGGAGAGGGAGGGAGGAGAAGCTAAGCTCTTTTGGGGCCCTGTCCCAGTTGCTTGACTAGGAAAAGAGGCACTGCTGAGAGCATACTCACTGCAGGAGGGACTCAATCCATGCGGACACAATTATGGCAAGCCAGGGCCTGATGTCAACCTGGAGGACCTGCAGCAGCGCAGCAGAAGGAAAAACCCGGGCCTCTCTAGCCAGTGGCATCCTTCGAGTTTGTGCTATTCTTAGCCCACGATTAGGCAGCATTTAGACCGGATTCCTGTTCACCTGATGAGAAAATGGGAGGTTACTGCATTTAGACAGAAGAATGTCAGCCTGCTATTAGCAATGTTTTTGGGTAAAAATTGCAGTAGCCACATGTTGTGGTCTTAATGTGGATTTTGCAGTCTCCTTCACCAGGACTCTTCTTTTTCTTTTTTCTTTTTTTGGTTTTTCAAGACAGGGTTTCTCTTTGTAGCCTTGGCCGTCCTGGACTCACTCTGTAGACCAGGCTGGCCTCAAACTCACAGAGATCCTCCTGCCTCTGCCTCCAAGTGCTGGGATTAAAGGTGTGCACCACCGTGCCCAGCTTAAGTGTGGTTTGTATACATAGGAAGACTCCATTAGAGAAAACTATTTTTTCCTTTCAAGCAGTTGTCAGTTGGAGAGAGCTTCTGGCTTAAGGATGGAGTTCATTTCCACTTCCACTCTCAGTGCTGGGACCCCATCTGGCTTGGACTTGCACTGGCCCTGTATATGCTGCCACAGTCTCTGTAAATTCATATATGTGCCAGCCATGCTGTATGTGGAAGGCACTGTTTCCTTGGTGTCTTTCATGCCCACTGCCTCTTACAATCTCACTACCTCTTCTGTACAGTTCTCTGAGCCCTGAGAGGAAGTCTGTGATGAAACCATCCCAACAAGGGCTGTATGCTCCAAGCTCATTCACTCTACATATTGTCTGGCTGTGGGCCTTTCCTTTTGTTTCCTCTCCTGTAGGAGGAAGCTTCTCTCAGGCTGGCCGAGCAAGACACTGACCTATGGGTGTAGCAGAATGTCGTTAAGAGTTGTTTTACAGCCATATCCTTGGGCAGAACAATAGTATTTGGATTTCCCCTAGGCCCATACATGGTCTATCTCATCTCAGGTTCTTGGCCACCCAGGCCGTGTCGGGGATGTGTTCCATCTCATGGAGTGGGCCTTAATTCTAACCAGACTATTTGTTGGTCACTCTCAGAACTTTTGTGCCACTATTGCATCAGTGTATCATGTAGGCAGGTCAGTCACCATTGTTTATTGGCTTACATTCACTGTACACAGCAATGGGTTTCATAAAGACATTTTTATAAAATTATGTCAGGTGTTTTGATTGTATTCACTCCATCCTCTCTTCTCTCCCCACCCCGTTTCCCGCCATGCCCCTTCATCCCTCCTGACAGTTTCACTTCTCTTCATGATATGCTTGCACAAACGATTTGACATGTCTCAGGTCTACAAATGAGGGAAAACACAAAATATTTGCTTGAGTTTGACTTGTTTTGCTTAATAGGACTATATCAAGTTGCATCAATTTTCCTGCAAATGACATAATTTCAATCGTTTTTACTGCTGAATAAAACTCCACACATTTTTTTTACTCATTCATATGTAAATGGACATTTAGGATGGTTCTATAATCAGATATTGTGAATATTGCTGCAATAAACATGGTTGTGCAAGTATCTCCTCTAGGGCTTCCTATTTTCCATCTTGATGTTAGAATACGGTGGGTTGCCCTGTTTATTGAATTTATCCTTTAGCATTTTCCATGTAAAAACACTTAAGAGATTTCTCGTGTATTTGCCAAAAGAAACTGATGAACCACTATGCTCCATGTCAGTGGGACAGGGAAGGCTGATCCTACTTTACTCATATAACTAGACCTGTGCATTCAGTGCCAACACCTAGGCCTCGGTCCAGGCACTTGACTCTTTTGGCCTTGATATTTTCATGTATTCTGTTATTAGCATGACATTCATCCTGGGGCTCACGATCTTCAGGCCCACCCTATGCCTGTGTTTACTCCATACTCAGGCCTGTGCCATCAAAGCAGGGCCCGTGCACTTCATACAAGATTCCACATGTTGTATTCCCATGGGTTGGCCCATGTGGCTAATGGGCACATTCATGTGCTCCAGACTAAAGCATGGTCTGACCCATATGCTCAATGCGGGAGGCACTGCAGTCAACGCTGGAGCCATGTAGTCCAAGGCTATCCACTGTACTTGATCTAGAAGCCTGCTTGATCCATGCCACGGCCTAGGCCTACATCCATCCACTTCCTGCCAGCATCCTTAATGTGGTTATTGCCAGGGTCCATCTGCTGGATTCTGGGTTGCTGCCTCTTCATCCTCCATGCCTTGCCATATCCTCTCCTCACTTGAGAGCATGGCTTACTGTTCCCAGTCCTCTGCTCAAGTGCTTGCCAAAGCTCGAGGACATTTCCACACTCCATCTTGTTATCCAGCCCATGTTTATCTCAGACCCAAACAGCTGCCATGTTGTCAACACCACCACTTAGAGCTCTCTCCATACCTTCAATTTTATTCCTTCTAAATCCCATGCTATCCATTCTCGGTCGTGCATATTGTACTTCTCAAGTCAGTGCCTTTGTGTCGGCAATTTGCATCAGCAGACTGCCCCTTGCCCTCTCTCTCCGTCTAACCACAGGCCAGTGCTAACGAGCCCACAGGATGTTGCTGTGGACAATCATCCTATCGTACGTTAAACTCATCCTCCGTGATGTACATTGGTGTATCAACTAGCAGTTCACTCTGAAACATAGACACACAGTGTGCACAGCTTCAGTGGACTTCTCAAAAGCCACAGTTCCTATTTCTATGACTTTTCTATCTTCAGACTATCTCCTTGGGCCATCATAGCAACCGTATATAAATAGGTCTTCAGTTTCTTCCAGCCAGCTTTCTGATCTGGGTCTGCTGCAGACCCCACGCTTCCAGCTCCCCCAGCCCTTTGCGTGGCTTTCTTGGTATGTTCACCCCTGGAACCTTCTTTGTCTCCCAGTGGCCTTCCATTCTGACCATAACACATACTCATGGCTCGGACAGCTTTGCTGACAGCCTCCTCCATCTTGAATTCCAGAACCTACACCCCTTTGAATTTCTTTCGGTGTCTACTAGAGAGGAGCATGCATGCTACCTTTCTGAGGTTTTATTTAACCAGTACTTAGAAAGTCACCGCCATTTTACATCATGAGATGTTTGTATTGAAGCTCTGGATATTATTATTCAGCGATTTATTTATTTTGAGTTTATATATAAGTGTTTTGCCTGCATGTATACCTCTGCATCACACGTGCATGGAGGTCAGAAGAGGGCATCGGATCCCTGGGCCCTGGAGTTACAGAGTGTTCTTAGCTATGGTGTCAGGGAGCTGGGATTCAAACCCAAGTCCTCTGCGTGAGCATCACTCGTTATTGCTGAGCCATCTCTCCAGCCTGAGACCTGAATGCTTTAATTAGCTTGGCATGTGGCTGAAACCAGCTGCCGTCTATGTTTAGGTTTTTCTCTTTCCCTTTCTCATTCTGAGTAGGTTGCATTCTACCCTTTGCGCCAGAGCCTGGGTACCACTTAGCATGCTCCGTGCCTTCAATCTGGGCCGCCTTCCTAGCCACCATCTCTATCACCCACGTAGACCCTTGCAGCCATATTTTCCACATTTGGGGTTTGTCTTCTGTAGTATTATTACCCTGAAGCGTGGGATTATGACATGATGTTTAGTCTTTGATTATGCACGGCTGCTCCTATGGCAAGGCTGAGAGTCTCTGAGTTAGCTCAGGGAGCCAGAAAACATTTACTGTCCAGTAGCCAAAATATCTGCAACCATCACTCTTTGTGAGATGCCTCCTGGGGAAGGAGTGACAGTTGAGGTCTTTTAATGGGGCCAGGCTTTCCTCTTGGAAGCTTATCATTTATCGTCCTCAGACACATACACAGGGCACACACAACTAAGAAAACCCTATGCCTAATCAAAAGAATATGTCCATTATTGCTTTGAACGTCAGGCTTGCTACTTCATTCAAAGTGCTGTAGTCAGGATGACCTTCAAGCGTCGTTAGATCCTCAAAGACCGTGGTAATAGGATTTGAATTACTAGAAGGAAGGGCTTCAATTTTTTATGGATCACTTTTCATGAAGGCCAAGATGCCAGCAGGTTATCAGTTGTCGCTGTCTGGAGGCAGACTCCCCTGTAGGTAGCCGAGCATTTACTGGAAACAGGAAGAAAAGAAATGTAAAGACTATGGGACGGTGTCATTCACAGTAGAAAAAAAACGCTGATAATCTGCCCCCAGCAACCCCCCTCTCCTCTCTGGAGGGACAAACATATGGACCAGCCCTTCAGAGGGCTCTGACCTCCCCTGGGGAGAGCCTGGTTAATCCCATAGTGTCTCTGAGGGCAGGCTTGGCAGGATCCGGTTGCCAGGAATCCAAGATAGCTGTTACCTTGACAGCAGGAGTGCGGCATGCATGCGTCTTTCCTGGTCCCCATGTGATCCTTCACTGTGACACTGCTTATATGTTTACACCTGAGCATGACTCAGGAAGACAGCCCATGTGTCCCCTATGCCCTTGTCAGGAGGCAGTGCTGAGGCAACTGGGGGCGGCTTGTCCTGGCCCTCTGCTGCTCTATTCAGAGGTCAGCTGATGGGAGCCCTTCAGCCAGAGGGGGTTTTCTCAGAGAAGACAGCATAATTCCTGATATGGACAAGGAGCTAGGTAAGTGCGGTGCACCTGTGTCTTCCGTGAGCTGGTTACTGAGAGCTTCCCGATATGGGGCTACGTAAGAGGGTGAGTATCTTCAGTTTCCTGGGTGCCACAAACATCGCTGGACCATTCTCAACAGTGCCTCAAGACAAACGCTCACAGGTGGTTCCCCCCAGCCCTGCCATTCTCATTTTGATGGTTTTGCCTTTGCATATTCAAATAAATTGGAGATTGCTCGAAGCACTAATGGATTTATGTGATCAGTGGGTGCAGTTGGAGATTTAAGGCCAACTGTGGGGTCAAACAGTGAGGTCATTGCCCGGCTCTCCTGGTCTTACCTGGATTTATGAGCTTAGTAGTTCCTGCTCTGAGTGGTCTGTCACTCCCCTTTTATACTTTTTTATCTGCAGAATAAAATCCTAGTTACATCACAAAGTTCCTCTTAAAACCAGGCTGGAGGGCAACACACGAATCATTGGTTATAGGTAAAGACATTGCCGTTTATTTATAGGGTATTCATAAGTGATTATGGATCTTTTGAATTTTCTGGAAACATCCCCTCCATTCCTTTCTTCACTAAAAACCCTCTAGGATCCCATATCTTAGAAGTATATAAATATGTTTCGAAAATGATGGAATTCAAACGTGTATTTAGTTTATTACGTTCTTCACTAACTTTGGAGTCCTAAGTCTTTGATAAACTCGATTGCTCACAGCAGCAAACGACCACGGTTTGAGTGTCTTGACCTCCCCCACCCCGAGAGCACAAACGCATTGGTGTCTCGCTTGCTCTGGTCTCCACCCACTGTTGAGAATTTTCCCCCCCTCCTCTTTGTGGAAATTCTAACAAATCGCTTTTGCTCATCGGTACCGAGCCTATGATGCAGCTCACCACTTGTCCTTCCCAAACCCAGTGGCCTCAGCTGCCAATTCTGCAGCTGCAGGCTGGCTGTAGATATTAGAGGAAAGCTGCTGCCAGGCTCAGCCCCGCTGGCTGCTGCTGCTGTTGCTGCTGCCGCTGCCGCTGCCGCCGCCGCTGCACAGGTCTAGCTTTTCACACCATCTCCGCAGCTGCCTGCTACAGCCCCCGTCTCAGCCATCTCAACTTTCACAAAATGAGAAAAGGATGTCTCTTTGTTCTAGCTTATGATGACGATAGAGAGTCCGAGAACAGGACGAGATTTGTTGGCCTTAGCACAAGATGCAGCCGCCCCGTCTGAGCAGAGTTGCACCGCTCCTAGCTGCAGCGTGAACTACCCCGGAGCTGGTCCAGTTGGAATTCTGATCTTGCTGTCTCTTGAGTCTAGGAAACTCCGACTTTGCCACGGCCAGCCCTGTCTCTCCTTTGGGGTCCCTGCTAACATCTGAGTCACTTTTTGCGTTCGAAAACAACAGTGTTTCTTCCTTTCCGTGGGTAGAAGGACGGCTTGTGTCCTAAATGTTCTAGGTTGAGACAGCTGTAGTTTCAGAGCCTCCAGCTTCGCTGACTAACTCTTAGATGCTCTTTCTGAATTTACTATGCCAGGCTCTGTGCTTCCTGTTGTTCTTCTTTATCTGTAGGTGATTTGGGATTTCGCCAGTTAATCCGATAGAGCCAAGTATATGTCAGTCCTAATTGGGGTTAGGTGTAATTATTTTCTCGGAATGATCTGCGGTCTCAAGGAATTTAAGTTTATTCTAATAGATGCTACCCGGTAGCTGGGATGAAGGGGCGTGGGCCTTCTTAGTCTCCTTCCTTGGGTATGTTTAACTCTCAGCTCCAGCCTAGCAAAGGCTCTGCACACTTGCTGCTAGTCGGCACGGTTCAAGCTTCAAACACTCTATTTGCAGATGGCTCACTTCCTCACTTCACCATTTCCTCCCCCCCTCCATCATTACTTTGATAATGTCTTTCTCCCCAACTAGACTGCTAACAACAGTCGCCAAACTACACCACCTTCACGATGTGAGTGGACAGTGGGGAGCATGCGGGACGCTTCTGCCAGCCTCTGTCCATGCTCTGTTTTCTTTCTCAGTGAGTATGTATGTATGTATGTATGTATGTATGTATGTATGTATGTATGTATGTACTATCTATCTATTTACCTATCTCCATTAAACATCAGAAAAATTGTGTTGAAAGAAAACACTTTAGACTGCCAAGAAATGCTAGCGATTCATGCCATAGAAATGTCACCTATACTGAACAAAGGGAAACTTTTTGATGCCTTTCCTTAGTGTTTTTACTTTTTTTTTTTTTTTTTTGAGACAGGGTTTCTCTGTGTAGCCTTGGCTGCCCTGGACTCGCTTTCTAGCCCAGGCTGGCCTCGAACTCACATCAATCCTCCTGCCTCTGCCTCCCGAGTGCTGAGATTAAGATTTACTTTAGATGTTTGAATATTTTGCCTGAGGTATGAGTGTGCACCACATGTGTGCTTGGTGCCGGTGGAGGCCACAAGAGGGTGTCAAATCTCCTGGAGTTGTAGTTATGGATGGTTGTGAGCCACCGTGTGTGCACTGAGAACTGAACCCAGGTCTTCTGCAAGAGCAGACAGTGCACTTAACCACTGCACCATCTCTTCAGGCCATCCTTAATATTTTTAAATTAATACATTAGTACAAGCTCAATGTTCTTTGTTTACTCATTAGAGCCATAACCTTTTCTTTCTTTCTTTCTTTCTTTCTTTCTTTCTTTCTTTCTTTCTTTCTTTTCTTCTTCTTCTTCTTCTTCTTCTTCTTCTTCTTCTTCTTCTTCTTCTTCTTCTTCTTCTTCTTCTTCTTCTTTTTTCCCTGAGACAGAGTCTCTCCGTGTTAGCCTTTCCTGTTCTGGACTCACTTTGTAGACTAGGCTGGTCTCAAACTCACAGCGATCCTCCTGCCTCTGTCTCCCAAGTGCTGGAATTAAAGGCATGCGCCACCATGCCCGGCGAGCCATAACTTTTTAGTTACCCTATAAATAATGATTCACCCCTAATGTGGACTTTCCCTACCCATCAGTGCTTTATTATGTTTTATATGAGTAGATATATCCATTTTAAAAATGTATTTAAAACTTAAATGCATGCCATCATTTGCTATACAACATATTTCAACTTGATTTCTCCATTCACACTTAAGTTGTTCAATGTTCATAAATTTAATGTAATTCACTTACTTATTATTATTATTATTATTATTTTTTGAGACAGGGTTTCTCTGTGTAGCCTTGGCTGTCTTGGACTTGCTTTGTAGACCAGGCTGGCCTCAAACTCACAGGGATCTGCCTGCCTCTGCCTCCCAAGTGCTGGGATTAAAGGCGTGCGCCACTACCTCCTAGCCAATTCACTCATTTATAACTACTATAAGTACTGTATTTGACAGGGCCCTGGCTCGGTGGATTCTTGCTGCTCAAACATGAGAATCTGAGTTTGGAAGCCTGGAATCTCATGTACAGCCAGACATGGTCCCAGCATCTATAAACCAGGTGCTCCAATGCCAGGCAGGAGGTGGAGACAGCAGTGTCCCCCCAGCTCCCAGCTCAGCCAGCCTGCCATATGTGCCAGCAAAGACCTAGTCTTGAACAAGGTGAAAAATGAAGCACCTGGTGTTGTCCTCTGACTTCTACCCATGCTCCGTGCCACACATGTATTATGGCGTGCTCCCACACTCACACATGCATACCCTCCATCCACCAGAGACTCAAAAAAGATTATACACACCTCAAGAAATATATCCATTTTCAATGATAAGCCAAATAGATTCCTTAAGCTCTCTTCTCTTTAATCCTTTGCTTTATTACTCTTAAAAATTCCATTATTAGCCGGGCGTGGTGGCCGCACACCTTTAATCCCAGCACTCGGGAAGCAGAGGCAGGTGGATGGATATAAGTTTGAGGCTAGCCTGGTCTATAGAGAGAGTCCAGGACAGCCAAGGCTACACAGAAAAACCCTACTTCGAAAAACCAACCAACCAACCAACCAACCAACCAACCAACCAACCAACCAAAAATCCGTTATTAGTTGCTGATTCTGATTACTCTATGGTTACATTCTTTGTCTTTGATGTGGAAGGAAATGAATTGATACTTGAAGTAAAAGCCACAGCACTTAGGGAGACAGAGGACACAGTTATGGGCTCTGAAATAATGAGTGAAGATGAGATTTTAAATAAATGGATCGATAAAGATGCGGGGTTTAGGGACAGCAAGGGCATGGGGATCAGGGGTAAGAATGTGAACCCACCACTATTTGCCAGGTGCACAAGTTTCTCCCTAAGCCTCTAAGAAAACTCTGAGTCTCTGTGGGGTGGGGGCATAATCAAAACATATTGACATAAAAAAAAAGACTCTCTGATGCTCAAGTTATTTTATATACAATTTATAGAGTCATCCTGAGTGCTAAGGGAAATAATTGTGTAAGGGTTACCCTGCAATGGCCGGCGTATGGAAAGCATCTTTGTTATGACAAATAGTTATTAGCTTATTGGAAGGCATACTACTGCATATGGATCTACTTTTGTCTCCGCTGACCTTTCACCCCTGTGTGTGTGTTCAAGAGGAGAAGGGGAGGGGACTGCTGCCAAATATCTAACTTCTGTTTCACAGGCCAGTGGAACTTTCTGGTGTTCTGAGAATTCTGTATTATTTCAAGGGAATTCTATATTCTATACTAATTAGCATCTTCTTCATTTTTATGTGCATTGGTGTTCTGCCTGCATGCATGTCTATATTAGAGTACCAGATCCTCTGGAACTGGAGTTACAGACAGTTGCGAACTGCCATGTGGGTGCTGGGAATTGAACTCAGGTCCTTTGAAAGAGTAGACAGTGCTCTTAACCGCTGAGCCATCTCTCCGGTCCTAATTAGCATCTTCTAAGAACATCATTAATAATGGGCCATAAGGATTACCCTGAACTTAGTCTATAAGAATAGCTTGAATGATTCCCTTGACATTCAATACAATTTACAGCAGTCTGTTCCTATGTCTGTTTTAATGCACCTGAGGCCCTCATGAGGACTCTTCAGTCTCTATTTAAAGCAACCCCAAATCCTTAGCTGGACATAGTGTTGAAGTACCTTCAATCCCAGCACTCAGGAGGCAGAGGCAAGAGGATCTCTGTGAGTTCAAGACCGTGGGCATAGCAAGCCCTAGGCCAGCCAAAGCTGCACAGAAATATATTCTCTCAAAAATATAAACAAACAAACAGACAAATAAAAAGGTTTCCCTAAATGAAAGACTTTTAGCAAATAGAAGTTTATATGCACAGATTAAAGGAGGGGGGGTCATCAGTTGGGGTGATGAGAGGACTTTGTAGCTTAAGGGACTCAGAGGCTTCATTTTTATTCTTGTAAAGGTTGTTTCATACTTTAACTGAGAGTATTGCTTAGTCAGACATAGATGCTACTTAAAAGAGATAATGTTTATTTCTTGTTAGTAATACACTAAGGATGGAGGTAGAATGATAGGACTTAAAGTAGAATCTTCTCGGAGTGGCTTACCCCACATGCTTGAGAAAAATAGTGTTAGAGATATTTATTTTGAACAATTCTCCTAAGACAAAATAGTTACTGCAATAATCATAGCCAGAGAGAGATCCAGGAAGAGGCAGGACCCAATGAGAATGCTGAAAAGAACGGAAGATACTCAACAGACTGTTCCCATTGAAGACAGATTTTCAGAGCTTCTGAAATGCATTAATCCTGCAGATGAACTGAGGGGGCTGTGTTGGTGGTGCCCCAAATTCTCACGTAGCCAGCAGAGAGGTTGTGACCTGTCATGATTACTCTCTGAGAATTCTGAATTTTCATTTCTTTCACAGGAACAAAAATAACAAGATTTAGGCTTTGGGAAATATAGCAATCCCTTCTCCTAATACTAGCTTTATGCTTATTCCTATATTTATATACAATATGTACACTTGCTTCTCCTAAATATAATAAAATCTATAATAAAAACTAAGTGCTGGGCGTGGAGGTACATGCCTTTAATGCCAGCACTGGGAGGCAGAGGCTGTGGATCTCTGAGTTCGAAGTCAGCCTGGCCTACCAGGAGAGTTTCAGAATACTCAGGGCTACACAAAGAAACCCTGTCTCAAAAACAAACAAACAAACAAATAACAACAACAACAACAACAAAAAACCCCTAAAAACTAAGCAGCGCAAACTTTGTTTCTTCTTCCTTCTCCTTTTCTTCCTCTTCTTCTTCGTCGTCGTCTTCCTCTTTCTCCTCCTTCTCTTCTTTTAAACTGCATTTATACAATAGCTATTGTGTCCTTGAGGACCGTTAGTGGCCTGTATATGGTACTTCCCTGCATGGCAAAAGCAAGTTTCATTCAGGGATACAGGATGCTGCAAGCTTCAAGTGATCCTCTGGCAAGGATATTCCAGATACAAGTTTTAGTCCCACATTGACTTTAAGTATCAATTATTTCTATAGAGTTAATATCCTCATGGTTAATGGGTTTCAGCAGATTTGTATTTTGCTATATTTCAGTAAGTGTATATATGTATGTATATATATATATCCTTATGGTAAAACTTTCATTTTGACAAATGTGAAAATGATTATATTTTTGTTGCTTTGTTTTGTTTTGTTTTGTTTTTTTCGAGACAGGGTTTCTCTGTGTAGCCTTGGCTGTCCTAGACTCACATTGTAGACCAGGCTGGCCTCAAACTCACAGCAATCTGCCTGCCCTGCCTCCCGAGTGCTGGGATTAAAGGCGTGCGCCACCACCGCCTGGCGAAAATGGTTATTTGTATTTATACACTAAAACCCCCAATACAAGATTAATAAAAACATTTATTGACATTCTTTCTTTTGAGACAAGATCTTCCAAAGACCAGGCTAGCCTCTAACTCACTATGTAGCCAAGGCTAGCTTTGAATTTCTGATCCTCCTACCTCTGCCTTCTAAGTGCTAGGACTGCAAGAACACACCACAGGCCCAGCTCCTTTGTAGATGTTCATGAGGAGAGTTTTGCAGAGACAAGTTTCCCACACATTTTTCTAGCAAGAAATCTTTTATTTTGAAAAAACAAATGCATTTTCCTTATGTAGAATCTGAAGTCCAGTTTATATATGTGTGCACAA
>OU015756.1:28194321-28241808 GCA_907169655.1 Acomys percivali | reverse complement strand
ACACACACACACACACACACACACACACACACACACACACACACACAGCTTCCTGTTAGCAGATGGATGTGAGGAGGATAGGCAGGGCTGGTGCTGGTCAGAATTAATCACTTAATCACTGTTTATCACCCAGCCCCTGGAAGTTGCAAACCTTAACCGACCGGAGCTCCCAGCATGGTTACATCAGACTCATCCTGGTGCAATTGCTGTTTTAGGGGAGAAAGGGTCCTGGTCCTTCTCACTCAGTTCCCTGGAATTCTCACGAAGTGCACGTTAAGCTTTCTAGCATCCTTCATGTTCGAAGACAACATTTTATGAAAATTTAGAATAAGCCTGAGTGGATTCTTGTTCTCGCTTAGGTCCATGGAGCAGGTGTGTATAGGGGTTAGCCTTACAGGCTAGGAAGCTAGGTACTAAGAATAATTGCTACGTAAAATCCTGTTTACTGGAGAAAAAGCCAACTGGACTTACTTGTATGTTTTTGGCTCTGTTTGGGAGACACTAGATCCTTTTATATAATTGGCTGCCTGAGCGGCCTTTCCGTTGGAAGTACTGTTACTATTCAGCTTCATGCCCAATAACGCCCCCACTCAGGTCCTTTCTAATGAAGCTCTTTCTATATCCCTTCTCAAGGGCTTCTCTGCCCTTTATTGACTGTGTTCCTGACTCAAAAAGGACAGGTTTGATCTCCTAACCATGACTGGAATTATTGTTGTTGTTGTTGTTTTTCTATACAGAGTTTCTCTGTGTAGCCTTGGCTGTCCTAGACTCGATTTGTAGACCAGGCTGGCCTCGAACTCACAGCGATCCAACTGCCTTTGCCTTCCCAGTGCTGGGAATTACAGGCACGCGCCACCATGCTTGGCTATGACTGGAATTCTTTAGAGGTTTGGGAGTCTCTGGCCTTGATACCAGGGATAGCAAACTGTTTGGGAGGCCATACCAGGGGAATTGGGAATTCAAAGCCCAGCTGGGCTACAGCATGAGTTCAAGACCACCTGGGTAACCAGTGAGGCCCTAGGTGAGAAAATACAAAATAAGTAGATAAATAAACAATAAAGGGCTGAGGATACAGCTCAGTGGAAGAATACTTGTCTACAATGGGGAAGGTATTGAGCTTGGCCCTCAGAACACACACACACACACACACACACACACACACACACACACACATACACACACGCATTTAGAAGTAAATTTAGAAGTTGTCCCATTGGTGTGGAAATTTAGATTACCTCTCAGTGTGTCAAGAGGCAAACTGTATTTACAACATTAAAAAACAGTTCATTTACATCTTATGAGCTCCGTCTCCTTCTATAGGATGTCCTGTCACCCTGGCTTGCCTTGGACTATGCAATTTTTAGCACTGTCAACTCTGTACCCTAGAAAACCCCTCACTACTGAGAGAAATCTGGGTGAGCCTTTACCATCTTTAGTCCAGAAGCACGCTCTTCTTTTTAAAGGTCACATCACTCTTCTGTGTGAGGGTAGCAGGTGCCTGCTAATTCTGCACAGTCATCAGAAGTAAATTTTTTAACATTCATGGACTGTTGGCAGTTTTGAGCAAGAAGGGAGTCAAGAGATCTCACTCTACAAGTGCCTTGTTTTCCAGATGACTGCAAGCCTCAAGTGCACTGGCAAGAGGAAGCTGCCTTCTTCCACTCCGGCTGCTATGGCACGGATGTCGGAAATGTCTTCAAACAGCTCCTTCCCCCTAATGAAAACCAGAACGTTATGTTGGAAGACCAGCTACAGTAACAGGAAAAAGTAGCAGTCAGTTTGAAATTGTCCAATAATCTTTTTCTAATGCCTCTATTTGCATCATAGACATCTTAACGTCCCTTGTGTCTGAAGTTTTGCGTCTCTCGTGAATTACTCATATTGTCTGAGTGTGAAAATAAATATGGTCAGGTTAATTAACTTGCATTTTAATAAGATCCCAAAGTAATTTTACACAATGGTTCCTGAAGAAAAAGAAATTAAACTCGACAACGCCAATGATGGGACCTAAAGTAGAAGCTATCCGTGAAAGAAAATAAACACAGTGATGGGGGAAAGATAGTGGGTGGAGTATACATGATATATCAACACGCTTTTCTTCTCAGAATCACACAATCACATGTTAGTGTCTCCAAAGGATGCCCAGGTTTTAATTCTCAAAACCAGATTGACCTTCAGGGCTTACTAAACTTCGGACACCTGGGCCTATCCTTAGTCACTGTGGTTGACTCACTATGGACTCCACTCTGAAAATGTGTTTCTACTGAAGTCATACAGAGGCACTTGTTTGATGGAGTGGTGTCTAGGTATCACAGAGCTGGGCTTTTTGAAACACACTAATCATGTGTATGTGTGTGTGCATCTACATGTGGATATGAGCATGCTATTGAAACTACCCACAGAATACAGAAGTGTCGGCTGGAGGTAGCTGGAGGTACCCAAAGGCCCGAGCCACCCAACATGGATGCTGAGGACTGACCGTGGATGAGCAGCAAGTGCCCCTGACCACTGAGCCTTTCTATTTTTCACTAAGAAAAGTGCACAGACATAGTAATTTCATAGACTTTTGTCTTGTTTTTATGATGGTAGGGACCATGGTCCTTACTTTGAATAAGGCATTATTTGAAGAAAAGAAAGCAGAAGTTTATTAATAGAAAATGTGAGAAATGAGATTTTTTTACACTGAAAATTCACTTTGAAATTTTACCTCAAGTTTCTGAAAGAAAACCTGATACATATGAGGGTGAATTCCTCCACAGGGCAGTAGGCATGCAGAAAACAAACAGGGCACTGTACACTTGGCCATAATAAAGGCAGAGACAGATGCTAGGATCTTCCCTCAGTCTAGCATTTTTCAATCTGAATCTGACTTGGATTGTAGAAACAGTCTCACCCAAATTGGATGGAGAAGAAGTGGCTGGGTCTTGTTGTCTGCGAAGTGCTTATTGTGTGCTCATGACATAATGCACATCTCCATGGACCTTGAAAAATCCTCTGGGAAACTAGTACAAGTCCCCAGCTCCCTTATTACCTGAGTGGATTCCCCAGTTCCTTTACCTAACGCTGTAGCACACGATGTGCTTGGAAATTAATTGGACAAACTGTAAAACCAGAATCCTGACCACTTGTGGTCATTAAAAATCCCAGGGTACTTTCTTTATGGCAGGTGGAGTTCTGGACAAATTCCAGCTCTGATAATTAAATTATGTTCTGCCCAGCTTCCTTATACACTCTCCACTGGACTCTGTTCCCTCTCAATCTTTAATTGTAGTAGATTTGTACATTAATAGAAGCCTACAGTACAGTGAAAAATCCTCCTTGGTCAGGGAGCAAGGGTCAAGTGGTTGGGAGGCACATTTTTGTACAAAAAGGAAATTGTTGGATTGGTCTCTGAAGTGACGTGTTTAAACTCCTGAAAATATTGAAACAATTAAACATTTCAGTATATCATAAAATGTGTATGTGTATTAACCTTTAAAAAAATCTGTGTTAGTGTGGCTTGAACTCCAGATCTACTTGGCTTAGCATGGGGATTATAGGCATGTGACACCATACTGGGCCCCGCTGGTTCTGGCCTGATCCTTTCATGTAAGGCGCCGTTCTGTAGTGACTCCTGCTACAAAGAGCACAGACAAACTTTTCTTATCAGACCAAATTTCCGTGTTCAAGGGGGAAAAAAACAAACCCACCCCCAAATGAGGTGGCTAACCCCAGTCCTTGTGACGGGAGCAGGATTAAGAACACTGAGACACACTGAGGATCTGCTTCAGGACTTGAGATCTGATGTAGAATTTGCCTTCATGTGACTCCTTATGAATAACCAGTCTGTTTCTTATCGACGCTTGTTCTGAGGTAAGGAAGTTTGAAGGGGGCCATACTTTTCTGTGACCATTTTATTTTGTCACTCACAAGTTGTTTTATAAAGACAAATTCTTTTTTCAGTAGGAAAAGAGATTTTAGTGTAATTACATAAGGCATACAGCATAACGTTATAGACACATACAGTAAAGTCACTACTGAGGTGAGATGAGTGAACAGCACCATTAGCTCATGTACTCAATCATTTCTCCTGCAGCAAGGAACATCTGTAGTGTATTCATTTCATAACTCTCCTAAATTCAACACAATATTTCTTTCTTTCTTTTTTTTTTTCAAGACAGGGTTTTTTTCTGTGTAGCCCTGGCTGTCCTGGACTCGCTTTGTAGACCAGGCTGGCCTTGAACTCACAGCAATCCACCTGCCTCTGCCTCTGGAGTGCTGGGATTAAAGACGTGCACCACCACCGCCCAGCCTCAACACACTATTTCTACTTACATCCTAACAGTGTAAATGAAACCTTTTTATCTGTTTACCGCACATATTTTCTACTTAATATCTTTTGACTAAATGTCTCATTTTCATCACCACGGGAATGGCAACTGGTTCACCCTCCATCTGTATATATGACTTCAAAAAGATTCCATATCTTAATGACATCATGTAATATTTTCTAGGGAATCCTTCTGATCCTGACATGGGTGCTGGGGTTGCAGGGACCATCATGTCTGCCTTTTACATGGAGATTCAAATTTAGATCCTTCTGTTTGCCCCGCGAGTATTTACCAACGAACCTATTACCTTAGCACTTCCTCAAGTCTTTCAAATGTACAAGTGAAATGTTGTCATCTCAGTTTGGATAATTTTTTATTTAAAAAGTATTTAATGTAAAAGAAAAAGTATTTGCTGGGCATGGTGGTGCACGTCTTTAATCTCAGCACTCGGGAGGCAGAGGCAGGTGGATTGCTGTGAGTTTGAGGCCAGCTTCGTCTACAAAGTGAGTCCAGGACAGCCAAGGCTAGACCAAGAAACCCTATCTTGAAAAACAAAACAAACAAACAACCCCCCCAAACAAAACAAAAACCAAAACCACACACACACACACACACCCAAAAAAAGAAAGAAAGAAAGAAAAAGTATTTAATGTACACTTTGTCAGATGACCCAAAGGGTCATTTATTTTGTGTATTGATTGACATTGGACATATTCAGGAAAACAAAATATACTTTGCAGTTGAAGATTGTTGGGCACATTGAATGCTTTATGAAGTGAAAAGGCACCTATCAAGGAAAACAATTTTCATTTATTTATTCATTTATTTATTTAATCTCTTTATAGCTGGATCCTAGCCCCCTCCCTCCTCTCAGTCCCATCCTCACAATACCTCATTTCTTCCTCTTCTCCTCAGAGAAGGGGAGGCCCCAAAGGGGTACCAACCCACGCTGGCACTTCAAGCTGCAGCAGGACTCAGTATATCTTCTCCCTCTGGGGTCTGACGAAGTAGCCCAGCTAGGGGGGAGGGATCCAGATGCAGGCAACAGACCTGGAGACAGCCCCTACTCTCATTGTTGGGGACCCGCATGTTGGCCACACTGCACATCTGCTACATATAGGTAGGGGGTCTAGGTCCATGCATACTCTGGTTGGTGGTTCAGTCTCTGTGAGCTCCCATGGGCCCAGGTTAGTTGATTTTGTAGGTCTTCTTGGCATCATTGACCCCCCTGGCTCCCTCAATCCTTCCTCCCACTCTCCCACAAAACTCCCAGAGCTTAGCCTGTTGTTTGGCTGTAGGTCTCTGTGACTGTTTCCATCAGCTGCTGGATGAAGCCTCTCAGAAGACAGTTATGCTAGGCTTCTGTCTGCATTCAGAGCAGAGTATCATTAAGTGTCAGGGGTTGCCTCTCACCCATGGGGTGGGTCTCAAGTTGGGCCAATCATTGGTATGACATTCCCTCAATCTCTGCGATATCTTTACCCCTACACTTCTTATAGGCAAGGCAAATTTTAGGTTGAAGGTTTTATGGGTGGGTCAGTGTCTCCCTCCCTCCACTGGGAGTCCCAGCTGCCTACAGGAGGTAGCAACTTCAGGCAAGGAACATAATTTTTTATGTTGCAATCTGCTTAGGGAAAATAAAAAGACTCTAAAAAGAACATTTACCTTACTTTCAAAGTGAAAATACACAAAACACTGAATTTATCCAAACTTATTATCATAAGAAAATGATATGTGCTAGATTTTAATATTCTTGAGCCTGGGCAAGTGCACAAGTCTTTTTAAAAAGAAACATGGTTTACTTGCACAAAACTAATCAGTTTTGAGAGATCATTAATGCCCTTAAAGTAGTTTTTGTGGGTGAGAATTTGAATTGGTCCCTCTTATTATAGTATTGAAATTAAGTCTACTTAATTTATCAAGTCATGTTCATGCCCTGATTTTATATACTTGTATCTATCAATAAACATTGTGATACTTGATGTAGTTGTACATGACTTCAAATAGTGCCTGCAAAGTTAAAAAAAAGAAAAGAAAAGAAAATGAGAGTTATATTCTCAAATCTTAAAGAAAATGAACTCAGACTGAGAATTCTATACTCAGCTAAAACATCAATAAAACTAGGTCAGAATACAAACCTTCTATTTTATCCCCACGTATCTTTCGTGAAAACTATGATAATATTATGTTTTAGTAGAATGAGAAAAAGAAAAGAGGAGATATGGGGTGTATAAAATCTTAATGAGTGGGGCTGGGGAAATGGAGTACCCAGTAAAATGTTAGCTGTGTAAACATGAGCACCCTAGTGCAGATCCCAGTGCCCATGTAAAATGCTGTGAATGTCCTGCGCGTGAGAGGTTTCCATGTTGAGTGTCTCGTTTGCTGTGTTCTTCTCGCTGGCTCCATGGAATCTGTGTTTGGCACTTTCGTGCTTTAATTAGTCAGCTGAACCCCATATGTTTGTGCACACTGCTTTCATTTCTCTAGTATGTTTATTTGATGGGTTGTGACATTTCAGCTCCCTGTTTTCCCAGCGGACACACACAGTCTGGTAATTGGGTGTACCAACACATACTACACTGATTGTCTCAGTCCCACACTCTCAACACTCAAGCTGTAAAGGAGCACCTTGCAAATTCTACACATTCTACGTTGTTAGATCCATGGCTCTTCCTTTTTCCTCCTTACTTTAATTCTACCAGTTTCATTCACATCACCTCACTTGGCATCACTGGACTGGCCTTCTAACCCATTTTTCTACCTCTTAACTTCCATGACCATCTCAGCTGGCCTTGCTAAACTACTTTCTCCCAAATATTGCCTTGACGTCTCTCCTTTGCTCAGAAATCTTCAGTTGCTTCCCTTCTCTTTCCTTGGATCCCCTGTAACCAGAGGCCTAGGTGGTTGTGAGCTTCCTGATACGTGTTCTGTGAACTGTCCTCTGCAAGGGCAGTGTAAGCTTCTAACTCCTGAGCCATCTCTGAAGCCTTGGTTGTTTTTATTTCTGAGGCAGGTTCCTACTGTAGCCCAGGCTGGTATGGAGCTCATAATGGTCCTCTTACCTCAGCCTTCTGAATGCTGGGCTTAGAGATGTGAGCCATATTCAGCTTTGGTTATGGGTTTATTGGTTATATGGCTTCTGGTATGGGCAAACATCTTAAAAATATTTCAGGAAGAGAGAACAAAAGAATAGTGTCTTAGTTTGGGTTTCATTGCTGTGAAGAGACACCATGACCAAGACCAAGGCAAACATCTAATTGGGGCTGGCTTACAGTTTCAGAGGTTTGGTCCATTATCATCATGGCGAGAAACATGGCAGCGGCAGGCAGACATGGTGCTGGAGAAGGAGCTGAGAGTTCCATATCTTGATCTGCAAGCAGCAGCAGGAGACTGTGTGCCACACTGAGTGTCGCTTGAAAATAGAAGACCTCAAAACCAGGCCCCACAGTGACACACTTCCTCCAACAAGGCCACACCTACTCCAATAAGGCTACACATACTGATAGTGCCACTCTCTATGGCCAAGCAGTCAAACATACGAGTCTAAGGGGGCCGCCCTTACTCAAATCGCCAAAATAGTAACTGTAACTGTAAGAACAGTAAGTCCAAGAGTGTGTTCTTATCACAGGTACCTGTAGCGACACATTGCATAGCAACACCAATGCAAGTCATCAGAGCTGACAAATGTGTGTACTGTGTTCAGACTTCAGGATCATATCAGGACACTGAACTAGCAGAATATTTAGAAGCTTTAGCGGACAGGCTCAGGTCCTGTGATTCTCGAACCTGAGATGAAGCCCTGTTTAAGAGAGAAAAAAAATTATAAATAATTATGCAAAATCAGGCCAACATTTTTATTTACCACGAGAAAAGAAATTGCAACATGTTAGTTATGGTTTACATTTGTGTGTGTGTGCACATGAGGAGTAAGTCAACTTGTGGGAGTCAGTTCTCTCTTTCCACCATGCAAGTTCTGGAGACAGAACTCAGGTAGTGAGGCTTGGTGGCAAGTGCCTTTATCCACTAAACCATCACCTGGCCATAGTCACCTTCAGTATAACAGCTCTGGCTTTCCTAGAACTCTCTCTGTAGACCAGGCTGCCTTTGAACTCACAGAGATCAGCATTCCAAGCGCTGGGATTAAAGGTGTGTGCCACCAGGACCAGCCTCCATAGTCACATTTGAAAATCAAGAAATTTCATAAATAGTGCAAGACTTGGAAAATAATAAATTTATAAGCCTATTGTGGATACATCTCTATAATGTCATTTTCAAATATTTTTAGCTGCATCTTCTTTGATCATCATTTGATATGACAATTGTTTTGAATATTTTTAAAAGACAGATAACTCATATTCCTTTAGCATAGCTGATCAAAGTTTCTATAATTGAAAATAATTTGCTATTAATAATATTATGCAGGCTTTTAGAATTATTGTCAAGTTTTGGGAAATTCCTTTATTTTTTACGTGTAGTATTTTGTGATATTAATATTTTATCATGCAAGGGCCAATTTAAATTCTCTTTAAACTAATAGGACTGAGTAATCTGAGAAAAATTCAAATGTATTTAAAAATTGACATTTCTATAATGATCTACTTAGTTGTATAATCTAATTCATATTATGACTTGCTGATGAATTTTTGACTTACTGATAAATATGTATAGAAATTCTGTCAATGGAACATATATCCTTTGTTTATTTTGTTCTGGTGGTGGCTGTCTTGTGTGGTATTTTACCTAGACATGTCAGATCTCATCTCAGGATATTGGAACATGCCAAGAAGTTCTCTGGTATATTAGGATACATAAAATATGTGAAATGCACATACAGTCATTGGTTGTATTGTAAGAGGCTTGTGCCTTATAAGCATAGGGATGATGATAAATTCTATTTCACATGATAATGATAACGTACAGTTTAGTTAAAATGTGGTGGGAGACTTTCAAGCTGAACCAAATCCCTCATTTGTAATTAAAAATATTATTTTTTGAGATTATGGTGTAATCACATAACTTTCCCCTTTCTTTGCTCCCTCTAAAACCTTCCCCAAAATCCTCCTTGCTCTTTTTCCAATTCATGACATCTTTTTAAATTAATTGTGGTTACATACATATAAATATATATATATATAATATATATGTATATGCAATGTAGATGTAGGTGTCTGATACCCCTGAGAGTTTCCTGTAGACAAGATTAGGTCTTATAGCTATAAATCCTGTTTCTGTCCCACTTCGACATTCCCTTATTTTTACGTGTCACACTTATACGAGACACAACCTAAAGACAGCACCTTTGCGGCCCAACTGCAGTTGAGTGCGACCCTGAAGGACCTTGCCTCTTCATCTGGCCTGCATTATTTCCAATCCCTGAAATACATTTTGCTAATGTCTTTCATCCATGAAGAGTCAGCCCCAGTTTCTCAGCTAGAATGCTCTCTCTTCTGTTGGTTTACTCAGTTTCGCCACCTCCAGGGCTCTGTTCTACAGTCTTCAACGGTCTCTTATTTTGTTAAACAAACACTCAGTATCCATTTACTTACTATCAATACACTCTAAGCTCGAAGGGAGGTCATACATTAATGCATTTATCTCTTTTACTGTACTATTTCTTTCTTTTCTTTTCTTTTTTTATTTTGAGACAGGGTTTCTCTGTGTAGCCTTGGCTGTCCTGGACTTGATTTGTAGACTAGGCTGGCCTTGAACTCATAGTGATCAGCCTGCCTCTGCCTCCCGGGTGCTGGGATTAAAGGCGTGCACCACTGTAATATATATATATATATATATATATATATATGTAATATATCTCTCAGTTTTACAGCTTCTCCAAACCAAAGCCCTTCTTCATACGTTTGTTTACTCCCACAAAGCTTAAGTCTATGAGAATATGAGGTCTTCTGTCAATATTTGGGAGATCAATTCCTTTTTTGGAGAAAAAAATATCAAGTTAAGCCAGGTGTCTTTGGAGTTCACAGAACCCTTCGTGGGAGGAGGGTGTGCGAAGCAGTCACAATGACAGGGATTCCCCCCCACCCCCCGCCCCCAGTGACACAGCAAGGGAACATTCTCCTCTTCCACATTTCTCTTATGCAGAAAATGTTTTTTATGTAAGTGTTCCACACTGGCCTCCTAGTCTGTGACACTGAAGGGAAAGAATGGCATTCCTTGGAGTCACGATGCAATTAACGCATTCCTTTTTGCGATTAGATAACTGTGTCTTCTCACCCACTTGCTCTTAGCTTTGGTCATCATAAGACCATGTTTGCTAGGAACGGTGGGGAGAGACGGGGGTTGTCTGCTTGTCTTCTGCTAGGTTGGCTCTTCTGCGCAAAGGAAACAAACCAAGGAAAAGAATCCCGTCTCTTTTCAAGTGACTTTCCCTTCAACGATGGCAGCGACTCTTTTTAACAGCAGAGGTCCTCCTTGCTCAGGAAGCCTCTAGATCAAGAAGCTTCTCATCCTCAAAGCAAGTGATGGTTAGGTGCTGTGTGACTTAAACAGGCCATTATAAAGCCATTGTCTGTCACTACATGCTGGTGAGGATGTGGAGAGAAAGGAACACTCCTTCATTGCTGGTGGGAATGCAAACTGGTATATCCACTTTGGAAATCTATCTGGCACTATCTCAGAAAACTGGGAATAGGGCTTCCTCAAGACCCAGCTATTCCACTCCTTGGGATATACCCAGAAGATGCTCCAGCATACAACAGGGACATATGCTCAGTGATGTTCATAGCAGCCTTATTCATAATAGCCAGAACATGGAAACAGCTTAAATGTCCCTCGGTAGAAGAATGGATAAAGAAACTGTGGTACACTTACACTACGGAATACTACTCAGCTATTAAAAACAAGGACATCCCAAAATTTGTGGACAAATGGATTGAACTAGAAATGATCATAATGAGTGAGTTAACCCAGAAGCAGAAAGACTCAAATGATATATACTCACTTACATAGCCCAAGGGGCATGTCCCATGAAAGTCTTCACTTACCAGGAAAGTGGGTTAGAGGGAGGACATCCTATTGGGACTTTAGGTGAGAGAAGCATGGGAGAATGGGGAAGTAGAAGGATCCAGAAGGTCCTAGAAACCTACAAGAAGAGCAGATCTGGGCCCAGAGGTCCTGCTCAAACTATGGCACCAGCCAAGGACAATATATGCAGTAAACTTCGAACTTCTACCCAGATCTAGCCGATGGACAGGACATTCTCCGCCATTGAGTGGAGAGTGGGGACTGACTTTCACACGAACTCTGGTGCCCCATTTTTGACTTCCCTTGATGGGAAGGCCTGGTGGCACTCAGAGGAAGGATAACAGGCAACCAAGAAGAGACTTGATACCCTATGAGCATATACAGGGTGAGGAGGTTCCCCTCAGTCACAGACATAGGGGAGGGGAGTATGGAGAAAGCGGGAGGGAGGGAGGAATGGGAGGATACAAGGGATGGGCTAACAATTGAGATGTAATATGAATAAATTAATTAAAAAAAACAAAGCCATTGTCTGTGCTGTAACTGGGCTTATGAGGCCTTTTCATCTCAACACCTGCCAACATCTGAGGATTCTAATTAGCTGCCAGTCAGAGGGAAAGGCTCAAAATAAGCAGCATTGTGCCTGGAATTGCTATGTGGAAGTGTATGCAAATTACTTGGGTGAAAGATAAGAAAGAATCTGCGCATTAGAGGAGGAAATACAATGTGAATCTGAGATTACTAAATGCCACTAAACGTATTAGTCTGTCCATTAGACTGACCATGTCATAATGGTAGGCAAGGTGATGCCCGATCAAGAGACTGTGCAGACCTCGGACACTGTTAAGACATGATGGCTCTGGACTGGTTTGTTCTGTTTGAATAGCAGGGAGTAGGAAGAAGGAAAGCCTGCACTAATCTGAGTATGGCTAGGGTCCTAAGCCCATGGGATCAGGACGAATTCTACTCATGCCACCCACCTTTTTCCATCTGTATCTATCTCCCACTGTGTTATCAAACTCCAGATGGAGCTCCCTGTGCACTGCTAATTATTATTATTATTTTTAATCTTTTCACCCATGATGTCTCTAAGTCTTCTGGCACCGCGACTGTCTTTGTTGGAAAGAGATGATAGGCTTGCAGAATGCTGACGGTAACACCGCTTTGTGAGCTTTCAGGAGCGATGTGAATGCTATTTAAGTTAAAAAAAATAATAATTATGTCCTGACACTTTACAAAAGTAAATTTCTTTGTAATTAGTTGTAGTGTTTAGGACTGCTTTGAAATTCACTAGGGTTCTTCCTTTAAAACAAGGAGAAAAAGAGTCAGCCTGCTTCCCTTGTTTTAGGATCCTTGGAGATAAAAAAGCAGTATAGAAATGTAAGCTATTATTAATCCACTCCTTCTCCAGACACATGTCGATGGGGGGGGGGGCTCTAAAATGTGTTTTCAGCTGACGGTGAGTCTCAGCTCAAAGGGAGCCGCATAATTATTTTTAAATTTCCCAAAGCTGTCTACTCCTATGCTAACAGAAGTAGCATCCCGAGTTGGTTTTCATACTTACTGCGGCTTTGGCTGGACAGATGCCACCCCTTGGACAACACTTAGTGCCTTTGTTTAAGTGTTATATATAGCTAGGGCAGGGGTAGTTTCCGCCGATCTGCCTGAGACAGAGGGATAGACAGAGACAGTGCAGATGTCTCGAAGCAATGCAGTTCTGGAGTAAGACCTTGATAAGTGAAAACCAGCAGGTCTTTTCCTGATAACTTTATCAGCTCTGCTTAGCCGCGATTTCTCAGTAGTGTTTCTTCTACAGTTAGTATTGACAGACCCTAAGTAAACCGCAAACCCCAGCTTCTGCTGCCTTTTGCCCTCTCTGGATAAGTACAGCATGCACATTCCTGTCCGTTACTGCACATGCGAGACAGAGAGATGGCTCAGGTCACAACAGTGCAGATGGATATGTGGGGAATGTGGCAGGCTGGCAATCCCTGGACGTCAAACGGATAGACATGACGACAAGTTTGAACCGACTCCCTGCTTATGTCCAAAGCATTGGTGAAATCCCACGGTTAGCAGGAAATGACTCACAGAAATGTAGAATATTTTCATTATGGTGTTGGGGATGAGTGGTGCTGTTAAGTTCTTTTTATTGCTAGCCCCAGGACACATGCAAGAGCCTTGGGGGCAAGGGAAACACCAAGACATCTTCTGTCGCTCCTGCTACTTGTGTCTTGTTTCCTACATAGATTGGCCACGTGCTCATTATTCATTCTTTTCAGCACTCAGTGGTTCAAGCAGCATCCACTTATTTGCTTATGGCTATTTCAATTGGCTATTACACAGCCCAGGAGTGTGTCGCCACTTTCTGAAATGACTCATGCTTTAGAAGTCGGTACTCTGTTGGAGCAGGTGGCCGAGGCCACCTCAGCTGGAAGAGTGTCCAAGCCCTTCTCCACGTGACAGAGAGAAGCCAGGCTTCTTATATTATGGCCACTCTGTCCCAAGCCCAAAAGCAGAAGCTGGAGGACTTTTTAAAGCTCTGTCTCAAAACCATAATGGTGCCATTTCTGGTAGCTCAGAGAGGGAGCTTAGCTTCAAGAATCCGGCTACCCAAAGATGAGAGGACCAGGAAGTATACTACACTTTGTTCTCTTGGCAGGTACCAAATACCTAGCCAGCCCTGCCTTGTTGCTACATTATTAATTTCCCCTGTGAAGTTTTCAGGAGACTGCCTCCCACGCTGCTCGGCTCTCCTTACATTTCCAATTCTCAAATAGAGACCTGAATGCATCTAGGTGTGCAGACATGTGTCAAGGTGTTTGGGAGACTGGCGAGGCACATGCATGAATCATCTCTGAAAGTTTTACTTGAAAATACAGGGTTCTCATTGCAATCCCTTTTTTAAAAATATAAAAACTTTTCTATATACAAGTTAATGTAACTATGGTTGTTGTTGCTGTTTTTGTTTTTGTTTTTGTTTTGGACAGGGTTTCTGTGTGCAGCTTTGGCTGTCTTGGAGTTACTTTGTAGTGACCGATCTGGCCTTGAAGTCACAACAATCCCCCTGCCTCTGCCTCCCTGACTACTGGGATTTTGGGTGTGCACTACCACACCTGGCTTGTGAATATGTTCTTGAATGAAGAGTGCGATTCCTCTGAAACTTACTGTGGTGTTCTCCCATGTTGCTGCCCTTTGGTACCACAAACTTTCCTTTAGTCTTGCTTCTCCTGCCATCCAGCCAGGTCCACATTAGGCTCCATTATGGCGTGACCTTGACCATGCTATCTTTTTACAATGTTTAGACCAGTTTTCCCACCAAGGGGGCCTGCCGTTTGCTAAAGAAAGAGAACCTGTACTTTCCATCTGCATCTTCTTTGTGGGGCCCAGAGAAAGTGTTCTAAACTTTACAACCAATCCCCTATTTTCTGCTGTGTTTATCTTTCTCGCTGATTGGTCCCAGCCTCTGTCTCCTGAACTCGAGAGAAGACTGCTTCCATAGCAGCCCAGAGGCTGCAGCTGTCCCCTGCTGCTGTCCTCTGCATGGCCCAGGTGCTCTAGCTCTGCTGCTGGGAGTGTAAGCGGCTTCTCAACTCCTGTTTCTTGTTTTTTATTCCGTGAAGTCTAAGGTTTCACTGTCCCCAAAGTTGAGTCAGTAATGGTGGGCCCTAGCTCTACTTCCCAAATCAGGACAACTATGTCTCAACAGCATGCTGGTAACTTTGGGCAGGGACTTGGGAATGCATGTTCCTGGGCCCTGTCTTCTCTGAGTGCACACACACTAGGGTGTTCATCTCCAAAGCCAGGATGATGAAGCACCTTCCTGAGCAGAAGATGTGTGTCTGGAGACCACGGAAGGGGCTTCCTGGGGACCACACTGCTGAGTTTCAGGGGGACCAAAAGCCAACACAGAAAACTAAGATTGTTCTTTAATGCTTCTGGAATCTTGGCCTGACTAAGTCCACGGTACTTCTGTGTTCTCTACTTATTGATTCTTTAAATCATAACATGTTACATAGCTACTGAATGCAACATGGTGTTTTGAAATATGCAGATTAAGTGTCTATAATATCTGGAAAGATATGTATTGATGTACAGGCCGTGGAACAGCTAAGTCAAGTTAACTAACATAAGTGACACACCCATTGATACAGGAACATTTGAAATCCTTCTCTTAGCACCTTTCAAGAGTACATCCTTTTCTATTAACTACTGTCACCATGCTGCATAATAGACCTCTTGTACTTATTCCTCCCATCTAACTGAATTGCCCCTTGACCACTCTCTCCTCACTCTCCCACGTACCCCTGCCTCAGCTCCAGCCCTCAGTAGCTCCTATTCTCTTCTCTGATTCCACACTTTTACGATTCCTAGTATAAGTGATGTATGTATCTCATGCTATTTCAATCCTGCCTTATCTAAACTGAAGTACAGCGTGTATCTGCTTTGTGTTGTTGAGGTATTGAGGCTTAGGGAGTCTCCTCAAAGAGCATGGTACTTTTGACATAAGGGAGACTTTCAGCACTTTCGGTGTCATTTTGGTTAAAATGTCAAACTCTCAGTATTTCTCTTTGATGGCTCCTAGTGTTAGAGAGGCAGACTTGAGGGAACCGTAAGATCCTGAACTTTCTTTATAGTCTTCTCCCTAGGAATCTGTGGCCTTAAGGTCTGGTCCAGCCAGCCCTTTGTGAGCACAGGATTAGCTATTCATTGCAAACCCTGTTTTGATGCTTCACTGTTAGTCTCATCACAGGTCCTTTGACTGGGATCTCTGTGCTATAGAACTCAATGCTGGGCATGTCTTGGATGATCCACAGACCAACAACTGCCTCCAAGTCCATTGTGACTAGGGAAGGAACCTAGTGCATAGGGGAGTGCTTTGGCCACTCTGTGATCGTCTGTGGAATGTGTGCTTTCAGTTCCTTTGAGAGACAGCCAGAAGTTCACTGGTCACTTGGAACAGATAAGAGGAGAGATCCTTATTCACACAAAAAGGTAAAGAATAAAGGAGCCACAGGTGAGGTTGGCATACCAGTGTAGGGAAAGACCCTCCTGTTTCTTTAAGATTAAAGGTGAAGGACTGCCTTTGTGAGAAGTTTCATTTGCAAAAACAACCTTATGAACTCAGCCATAATTCCTTAGCCAAAGAAGGTGGCTCCTGACATGAGATATGTTCCTTTCTTGGTAATGGGAAAATACTAAAAAGATCTTGCTGGAGTTTCAGTAGTAACGCTGCATGGATGTATTTGCCAAATATATTTTTAAAAAATTTTTCTATTCAACAGCAGCGTAGCAGGGCTACAAACCATAGACTTCATGCATTATTAGTATGCCCTTGGAATGACAAGCCAGGTAGTTAAGTTGATTAATGGGGGCTATTGTTTATTCATCAGTGAGAATAAAATGAAGTCAGAGGGGTCAGTACGTGAACCCTGTGGAGGCCAGTTATCACTCCCATGGAAATAAAATTAACATTGTCCTTTCTCTGGCTGCCTCACCAATCAATTCTTTTTCATATCCATTTGGATTGCAGGCTAAGTTCTTTCCCAAGGCTTGTCCTGACAAACAAGATAAATCACAAGTGACAATCACATCAAATGATGGTCATGATTGTCTTTTTAACACTTTAAGTGGGGTCTGCAGGAAAGAGCACTTCCTACTGGGGCAAGAAGGGAGTGACCGAGGTCATAGCAAGCCTTTCCATCTCTCCTGCCAGAAAAATAACTCAACCATCGAGCCTCACTCTATTTATATTATCTCCACGGAGCTCGTACAGTCACCGAACAAAGTTCCCTTTAACAGCTAATCTCAAGGTCCACAGAGTATACAAACACCATGTCTTTTTTGGACTGACTCTATCCTTCTACCTTTGTCACAATGCTTCATACTTCTCTGCCAACAAAACAAGATTTTTCTACTTGGCAGAACTGTCTGGTGGATTTGCTGAAGGCCAGAGGAGAGGTACAAAGGATGTCGATGCTTGATCCGTTTCTATTTAACCGTAATGGATTATCTGGTTGGGAGAGGAGTGGTGATCAATATAAGTCATCTAGCTAAACTGCCCAGTGTGCGCATTTCTAACCCTTATTGAAAACAAGAGCAAATTCACTAAATAGTCCCCACTGTTCATCACCTTTATCTGGTCGTCTTCATCGACTAACACAGCATTTCTCAACCTATGGGTTGTGACCCCTTTAAGGGATTGAACTGACTCTTTCACAGGGGGCGAATATCAGACAGCTTGCACATCAGATATTTACGTTATTCTTTATAACCGAGCAAGATTACAGTTATGAAGTAGCAACAAAAACACTTTTACATTTGGGGAGGACCACAACACGAGAACCTGTATCCAAGGACCTTAGGAAGATCGAGAACCACTGTTAACTGACGCTGCTGTGCCCCGCTGCTGGAGCCCAAGGTTTGATGGCCTTCATTGTAACAGTGGAGCCTTGCTGGGAGTCTGTCACACCAACCTACAGCTTCTAGCAAAGTATGTGCCCAGCTTGAAGAGGCTTCTCTAGCTAGTATGGTAATATGGTGAGCTGTGCTCACACACCATTCACCTTTGAGGCTGCTCCAGCTCTTCGCACATTGTTTCTCTACCTCTGTACTTTTTATTTATTTATTTTTATTTTCTATATTTTTTCTACCTCTGTACTTGAAGGTATTTTTCCCCTAGAGCCATATAGGTCACTCCAACCACACACAACTGTTCTTTGTTTGTTTGTTTGTTTTGTTTTTGTTTTTGTTTTTTTGGAGAAAGAGAAATCAAAGGTTCTGGTTCTATGTATTTTCAATATCTTCCTTTAAAATTTTTTTCTAGTGAATTTATTTAAAAATAGGTGATTTTTGAACATATTATTACATCTAATAGGAATAAATGCTACCTAATTAAACTGAATAAAGTCACTGCTGATTGGGTTTGGATGAAGCTGAATTTGACCTGTAGCACTACCCCCAAAAATTCATAACTAGTGACAATGAGATCTGTATCTTTAATTTTTATTTGTTTGTCATTGCTAGATTTACGCATTTAATTGCTCTCTGTGTTCTATTAGATTTTTAAATAGGCATCACAAACACCATTTTGATATTTCCCCCCAAACGCTGACCCTCCCCACTGCTCTAGCCTTCCCCCTTTGCCACACTGTTTACTAATTAATTGCTCATTTAGCATTTACTAATTGCTCATTTAGCATTTACTAATTAATTGCTCATTTAGCATTTACTAATTGCTCATATTCAAGAGCTCACTCTTGATTCCTTCCTCAGAGCATGGCAATCTCACTTTCAAGATATGTAGCAAACATGACTGATTTTCATCCCTTGTACCATTCTCCACACAGCTCAGGAGGCCTACTCCGTTATGATCCTGCAGCCAAACGAATCACCCACTTCCTTGCTCCTAACTGTTCTTATGACCATATCTGCAAACTCCCTATGATTCTTTAAGGTTCATTTTCAATTCATTCATGCTGCCTCAACCTCTCACATTTTTTCCGTCACTGAGTTTGCTTTTGCCTGTTGTTCTTGAGCCATCTTCCCCTCGTGCCTTCGCTAGGCTTCATCTCCCTCGCTTCACTTGAATCATTTTCAGCTCACAAGTTGCCATCCTGTAGTTACATCTTCCTGGGATGGAGACACATACCTCCAATCTCGTCATTCCGGAGGCTGATACAGGAGGATGCACTGGGGACTCAACCAGGGCGATTAGAAAACCAAGGATCAATAAATCTTTCAAGCTAGGGCTCAATGCTTGGAGTAAAACAAGAGAAGGAATAAGGGTGGCCATAAATGTGGCTCCTTTCTAACATTTCCCTCTTTCAATAAAAAAAAAAAAACAACCTACACTGGGAAAACATTTATTGATGGTGTCTTTTGTATATTGCACGGGAGAGGTGAACACAAAATTGCAGAATCCATGTTACAATGTGCTCTTGGGAACCTGCTGAGGTAACCCTGCTGGGTCCTTGTGGGGCCATTTCTAGCTCCCTATGACATCCAGTAGTCAGCTTCTGCCCCCTTCTATATTAGGGGAAACTAGGACCCCAGCAGTGCTGTCAGGATGAGGGATCTCTCTCCGCTCCACCCCTGCCCCTCCCAGGGCACATTAGGGACTAGATCCTGTTACAAGCCTTCGCCAACCTCAGTGTGGCCTCTGTGGCGACTTCACATTCTTTTTCTTGGAGACGGTCCAAGACGTTCGAAATGGGTAGCGTGAACTCAGCTTTCTCTAGTCATTTTAAGAAAGAAACCTTTAGCTTTCCCTGGAAGACGAGGAACTGTGTGGATTCTGTTGCCAGTGAGAAGCTCTCTTCTCCTTTCAAATTTCTCTTTTCATTTCTTTTCCCCTTTACTTTTACTTTTTGTCTTCGCCTCTGCTTCTTTTGATTTCTCCCCTGCTGTGTGTCTTTTTCCTCACCTTGCCCAGAGGTAATAAGCATTCAGAGAGATGAACTCGGAGGTCCGCTGTGGGAAGCCACACCACGCGCCACAGGGATGCCTTGCTCGCCTACCCCCTGCTGCTTCTCCCCAGGATGTAGCAAGGTCTTGAGTTCTTCTGCTGGGGCATCATCATGAAACAGAGTTAGAGAAAGAGGAAATAGGAAACAAATGGGGCTTGACTTTAACACACCAGGAGTGCAGTTGTCAGAACAGCAAGTGAATTTATCACATCATGAAAGAAATATTTCTTCAGCTTATACAATCAAATCAGGTTGGATCTCAAGGGTTTTCAGAGGGGACTTAAGGAGGCCTTGCAACCCTCTGTCTATTTGTAGCCACACACACACACATACAAAAAAAGCCATTTTCTGAATCTCTGAGGCTGGGTTTGTTTTGGCTGAACTCCGTGTGCCCAGTAGCAGACTGGCCTGGCCTGGTTGTCCTGAGGGAAGATGGAGAACTTCCCACAGCAGTGACTCTAGAAGGAAGTGTCTGGAAAGAGGAAAGCCCTGAGCCTGCAGGGAGATACTTGGTGCTTTCTCTCTGGTCAGGGCATGAGGCCTGGTCCCCAGTTTTGTTTTGTTTTGTTTTTATGCTGTGAAGGGGGCTCACGGAAATCAAAGCCTCGGGACTGGAAAGGGCTTTAGAAGCCAGAAGTCCTCACCATTCTTTCACTTTCCATTCATCCACGCTCCTGCTGAGTAGTGAGTGACAGGGGACTTGCCAGGTCCTGAGATGGCATACCGAGGTGTGTCATTTCGGGGCAAGCCCTGATAATAAAAACAGTTTTCTTCCTATGGAGCCAACATGTCTCTTCTTCTTGAAGGTTTTTTCTCGTTGGCCTCTCAGGGTTCTTTGAGGACTCCGGAAAACAAGTTTCAGACCAGTCTAAAGGAACCACATCTTAAAACCCACCACAGAGATGGATTTCCTCAAGTCCTCAGGACAAAAGGACTCAGACCCTTAAGGCTGACATAAGAGGAACTGGTTGAAGCAAGGTGTACCACAAAAACAATGACTTTAATCGAAGGCATGTTTTCCTTCCTTGAAAGTTCTCACTATTCATCCTCTGGTAGTTGGCATGGAGACACTACCATTAGTTTAAAACTAAGAGGCTAAACATAGATGCTACTATGAGGGAAGACAATAAAAGGAGATGCCCCTAATTGTTGGAAAGCTTCCAAATGATAGCCTTTCTCTTAGCTCCTTTCTGATATGACTTTGGGTCATTGGTTCAAAAGGGACAAAAGGAATAAGACAGCTTTTTTGAAATATGTTCAAAAGGCCTTATACAAGGGAATTAAAGACCACCAGCCCCTGGATCAAACTAGGGAGTCTCCGAACCTCTATCAGGGAGAGATTGGAACCTTATAGCTACCTCTAAGTAAGGATGGGGCTTTCTACTCTGTTTCTCATGATCTGCTATTTTCAGCCACAAGTCAGGCACTGACTTCCATACGGATGGGGCTAGGAGGGCCAGTGCTCTCATTTTACCTTCTTTAGCTTAATATGGAGTTTGTATTATCAATTCTGCTGACAGCTTTGGATGAAATTTGCTGCCCACTAATGGCTTTTCTCTTCCTAGCACTATGAAGATGCAGGCAGGGCCAGCATTTTACTGGCCTACTTTCAATAATGGCATTATAGTTTTCGATTCATCAAATAGAAACCCTCAATCCAATTAGCCATCTGGCTTAACTGTTCGTCGATTAAGTGTGAATTCCTATATTAATATGTGTATATATATTTATAAATACTCATCTAACACAAATGTTCAAAGAACATGCTTTGAATTTTAGGGCTGAAAAAGAAAAGTACATCGTCTATCTTGTGTTACATTATGAAAATAAAAGTTGAACCCTGAAAAATCCATGGAGTGTACAAGCAATGAGTTTCAGTACATAGTGATGTTGCCCATGGAAACACAGTATCTAGAAACAGAAACCAAACTGGAGTTTGGGAAGTGGGGAAGTAGCAAATCTGTTCACATTACTATATGAACAGCTGGGGAGCCAGGTCCTTTCTGGCAAATGGAGGTGGTCTTCAGTCCTCTTTCCTTTGGGAGCTGAGGTTTATAAGGCCAGATCTGTAAATATGTGAGGCTGTCTTATACGGGAGAACAGAGTCTGAACACCACGAGCCCTTTTTTTAGCCAGCAGAAAGCAAATAAAAGCACAGTGCGTGTGTCATCCAAATGGAAGAGTAAGTTTAATTTTCAATATGTTACACATGTCCTGCCATTCAGCAGGACAAGCAGAAATGATGATTAAAAAAAAAATCAAATCCTTAGTCTTATCTTATCAACAGTGTCTAATGAATGACCTCTTTACTGTGGCAGAGATCAGCAGGGGAGAAGTATAGGGGAGCGTGCTTTGGAGCTTGAGATCTGAATTGTCTTTGAGACGACACTTTTGTGTTTTTGACTGCCAAGTGGTCAGAGCCACTAGTCTCTGGGTTTGCCCCCACCCTATTCCTTTTCCATCAGCTTGCCCCATTTTCCTTTCTGCGTTTTTCTTCTATCTTCTCATAAACTTGAAGGAACCTTGGGGACAGTGGCAGAGCGTTCTGCTGTGATCAGGAGTGTTATGGGGCAGATATGCTGCCCCATGACAGGTCCATACCTCAGGTCGTCCTCAGGCGACTTCACCTCATTCTGAGAGGTGAGGAGGTGAAGATTCCTTGCACTGTCCCTCACAGTTGTCACTGACCATATGTGACCATTTTCTCTCAAAGTAATTAGCATCAAATTGACATTCAGTTTCTTTGTCACACCAGCCAAGAGACTGGACTAGCGAATAGGTAGACATTTCTGATGTTCTGTTGGGTAGCGCTACCACACTAGTTTTCTATTTACCTTCCTCATTTCCTGATACACGCCTTGAAATACCCAGCCACCCGGCTGCTTAGCTTAGCACTTAAATGTCACTCGTGTAACTCTTTCCTTCTCATGTGTCAAACACAGACACATATGTGTCACGTACACGTTTGTACCATCAGCACACGCACACATACATGGCCACACTTTCATCTGAGACTCAATAAGCATAGGATAGCTCAGCCTCCATGAGTTTCCTAGGGTCCACTCAGCTTTAGGTATATGGGCTAAAAGATTGCTGCTCTACCATGTTTATTTATTTATTTATTTATTTATTTTGGTTTTTCGAGACAAGGTTTCTCTGTGTAGCCTTGGCTGTCCTGGACTCACTTTGTAGTTCAGGCTGGCCTCGAACTCACAGCGATCCGCCTGCCTCTGCCTCCCGAGTGCTGGGATTAAAGGCGTGCGCCACCACGCCCGGCTTACTGCTCTACCATGTTTAAATCAACATACAAAACAAAGGGTGTTTGACAACCAGGCTGGATGTGGTGGCACATACCTGTAATCCCAGCACTCTGGAGGCAGAGGCAGGTGGATCTTTGTGAGTTCGAGGCCAGCCTGATCTACAAAGTGAGTCCAAGACAGCCTGTCTTGAAAAACAAAAACCAAAACCCAAAAACCCCCAACCCAACCAAACCAAGACAAAGAGAGAAAAGCAGAGTGAAGACTCAAACAGAAGTACATGAGGACTTTAGTACATGCCTAACATTTTCTGGTGTTTACTTCACCCATGCATTCCTAAGAACAATTTTCTCACTGTGACAGCAAGTCAGCTATACTAAGAGACAAGTTTTTGCAGCCTTCTTAAGCCTACACCCTAAAGTACTGGCCAGCAGTGGCTGAATTTCTCTTGTCGGGACATCCTGCCAACTCTTTTGGTAATTCCAATACAATACAAACACACACACACACACACACACACACACACACACACACACACACTCACGTGCACGCGCGCGCGCACACATGTACATGCACACTCACAGTCTTTCGGTATAGCTTTTGTAATGTATATATTTCTAGCTATTTCACCTTTCTCCTAGTGCCGCCTTGTGACTCCCTGACTAACCCCTTTCCTCCGCTGTAGCCCGCTTCTGTCTTCGTTCCTGTGTGCTCTTGTATATAGTCTGCATGCTTATGGCAATTTTCTTTTTTGAACAGTTTAAAACTGCTAAAATATGTATGAAGGGTATAAGTAAAATACACTGTACATAGTTTATGAAAATAAGTGCTGTTACATTCTTACCGACTATCCAAAGACCTAGAAGAGTGCCCATGCAGATGCTCTAAAGTGGCCTTCTCCTACCTCATAAAAATGTAGTATATAGTTTTTCTTGATGTTTGAAACACACACTCACTCACTCATCCCCTCCCCCCACGTATACACTCTCACAATCATACACATACCATGAATACACATATATTCTCTCTCACAAACACATAGACACCCTCACAACACACTCACATACACAGTCACACTTCACACATTCTGTCACACACACCAAACACACAATCTCTCTCTCTCTCACACTCTCACATACACATACACTCTCACACACATGCATTCACAAACACTCTTACACATATGCATTCACATAAACTCTTACACACATGCATTCACATACACTCTCACACACACATACTCTCTCACATACACAGAACCACACTGTACATTTTCCGATTACTTCCTTCTTTGCTCAACATTCCACTTATAAAATTATTCACTAGTGATGTGTTCTTCAATAAGAATTCTTATTCTCCAAATTACACTTTTGAGAATAATTAATTTTTCACATGTACATATGTGGTTTATAATATTTCTACCCATATGGGAATTCATTATGTGAATAGATTATAATTTATTTACCCATTTTCCTCTTGATGGGCATTTAAGCTCTTTCTACTATTGCTTTTGTTATCATCACCAAATATATTATGGACAAGCATCCCCTTCTTGATGGCTGTGTGCCAGATGTCTCCAGATGTTTACTTCAGGCTATGCTTGTTTCACAATTTATTTGAGCATTCTTCCATGTTCATTTCACATTTATTTTCTCCACTCTGGCTGCCTCATTTCTCTATTGTAATCTATTTACTCATTTGTTAAGTGAAGAGGCTAATTATTTTATCCTCAAAGTAGGGTCATTTTAGAGAAAAAGGCAGGCTTCCTGGAAGTCTGAGGGAGTGGAACAAAGACTGATTTTGTCAGAAGCCTCAGTTCTTCTACAAGATATCTGCCCATGGGCAAGTCACTCAGTGCAATGAAAATGGCGTCTTTTGTAGGGATGGTATGGATATCCAATGAGAGAACATGTGTATGGCTTTCAGCACTTGGCATGGAAGATAGTAGGCAGGCAGTATGTTTTGGCTCCTCTCATCCTTGTTAGCAATAAAATATTTTAATTTGTGCACCACACCTTATGAAAAGGAAGTCAGAGCCACATCCATTCCACTGATTAGTAGACAGCGAAGAGTGGAAAGATCTCATTTGCTTCCAGTGGCTCAGACTGACTTTCTAGTACATGTCCTTGTCTGGCCACTGGAAGGCTGGCCACAGGTAACCAGGGTGCATGTGGTAGGGAACACAGACAGTCACTGGTCTGCTCCAGCACACCTGAAAGGGTGAAGAGGCAGCTGGGTGAATGAGGCAACGTCATACACTCTCAACACTTATTCAGGCTCACCACAATCCATCCAGACATGAGATGAATGAGGGTATGACTGACGTATACCTTTCAGGAGAGAAGAACTCCAATGGGTTTAGTATGTCTCTAGTACTGGGTGGGAAATAGCCAAAGAAAAGGGCACTTTCGAATGTTAGCACTCATTGAAGTGGAGTTCCACAAATGCCCATGGCCTTGAGAATAACCTTTCTGTTGCCCTGGAATGAGATTACACTTTTGGTTTTTCAAAGGCTTTTTTTTTTTTTTTTTTTTTTTTTTTTAAACCATGGGGTTACGGTGGCTGTTAGCCGAGCATCATGCTGCATCAGGAAGCATGCCCCATAGCATGCCATGAGGGAAAGAATACTGGTTATAAAAATAGAGCACATTTGCAAGAAACGTGAGAGATAGGGCAACAAAACCCTACATGGCGTATGAGCTCAAAGCTGAGCATGATGCTGTGTAGCTGTAATTCTAGGATCTGAAAGGCTGATCGAGAAAGATGGTAAGTTCAAGGCTATTCTAGGCTATATAGTGAGTTCGAGGATAGTCTGGGCTACATAGTAACACCTTTACTCAAAAAGAAAGAAAGAAAGAAAGAAAGGAACAGAGAAAGGAAGGAAGGAAGGAAGAGAGAGAGAAAGGGAAAGTAAAAACAAGTTGTTATTCAAAGTCATGGTAAGTTTTCCAGGAAGGAGGAGAAGGGATGCTTGCTTTCATTGGGGTAGGAGCACAGCAAGAATTATTATACGAGGGCTCAGTTCACCAGTGCATGATGGAGAATTCTGGTTAAGTTGATTAAATGATGAGGGCTGGAGGGATCAGAATCATTATACAAATCTGTACTGGACTTGGTTCAGAGGATAAGAGAAAGAAAAGAGATAAACACTCTAAGGTAATATAGCAATTCAAGAACACATTAGTGACAAAGTCAGCACAAAGGTCACAAAGGTAAATAAGCTGGAAGAAAGCAAATCCATGAGAAATAAAGAGTGGCTAATAGATAATTGGCTATTTATGCTTAAATTTATGAAAGAAAATGTGGTGATACATGTTACAGATTAATATGTAAAACGAGTCAATCCCCCTGCCTCAGCTTCCCAAGTGCTGGGACTATAGGTCTGGGTCAATAAACATGGCTTGTTAAGAATCCATTTTGTGTATCATTGTCAAAAGAAAAAATTTTATCATTATAAATTTCTAATGGTTTCAGTGTGGCATAAAGTGAAGCCTATCTAATGAATAACAAAATTCAATGAACACTTGAAATACAGTTGAATAGAAAGTATTAGAGTTTGCTTCATAAAATAAGGGGAATTACTGTTTTGTGACATTTGTTATTGTTAATGGAAATAGCAGAAGTGTGTGTGAGTATGTGTTATATGTGTGTGTATATTGTTAATAGAAATAGTAGGAGTGTGTGTGTGTGTATCATATGTGTATATGTGTCATATGTGTATGGATGTGTGTATGTGTGTATGTGTGGTGTGTGTTATATATATGTGTGCATATGCATATTTTGTGTATGTGGATATGTGTTGTGTATGTGTGTCTGCATACAGTTTGTATGAGGCTAAAAAGTTTAAAGGACATCAACATAGGTGACTTCTCATGAGTCTTTCTAATTATTCACTGTTAAGTAATTTGTGTTCTGTAGCTGGAAATAATTTTGCTGTCTTTCAACAGAAGTCCAATCAGGGATAGCACTGCTTTCTATGGGGTGAAACTGAATTACAGTATCTCCATTTTGCAGTTCGAAGAAAAGAGAATTTAAAAGCTGAGTGTGGGGTGCATGTCTTTAATTTCAGCACTCAGAAGGCAAAGATAGGCAGACCACTGTGAGTCCGAGGCCTGCCTGTTCTATGTAGTGAGTTCCAGTACAGCCAGGGCTACACAATGAGATCCTGTTTTAATCCCCCAACCACCCACCACCACCAAAAAACCTAACTCCTAACAACAACAACAACAACAACAAAAAAAAAATAAAATAAAAAGAAAGAAAGAAAGAAAGAAAAAGAAAAAAAAGAAAGGAGAAAAAAATGTAAGAAAGGGGAATTTAATTACTGAAAACTAAATAGAGCTACAATGCCATTGGTGTCATTCCTAAGGTGTTCCTAAGGTCTAAGCTAGCAGTAACAAGTGGGTGCATGATGGCATAAAATTTTTTTTTACATTTATGTTTTATTATCTCAAGGTTTATTAGGGTTATTAGAATTACCTGATTAATTGAATATACAACTTCATGAATTATAATAAATGCCTGTATGTGCTTTTAAAAAGCCTATTTGGAGTTGGATATGGTGGCACTTATAACCCAGTACCAAGGAAGTGGAGGTAAGAAGATCTTGAGTTCAAAGCTAATATGATCTTGTCTCAAACATCATCATCATCATCATCGTCGTCATCAACAACAACAATAACAACAGCAAAAGTACCCCACATCCCCCTTCCACCACCACATTCATTTAGTTCCATAGATGGTGGAAACACTACTTTGGATTGCTTGGGTGTCTAAGTTGGGATTTCTATTGCTATGATAAAATAACATGACCAAAAGCAACTTGGGCGGGGGGCGGGAAGGGTTTATTTAATCTTACTGCTTGAACTACTGTGTCCAAAAAAAGTCAGGGACAGAATTCAAGGCAGGAAGCTGGAGGCTGAAACGGATGCATAGGCCATGGAAGAGTCTTGCTTGCTCGCTTCTTTATAGTACCCAGGACTTTACACCCAGGGCTGGAACCATCTACAATGCTCTGGGCCCTCCCAAAACAGTCATTAATTGATGAAATGTCCCACTGTCTTGCATACAGACCAATCTTATGGAGGCATTTTCTTAATTAAGAATCAATCTTTCCAAATGACTCTAGTTTGTGTCCAAGTTAATGTAAAACTAGCCAACACCCTGGGTAACACACGTGTGCATCAACTTTGCACACCACAGTTTTGTTTGTTTGTTTGTTTGTTTTTTGCTTTGTTTTGAGACAGTGTCTTTCTTTCTCTGTAGCCCTGGAACTCAAATAATCTCCCTGCTTCTGCCTCCCAAGTCCTGGGATCACAAGTGTGTGCATGCAGTGTGCCCAGCACCTCATGACTCTTTACAGAGCAGCCAGCACAAAACGTACGAGAATACACATGACCTTTGCTGGCTTTTAATAAGCAGGGGCCGAGCCTGCTCCTCCTTGTTATGTTTCTTTGCTATTATTCATAAAGGCCCATTTGGGCCCCATGGGAACGATGATGCATCGTCTCAACAGGCTAGCTCCACAGCAAGAACTCCACGGAGTGTTGCCAATGAGCTTTTGTGGTGGGAAGTGAGTTAGGCTTTCTTACCCTCTGTCTCCTTATGCATTGGTCAGAGGTTCTGGCAAGCCTCAGAAAGGATCCTTGACATGTAATCATGGGCTGATGAGGTGTGTGTGTGTGTGTGTTTCCTCTCCCAAACTATGGTTCTAACAACAATTTCATTGCTACATTTTTTTTTCCACTTTGTGCATAGTTGCATGTTCACCTTGTGAACATATGGATTGATTTTTTGTTAAGTTTTCTTATACTCTGACTATGCTATACTTGACATTTTATAAGTAGAGTTCCTAGAGCTTTAATCATAACTGACTCATGTGGTCAAACTTATTGGGATAACCTAGTAAAACTGTGTTTTGATAGATGTTGGCTCCCGTCCAAACATACCCATTCTGATTCCTGGAAGCCTGGTATAAAAAATACTGTCTTAAAAAAAAAAAGACCTAACAGGGCTAGGCATATGACTCGGTAGAATATTTGCCTAGCATATGTCAAGCCGTAGGGTTGATCTCCAGCACTACGCAAAACTTGAATGGTGGTAGACACCTGTAATCCCAGCACTCAGGAGGCAGGAAGAGCAAAGCTCAAGGTCACATAGGAAGTGAGAGGTCAACCTGGAGCACATGAAACCCTGTCTTAAAAAACAAAACAAAACAAAAAAGACCTACCTAACAGCCGAAGCAATTGGAAGCCTGGTGTGTGGCCATCTTCCCACGTCTCTTTCTTGTGGAACTCCTGCTTCTCACCCCACAGCAGTGTTTGACCTTGCCCAGCAACGATGAGACAACATTATCTCTCTGCTCCAAACCCTTAACAAGCTCTAATCAACAGGACTGATTCAGCTCAGGCTTAGCGGTTTTTTTTATTTATTTACTTATTTTTTTGCAAAGTGATTTATAATCATTTTCATTAGTTATTCTAAATTGAGATTTAGAACGGCATGTCATAAAGAAAATGCTTCCTGTTTGTGAATGGAGACTATTCCTACCCAGCACTTGTCTAAATAGCATAATTATGGCTGCGTTACTCATGCATTGTTTAATTATTTATTCCTTAGTCTGTAGAGGTAAACACGGCACTCTTAACCTGTAATTACGAAAGGCCTGCAAACCTGAGTTGTGAAACATAACTATCTGATATCTGCGAGAGCATATGACGCTAAGATAAGGATGTACCTACAGCTGAAATGTTGTTAAAGAAAACGGAAGTTGGAATGATAAGTTGTTTAAGTATGAATGACAGTTAGAAACCAAGCCAGCAGAAGACTGCCATCATCCTTTCTTCTAAAAATGACTGATAAATAGAACACAGAGTATTCCTTTGTAACATGACCAACCTGATAATTTAAAAAGTACCTCTGTACCTAACATAACTAACATTTTTATAAGTTTATAAGTTTATAAAGTTTTGAATTGAGTTTCTTAGACTTTGTGCATCTGGACCCTTTGTATACTAAGAAGCATGAAAATAGGCCATAAATGGTATTGTATGGAGGATCTGCTTGTTCCTGCATACACTGCATGCATACACTACACTACACGTGGAGGGACTTTTCGAGGGGAGGCCTGGAGAATGGAGAGAGGAGGCACTTAGCATCACTCTGCTTGCTGAGGTTCCCGAGGAGGAAAGCAATAGTGTGAAAGGAAAATCAAGCTTCCTAAACACCCAGCACACTAGGAAGTGCCACGCCTGACTTAAGATTTAAATATAATTTTAAGATCATTACATGATAAAAACCAAATTTCATGAGAACTCTCTCTCTCTCTGGTTGCTATGGTGTTTATAAGGGAGGAAAACCATAAACAGTAACCTAAGTTTATGGGGGAAAGACCCAATTGAAACTCAGAATTTCAGGCAAAGACCCTCTTGCCTCAAGTCTCTCTCTTTTAAAGGAATGAATAATGTTAGCACCATAGTCCCGAAATCACCTGCATAGATATTAAACGCGATAAGATTTACTAACGTACAACTCTGACCTGAATGAAAGGGCATGTCTAAACACAGTGAATCCAATTTTCTGCTTACACTGGCAAAGAAACCAACTACTGTGCCTAAAAAAACAGTTTAGTTTTATTAGCTAAATAAACAGGCTAATCAACACGGCTGATCCCCTGTTCCCACTTACCCTGAGCTTTTGTAGAAGCTGGCTGGTTCTCAAAGGCTCCTTAGAGAGTTCATATGCTGAACCGATGTTTCAGAGACCTCTCAGTTCAAACCATGGCCTCCGTGGTACCTTCCCCTTTAAGCACCAGCCTCCCAAGTCCCCCAGAGTCTTGTAGCAATGGTCTGAGGAAAGGCACTTGTAATGCTAATGCTAAGGGATTTTGATTCCTCATCAGACCAGTTTCTCCTGACTCTCCTGTGTTCTTTGCCACCATGATGTTTGGGTTCTGGTTAGAGTGGAGGGGGAGTATACAGAAAGGGTGGGTGGGTGGGTGTGGGATGAGTTAGCTTGTGTGCAGCTGTCCAAAGGTGAACGTGGTGGGAACTGGCGAGGAGACTGCTGAAGTGGCAGGTTCATCATTTTTTTTTTTACCTTCAGATAGAAAAGAAGTTCCTCTTTTTTGTCTGTGAAATGCCTGGGTGAATTTCCCAGTGCTCTATATGGGCTTACATGTTAAAGTATGGCTTGGCTTATCAATAAACATAAACCTTTTAAGTTATAATGTAAAATCTGTGTTAACACTGTGTTATCTAGTCATACAAAGGATGTGGAGCTGTGTTTGACACCCTTTCTGCAAACTCCTGCTTTCTCTCAACATTGTGGACAATCAAAAAGATGGACCATATGGCGTTTAACTGATTCTCGGTTGTTTTAAAACGTTATTTTACAGCTGCAGCAGTGATGATGCACATTTGTGTGACTTTTTCCTCCCTCTTTTCAGACTCTTCCTAGGGAGATTCCTTGATGAGTGTTAACTTTATTTTCATTCTTTTCATTTGCTATGATGATGAGGAGCTTTCTGTGCAGTCCTATACATATAATACATACATATAATCTAATACACATATTCGTATATAAGATATTATTTTGTCTTATACATAGACACTATTAACTCTAGACCCCATTTTCAAGAACCTGCAATTGTACATGCACAAATATTTTTAATGCTATTTTTTTTCAGTCCTGGGTGAAACTGTAATTGTTTTTCTGCACACTGAATTGTTCTCCCATGGAACACCTCTGTTCTTCTATACTTGATCTTAGCCAAAACTTAGAGAAATGACTCCATTTATTTCTGCAACAAGTCGTTGAAAGGAAAAAGTATATTTACCTTGGAAATTCAGAAGCCAGCTTAAATAGTGAGGAAATGAAACCGGAAATGGAGGTGGGGGAAAGTCTGGACACAGAGAGGGACGTCAATATCACGGAGTTCAGAGAAGTCCTGTGAGATTTAAAAATGGGATAGGAGAAGAAGGGATTGGCCAGGAACAAAAAAAAAAAAACAAAAAAACAAAAAAACAAAACAAAACAAAAAAGACAAACTGTGAAAGACTGAAACAAAATCCTATGGGAAAGAGAGTAGACAAATGAAAACATTGGCTAGCAGTACTCAGAGTTGCTCATATTTTTGCCACATTCAAAGGGTCAAAAATATATCCAGCACTGGACAAAAAGAGGAAGAAGGTGCTTCTGGCACACACCTTCCATGTCGCAGATGAGAATGAGATGCGATGATACCCTGAGGGAGGACACACACTTTAAAGAGTGGGGTGCTGTCAGTAATAAATAGTTACCATCCAGGTCATTAGAGAGCTCTTAAGGATGCATTAAATCGCAACCCCCCCTGCAAATTCTGAGCATTGTTTAGGGCTGTATGCTTGAGGAGAGGGATTTATTTTTTAATTTTGCATTTCCAGTTTGATTTTCATTCCTTTAAGAACCTGAGCCATTACTAATCTGTAGAATTCCACTGGAGACACCAACTTGAGCTCTTCAACACAAAACAAACAGGCCACTCACTGTGCAGTAAGCAAACAATTTGTGGGATTTCCCTAAAGGCAAGTATAGCGTTATAGGGTGAGAAAAGCTGTCATGTGGCACTATGATTCTTTCATTAACTTACTCTACAGGAACATTCCTTGCCCCACCCAAGCAGTACCATCCATGCCCCATTGTTGTGTTCCAATGAGAGATGATGTCAGTGGCAGGGAACGTGGAGACAGAAGGGTTGTCTTCTGTTGTCTTCCCTTTAGGTGTTAGATGCCCACTCAACCAGAACTCACTGAGTTAGTCTCTAGCTATTTCTTTTCAAAGACGACTGCTATCCAACTTTTTTTGTAATTAACTATTTTGCAATCACAACCATTTGTAATTAACAAATTGCCTATTTCTCTGTTCACTTAATCTCGGTCTTTTGTAGGACCATTTCAGTAAGCTTTCTGAGGACAAGGACGGCGCCATGCCTTGCTACCTGTTCCTACCACTCAGCATAGTGTTTCCACACATTATTAACTCTGTGCATTGTTGAACGAGTGGATGATGTGAAACAATGGAGGGACACGGCAGGCGATAAAAGACAATTATTCTCTCCAGGCCCCACATCATGTTTCAACTTTGTTTGAGATCCTTAAAGAAATGAAAGAAAATAAATGCGATTCAACAAGAAGAAATAATGGGTTCTGACTTGGGTCACTAACTCTGCTTTCAGAGTTTAAAAGATGAAGGAACGGGTGATTGAAAAGAAATAGATCTGTTACTTGATGTAATTCTGATCCTTCTCTCAACTGTATCTCCTAATGAGTGTAGGATTCCAGGGAGATTAAAATTCCAGGGAATGGGATGTGAATTTAATAGTGAGGACCATTTACTGTGCTCTTCTTCATACCAAAACTGAGATAACAGTCTTACTTCCCCAAGAGAACACAGACATAGACCAAAGCGGTAGGTACGTTTGGTGCACTGAGAAGGCTTTGCAGCAATATTTTAGTACTCTACACCGCGCCTTTATGTGGTTAGTAAGTGACTAGTAACACTGCCACATTCAGCCAGCGGTACTACCACCACAATAAAAGAAGTTCCTGAGAGGGCAAGGAACAACCAAGTTCTGGATCTCGCATGGTCTGATTCCCAAGCTTCATGGTACGTTCGTAAGACAAGTGAACTCTTCCTAGCGAGGTCCTTCTCAAAGCAACAGGAATGTTACGTTCCACTTTTGACTGCCATTGTCAGGAAAAGTCATGAGTGTAGCTGGGAATCAGATACTTCAGCACAGAATACAGAGGACCTGAGTTTTGTTGCTCTCTCTCTCTCTCTCTCTCTCTCTCTCTCTCTCTCTCTCTCTTAGCTTTCTTTGTCCTTATCCTTCATGTGGAGCGACAGTTCACCAGAGTAGGAGTGTGGCCCGCTAATGACTGCACAGCACAGGGGAAGCTGGATTCAGTGGATTAGTTCAGGAAAGAACAAAGGATCAGCAATGCCAGAGAACATTTTATGCTTGATTTCAGACCTCTGTGTGTCTGATGTTGGAGAGACCTTAAAAAAAGCTAGAAAGTGATTGGTAACACAAGCCAGGAAGGAAACAAGCAGTTCAGGGCAGGTTGATAACCTGTCTCACATGGCCACAGGAGCACAGGACAACAGATGTCTCGAGTGGCCACAGGAGCACAGGATCTGCTCCTATGAGTGTAGAAGAAGGAGGTCATTAGATACTTTGTGAAGTTAATCTTTTAATTTCTTCCTGTCTTTCACTTTTCCTTTCTATAGGAGGAGTATGTATGTTTAGGGCTTTACTTTGGTCACATTAGTCTTATTAGGTTGTTTAATGAAGGCATGTGCTGTCTTTTTACACCTATTTTCCATTCGGCAACACCGCATACAGTCTGTGGCTCAGCCTCTCCCACCTCTTGTGTTCCAGAGTAGCTCTGTAGCATTCCAACTGCTGACGTCATAGGATGATTGACTTACCTCGGACCTCCTCCGCAGCACAGGAGGTGGGGCCGAGTAAGGAGGCGTGGCGTAGCCTCAAATAAAAGGAAAACAATGAGTACAAAGCCACATTAAGGCATCTGAAAGGTAGCTATTGGTAAGTCGTAGCCTTTTGGTCGAATCTGGCCACACCCATTCATTTGCATACCATTTACAGCTATTTTCTCAAAGCGGAGAGAGACTGGCTAGCAAAGTCAAACATTTTTCTGCTTGACATTTTAAAGAAGATTTGTAATCCCCTGTTAAAAATAAGTTCTGTTTCCTTAAAAAAAAAAAAAAAAGATTTTACTTTGTGTGTGTTTCTATGCATGCGTCACACAATGCCATGGCACACATGTGCGTATCAGAGGACTCCTTGCTGGAAGTGATTCTCTCTCCCCACCCTGGGAGTTCAGTAGACAGAACTCAGGCCATCAGGCTTGCTGCCCAGTGACTTCACCTGCTGCACCATCTCTCCAGCTTCTAAACTAAGTTTTTACCTCATTTCTACTGTATACATAATTCTGAAAAAAAAAAAAAACCTCTTAAATCAGACTCTTCAGAAAACAACAGCAAATAAACATACAAACATATTTGTTTTGTTGCAAGATGTGGCCCCAGTAAATAACAATAAAAAAATTCCCTATTGTATCTGGAACAATATAAGGTTTCAGCACTACCATGGGTTAGTTTATTTATTTATTTTTGTGAAAAAAGAAAAAACATTTAAATGTCAGCAGTGGTGGCACATATCTTTAATCAGGAGGCAGAGACAGGTGATCTTTATGAGTTTGAGACCAGCCAGGTCTACATAGTCAGTTCCAGGACAGCCAGAGGTACATAATAATAGAAAGTGCCTGTCTCAAAAAACACATAACAAAACAAACAAAACATTAAGTACATAGTGTTACTATGATGTGTGTGTGTGTGTGTGTGTGTGTGTGTGTGTGTGTGTGTGTTTGGTGGGGGGTGGTTCCATAATTCTAACACTTGTGAGTCCATTCCATTGGCTAATGGAAACCCTGAAGTCTTGAGTTCAATTGATTTTGTTCATAAAGGATAAAAGGAGAGGCGGTGCTAGAGTGATAGCTCTGCAGTTAAGAAAAATTTTTGTTTTTGCAGAGGACCTGGGTTCCTCTCCCAGCTCTGCCATAGCGGCCCACAGCCACCTGTAACTCCAGTTCCAGGGGATCTCTTGTGGCTTCCACAGGCACCAGCCATGCACACGGTGCATATACATATGACTAGGCAAATACTCATACAGAGAAGATAAAACTAAACAAAAAAGTTAAATATTTTAACAAAGTACAAGATAAAGGGTTTCATATTGACTACAGATCTGAAAGAGCAATAACAGCCCCACCTATGTGGACTTAATTTCAGGAGAATTGCTAATGGGATGTAAGAAAAATCATGAGCTTTGAATATGCACCAGGGCTCAGAAACGAGGCTCCTTGACTTTAGCTTTTTTCAAACTTGAATATATTTTACTATTAAACTTAGTTTTATTGAGAGGCATTAAAGTACCAAATTCGTGTCTGAACCTCAGATTCCTTGTCTGACCAATAGGTACTGCAAATACAGTTATTTAGCCTTCATTAGAGTGCATTTAAATATTTTTTCAGGATTGCACACATCTGTACTATTGCTATATGTATTTGAATTATATACATATATATGTTATTTATATGAAATATGTACATATGTAGCATACTGGTGGCACTGTAGCTTAATTTATTCTTTTAGTGTTTGATTAACTGGCCAACCTGGATACTTCCGCCACTAAATAAATGATTTCAGGATTTACTGTGGTAATCATTCTATTCCATTCTTGGTTTCTCCGGGTTAGGAGGAAATTGCCTCCTCTACAGGGTTTATAATTCTAGCAGAGATGTGAGCCTGGGTGGATTTCATGCTTGGAGGTCGGGACCATGTGGAGACTCCTTCCTCACTCACATATCTGTGTCAGGAAGACTTGCCAACTAGACTGCCCATAGGCAGTGGCTTGGCAGCAAGCATGGCAACTTTGGGGTAATTGGATTTCTTACACTGCAGTCATAGCTCAAAGCCTGTCTAGCCTAGCAAACAGCAGGGAAATCGTCCTACTATGGAATCTGTGTTGCACAGCCTCATTCTCTTTGTGCTGTGTGGTCTCAAGGGCATAAAGATTCAAGGAAAGCAAGGTTACACCTGCCCATCTGCTAGTGGGTGCTGCCAAGATCAGGTAGGAAAAGAGGATGTGAGGATAGGAGAGGTGGCAGACACTCTTTTTAGAAATAAAATACCATACAATGGCTCAGGAAAGAGTGAGAGCAGAACTGAAAGACTGCGGAGGTTAGGAGAAGCTGTAAAAGAAAGAGGGGCTCCTCACACACAGCACATCTGGAGGACCAGAAGAAGCTACAGCAGAGCAGAAGTCTCCCCTCTCCCCGTGCCTGAACCCAGAGAATGTTGTGACTTCAGAGGACAACAGACTGTCAGAGGCACAGGGATCAGAGAACTTCATTTTCAACTCAGCGTAGCTGTGCTGCCTAGTTTTATGTTGACACACAGTAGAGTCATTTTGGGAGACTTAACTGAGAAAATACCCCACCAGAGTGGCCTGTGTGCAAGCCTGTGGCACCATTTCTTGATTGATGACAGATGTAGGAAGTGTCACACCGAGGCTGGTGATGCTGGGTGCGGTAAGAAAGCAGGCTGAGCAGACCATGAAGAACAAGCTAGTAAGCAAGCAAGCGCCCCTCCATGGCCTCTGTGTTAGTTCCTGCCTCCAGGTTCCTGCCCTGGTGGAATTCCTGCCTGGACTTCCCCCCAGAGATGGGCCCTTACTTGGAAGTATAAGATGAAATAAACCTTTTCCTCCACAAGTATCTCTTTGGTCATGGTGTTTCTCATCGCAATAGAAATCCTAAGACGGTAGCTGTGCCAACAACTCAGTCTGTAGGTATTCTTTTTATTTTTAAATTTTCTATTATTTAATTTCCACTCTTGTATAGGTGTCTCATGGTGGGTTAGCTTTTGTTCACTTGTTGCTCAGCTAAGTTTCAGGGCTGATATTTTATGTTTACTACACTCTTTAGCCACATATTTCCTCTTTTATTACTGTGATATTTCCCCCTTCTTTTTCCCTCTTTAGTTCCTCTTGTATTTGCTTTTCAATTATAGCTTTCCATAGCTTTAATAATCTATAAAACTTAGGGACCATAACAGTATATCAACTTTCCCGTTGTAGCTGCTTTACCCACCAACTAACTGCAAGTCTCCTGAGGAGACTCAACACGCACCTACTCATCCCAGATAGGAAGGAAGCCCATGACAGAGCAAAGTGTGGATACCACCAAAGTTCAATTTGGCGAAGCAATACGTTTTATCGGGGTTACTTAGAGGAATATGGGTTGGGGGTAACTTAGCAGAGCAGAAGTGACTAAAAGCCCACTCCAGCATGGCTGACAGCTCACAAAAGCTGGGAACCTGGAACACACTGCACGCCCCAGCCTGCAGGCAGCTCAGCAGGTTGGAGAGTTTCCTTTCCTAGTCTCTTCCAAGCCACTCAGCTGGTTTCCACTTCTTCCAGGAAGCTGCTCTGGCCCCAGAGTCTTCTTTGCAGCTCAGTTCTCTCCCGTCTGACGGGGACTCTCAGCTTATTCTTGCAGGGAGGAGCCTAGTGATTCTGATCAGTTTCAGGGATTTCCTGAAACCATTTTGAGGTGTTTACCATTCTGCTTAAGGAGCTTCTGGAAGGATGGATGTATCAGTTTTGGAGAAAACTATTACACAGTGCTCACTCGATTTTTTTCTTTTCTTTTCAGAGCTGGCCTAATATTTAATTCTTATCCTTACCCACCATACCTCAAGTTACATCCCACTCTTAATCTTACGAAATAAAACCAAGTATACCTGTAGTGGATATAAACATGTTTTTGTTTGGGTCCCAAGTGTGGGATGGGGAACAGACTTGTGAGAGAACAAGTGATGTTTATCCTCTTAGAAGTCAAATGACTTCGTGAGGGGGCTTGGTTGTTGCCAGCTGAAAACATCCTAGTACAAACTCTGAGAGGATATATATATGCCCACAACACGAGGCTGGGGATTTTTGGGTCTTGGTATTGTTTGGCTGTTCATCACTCCACTTTGAGACACTCCTAGAGAGGCTGCTCCAGTGAAGGCTTCGAGCCTCTGAGCTCCAGCTGTTGTTCCAGGTTCCAGCAGCAACTTTGGTGGAATTGCTGGTCTGCTGAAATCCTGCCAACTATGCCAGGGAAATCCCTCCCAGGAACTGAATTCAACGAATGTCTACTTCTCCTGTTCCTTAAACCTCCTTTCTCTCCTATCTAGGTTAGGTGGATTGGAAGGGAGGTATAAGCATTTAAAGAACCTAAAATAAAGTAGGTTTGGAAAAGGCGAAGCCTATATATACCCTATATTACCCTTGATTGTTTATTCTCCCATAGCTGTTGAAGTTGACCAGGTTATAATAGTTGTTGGCTAATACAGTGTTTACCTAGTGGTAATACAAACTGCTGTGATTGCTCTCACTGTTATATCACTCAGGGAATAATACAGAATTTGCAACCAGTCTCCTGAGCTCCTGGATTGAGGAACTATTTTCTGAACTACACATTCAACTTCAAGTCCTACATGAACACACTTCAATGAAAATAAATAATATAGTTGATAAAAAATACAACCAAAGAAGTAATACTAAATATGTAAACCCCACTATAGGAACACAAGAAATTAAAAAAAAAAACCCCAAAACCAAGGCTTATAACTCCTCCAAAAATTACTAACTAGTCATGACATCTAGAGAGAGTGACTCAGATGAAATATAGAGAACTCACTAGAATGGTTATAGATGTGTCAAAAAAAAGAGAAAGAAACAAAGAAAGGAAAGAAAAGAAAGAGAAAACAAATGTCTGTTGAGAACACAAACAGCTGAACAAAATGAGGAAAGTAATGCAAAATACAAAAGGAGGAATTTGGTGGGCATGGTAGCACACACCTTTAATCCCAGCACTTGGGAGACAGAGGCAGGGGATCTCTATGAGTTTGAGACCAGCCTGACAAACAAAACAAAACAAAGAAAAAGGAAGAATTCAACAAAGAGATAGAAATACTAAAGGGAAAAAAAAAACCCATGTAAAGTGTCAGAAATAAACACAATACATCAAATAAAAGCTCTGTGGAAATTCTTACCAATAGAATACATTAAAAGGAGGTCAGAGTAACCAAACTTGAAGGCCACATGAAGGAATCAGAATAATCAAAGAAGGATAAAAGTAAGTAAAAGGTCCATGTGGTATTTCTAAGGAAGCAATGATACTCTGAAAAAACGAACCCCATGGATAATAGGTATAGAAGAAAGAGAAGGATTTTCCAGAGGTGAAAGAAGACATGTCAATCTAGATACAGGAGACATTTGAGACACTGGACAGTCATGACCAGAAAAGAACCTCCCCTCCTTTTATTACAAACAAAACAAAACAAAACAAAACAAAACAAAACTATAAATACACAGAACAAAGAAAGCATATTAAAAAGCAGCAAAACAGGAGCAGCAAGTTAGGTATTAAGTGGGTCCCTGAGAATGACGGGATATCATTTAACCTACAATTAAAAGCGAGGAGGGCCTAGACTGAGGTGTTTTAGGTCGTAAAGGGCAATCGGTGCCAAGGCAGACTACTATACCCAGCAAAGCTGTCATGATTTTAGGCAGGGAAAGGTTTCCAAGATTAAAATAGGCTAAAGAAATTTAAAACCACCGAACCAACTCTATGGAAAATACTAGAAGGAATCTTTCAGACTGAAGAGAAAACAAATCTATCCAGGAGGACACCATAAAGAACAAACTGTGCTAGGCCAATAGGTAATCAAGCAAGGAAGAGGAAAAAATACAAACATGATAAACTCAGCAAAATGACAGGAGTCAGTGCACACAACTTTCGGTAATTGCCCTGAATATTAATATTCTCGATTCTCCAACCGAAAGACGCAAACTGGTAGGTTAGTCAGGAAGCAGGTGCCACCTGTCTGCCGCACCCATGCGATGAGCCTCAGTACATGTAACGGACATTGCCTGAGGGGGAAGGGATTTTAAAAAGGTGTTCCACCTAAATGGGAAGAGGAAACAAGCAGTTGTCACTGTAAATACCTGTCAGAACAGACTTCAAACCAAGAATAGTGAGAAGAAATGATTATTTTTATTTATTTTTCCAAAACAGTGTTTTTCTGTGTAGTCTTTGTTGTCCTGGAACTCACTCTGTAGACCAGGCTGACCTTGAACTCAGGAGCTCTGCCTCTGCCTCCCAAGGTGCTAGGATTAAAGGCATGCACTACTGTGCCCTATGTGGTCACTTCATTCTTATTGGAGGAGAAATCCTTGAAGAAAACAGGATTGAAAACAGATATGCCCTAAACACAAGTAAACCCAACTTGATCAAACAAACAAACAAACAAACAAACAGGGTTAGGCATAAAGCCGTAAAGTAACTCTAGTAAAATAGTAGCAGATGACATCAATACTCCCCTCCTACGGATTGACAGGACTTCTCTATAGAAAAAGTAAACAGAAATATGAATGTTAGAAGACATCGTAGATCAAGAGGACTTAACACAATGTACAAAATATTTCATCCAAAAAATGCCGAATACACGTTTTTCTCAACAGCTCATGGAACTTTCTCCAAAAGAAATAGTAAGTGATGGCACAAAGCAGACCTCAATAAGCACAAGAAAATTGAAACAACTTCTTATATCCTATCTGATTATAATGGAATGAGATTACAAGTAAATAGCAAAAGAAATTTTAGAACTTAGACAAATTCAAGGAGATTAAACAAAACACTATTGGATAAGGAATGTGCTATTGAATAAATAAAGAAAGACATTAAAAAAAATCCTAGAATCAAATGAAAATTAAAGCACAGCATGCACAAACCTATGAGATACAATAGAAGAAGTTCTAAGAGGTACATTTATAGCCCCTACTACCTACATGAAGAAACCAGAGAGATATCAAATAAATAACTTAATGATGCACTGTAGAATACTGGGAAAAGTACAAGTTAAACCCCAAATCACTGGACCATTTAAAATCAGTAAAGGAATCAATAGAATGGGAAAAAACAAGAAGAGAGAGAGAGAGAGAGAGACTCGTGTTTTATAAAAGTGCCAGTCTCATTGCTCCTTTGAAGTCTTAATATCTTAATATTTTTGCAGTGGCAGGAAGTCACTTTGTGAGCTTTGTACAGGGTCACTATTCAGACTACAACACTCCACAAGGCACTCTACCTTCTGCTCCAATCTATTCTCCACTCAGTTCTAAAAGTAAACTTTGCAGTACCTTAATGTGAGCACATGTCATCCTCGGTTACACATTGTCAGTAGCTTCAGATCGATCACCTAATAAGACGGCAATTCCTTCCTGGATATGTAGCTCCCTGTGAGATAAGGCACCTTCCTCTTCCTCCAGATGCCACGCCTGTTTCCTTTGGTCATCGTGCCCCACCATTACCCACCCCTTTCTGTTCTTCTGCCTTCAAGTGTCTTTGACTTTTCTGTTTCATCTACCTGGATGGCTTCCCCTACATAGTCCTGTGCAGCTGCCTCATTCAACCAGCTACTGCTATGTTAAGCCTTTGGGGCAGTGAACCTCAATCGCTTCATCACAGGATTCTCTCCTTTAGTATTCTACGATACAACTTACTTTATGTTTGCTTATTACTCACTGTCTCTTTTCCCACTAGAATTTAAGTTCCCTGTACTCAGTGATCTTGTCTGTCTTGCTCATCTATTTCTTCAATACTTGCTGGGTCTTGAGGAATCTGGGCAACTCCATGAACATTTGTTTGAATAAATGAGTGCAAAATGGTTCAACACAGATGAAATCATGTACCTCGGTCTCCATGAATATTTACCCACATTTTACCCAACCCTACAACTTCTTATAAGATGACTTTTATATAACAGACTATGAAAAATAAAAATGCCAAGTGCTTTCTGTGTTCATTCTTTCTAGGAGGGGCTCTTATTATATTTAACTTGTAATTGTTTTTCTTTCACCTTCATTTATTCATTGCTTCATTTATTCAGCTTTTGATTTAAAAGTTCAAACAGTTATTATGATTGATGCTAGTGCTGCTGCTGCTGTATGTGTGAGCACATTAGCTACCATGAAGGTGGAGGTACAAGAACAACGTTTGTGAAATCTGTTCTCTCCTTTAGTACTTTATGGTCTCCGGGGATCAAACCCATGGCTCTATGCTTATATAAATGGGTGGCAAGCATCTTTACTCTTTGAGCCATCTCACAGGTCTGACTCATCCTGTTCTAACAAAAGACCATTGCTAGTATGGGATCATATGACAGATATAAACAATACATATTTTAAAACACATGTCTTATCTTTATAACTAACAGGTTTTGGGGGGGCGGGAGAAGACAATTTATTAAAAGCTTCAATGTGTGGTAAAGGTAGAATAATAAAATGGCACATTCAAAATGTTCTCTGTGGGGGGGGGGACAGAGAGAGAGACAGAGAGAGAGAGAGAGAGAGAGACAGACAGACAGACAGACAGACAGACAGACAGACACAGAGAAAGAGATCTTTAATACTTGATTAGTTACAGTTCTTATTATTGTGACAAATACCCTGTAAGGAAGGAAGTGTTTGGTTTGACTCATGGGCAGAGTGTACTGTCCATTATGGCAAGGACAGCCCGGTGGTAGGGGTGTGAGGTGGCTGGTCATAGCCATCCAAAGTCAGGAAGTGGAAAGGGAGATAGATACTTATGCCCCGTTCTTTTTCTGTTTTTTCCTCTTCAGTCCAAGACCCTAACTCATGAAATGGTGCTAGAAAACCACTCCCAGATGTGCCCAGATGTTAATTTCCGTGGTGATTCTGAATCTCATCAACTTGACAGTGATGATTAGCCACCACAGGGCTGAACTAATGGGTGAGGATCTTTAGGTTGAAACAGCGCTTGAACTGGAGGTTTAAAAGTCAGGCTTTCAACGGGCAGAGCTTGAAGTGGAGGAAACAAAAACAGTTCCATTAACATAAATGGCCTGAGAAAGGGATTGGGCCCAGGAAGATAAATGGCGTGATAAGGAAGTAGGCTGAATGGAACACTGAGCTGGATGTGGGATCTGGGGCCATTCCAGCCAGTCGAAGCTAGCACATAGAAAGCTAGGAAATCCAAGCAGAGGGACTTGGTCTTCTTTCAGTGGCTGATGAAGAACCAATGAAAGCTTCTTGTTTGTTTTATCTTGTTGATTGAGGTGGGCCAAGAAATTAACCGCCGTGGAGCCTTTAGACGATCACGTCATTTATTTCTAAGCCCATCTCTTCAGCTGAACAATATAAGGATTAAAAAAAAAAGTTGTACAAAGTTTCTATGAAGATTAGGAAGTAAGTGGCAAAAGCAGCAATCATTTCTTATTGAATGTAACATTGGATTTATTGGCTTCATTATTTTAGTATTACCTTGGCCTGTTTCCATTGTCTAGAATGACAGTCCATCAGTTTGCTAGCACAGCCCCCACCACGCCTTGTATGGAATATTTTCTTGGAGATTCTCTGAAATATCACCCCCATTTTCTTGATTACTTTGCTCTTTATTCCAAATAAGAACTGCAGTGTCAGGGTAAGATTTGAACAGTTGCTTCTCTAAGTGGAAAGTCTTTTACTCTTGCCAGCATGGATGAAGTCTTAAATAAACAGTCAACACATTATACTTTTAATTTAATGAAAGAAACAAGCACAGAATTTGAGGCTCCCGACTAGGCAGAGAGAGCTGTTCAGAATGCTCCTGCTTTGTTCTATTGGCTCACTTTCTCCTTCCTTTCTTCCTTCCTTCGTTCTTTTTTCCTTCCCTCCCCATCCCTCCCTCCCTCCATCCCTTTTTCTTCTTTCCTTTCCTCCATTCTCCTTCATGCAATTTCTTTTATTCATCCCCTGGTCTAGGACACTAGGCTACTGGCTCCATATATACTAAATACATGAAGAAATAGGAACATGAGAAAGGGGGGGCTATGTCCCACAAAGGATCAAAGTGCGTTGCTTTAGCACTCAGAAGAAAACCTCACAGGAAAAGAATTTACCTACCAATAATCTGAGCAAATTCTCCTTATTCCAGTTTCCGATTTGTGCTACATATTTTGATACATTTTCATTAAATGCTGCTTTTTTTTTTTAAAGGTGTAAACAGGAATTTCCCACTGAAAGACACATGTTGAAATTCATCACCAATTTCTGTGTAATTTAGGGTGAGGTGTTGTTATTTCTTTTTAATGAATGATCACTTAAATATAATGTAGGGTTAAAAATTTCTTAGCCCAGGCTCAGCATCTAGACATCAAATCATCAAACACAGCCCTGCAACACCAACACCCAGAAGATGATTATCTCCCCTCTCTCTTTTAAAATGAAAAGTCAAAAAGTTGAAAGTCATAGTGCAAGCAAATATGGTGGTCCAACCAGTCCATAGGCCGATAGTGATGGCTTTTGAACATGTTGTACATCACCATGCACCCCAGTAGAAGGAGTGTGGACAGGAGGTACATATGTGTAATTGAAATGAGAAGCAAGGGGCTTATGTAGCTTTGGCTGGTCTGGAAGTAGCCTGGGCTAACCTCAAACATAGTGATCCTCTTAACTCTGCTGGGTAAGTGCTGATATTACAGATGAGTACCCCTCCCCTCCCCCCCATGGCTGGCCTGCAGTCACGCTAAACAAGAAAATAAAACCAAGATACAGCGTCATTTTCAAACTCTGATTGAACCTCTGCATCTGCAAAATAGAGTGCTCAGAAATACATGCATGCTCTGGCAGGCCCAGCTGAGTCTGAGAATTGGATGCAATTTTGAATGTGGTTCTCAGGTGGGTTTTGCCACCAATTAGCTGACTCTTCTAGATCAGACGTTTAGGTTCCCAGAGAAAGACCAGCTCCCATGGCAAACTTGCTCTGAGTTCAAGGATGTGTGACAAGAGCTGACTATAAACTGGGGGATTTGGGAAGCCACGCAGCTTCTTCTCAAGACAGGAGTGATGTCACCAACCAATAATGGTTTAGACTATTAGGCAAGCTAACTTATTGAACAGCCCTTGGAATGTGGTGGTAGCTGTGCGCTATTACTATTACTGTTTTGAGGCCATCAAGATTTTTGTTGCTAGGTAGTGGCTGATATCAGTAGAGGACCCAGTCTCTAAGTGGAGAGCATCTGAAACTGTGCTGCAATGAGTGAAAAGCACTGTTCAATGACTCAGAAAGATGGGCCGTCGGATGAACGCCCTTACTTCCTGGCCTTGTTTTTAAAAGCTTGTATTATAGGCTGAGACTGTCCTCAGACAGAATTAGCCTCAAAACCACACCATTAAAAAAAAAAAACAACCCGTAATATGGTCAGTCAATCAGCTGAAAACCACAAATTTAAATTATGCAATTATGAAAATGTATAAAAACATTAGTGGTTTTCTATGAAAGAAGGTATTTTAAAAAATTATTGTTCCATCTCTTATTTCATGTTTCTGTTTCAAAGTAATGAAGCCTCATTGCTTTAATATAATGGAAAAAACAAATTTTCAAATGCGATTGCTCTAATCAGAAGTACAGCAAAATGTCTGATAATTTTGACTTTAAAATTTCATAGTTTATTTGCACACACAAAAATCATCCTTCTGAAGATATTTGGTCTCCACACTGATGTGGCTGGACCTCATGACAGCAGTGTCACGGGGGGGGGGGGGGGGGGGGGGGGGGCCCTTGTGTCACACTTTGTTTGTTATATGGGTGTACTCATTAGAGCATATACTCATTAATATAGAAATACCATCAGACATGTAGATGGGTTTATGTACATGTTTCCAATTCCAACTTAGATTAAAAATCAGCAACCTGCTTTTACGGTTCAAATCCTCCCCAAGCACAAACAATTCAATGAAAAGGCTTCTTCCCACACTGGTTCCTCTTCATCTAATTTCCTTCCCTGGAGGCAAAGGTGGCTTTTGTCTGCTCCTTTTCTCTTTTACAGTAGCTTTTGTGCACACACAGATAAATATAGTGATGTAGTCTACAAGTTACCGTGTAAGAAGAATGCTGTCTTAAAGATACCGCGGTCTCCGAAATATTTTGATCATAAAGACACACTGTGGTGAAGTAAACGTCTTTATTTTTAATTTCTAAACAAGAGGGAGTAGGAACATCCATTTCATAAGGTATTGAGTTCCTGCCACGTGTCAGGCACGGCCACATGCCATTTGTCTTATTAAGCCTCTGTTCAGTGTCGCCATCCCTTCCACCCTCCATACGCAGCTACGCAGCACCGTTTCTCAGCAGGCTGCTCCTCCACCCACAGGAGAGCAGGTCTCCTTGTCTTGTGAACTGTATCATATCTCTTGGCTTTATTGATGAGCTTCCAGCCATCAATTCAAAAGAAAAAAAAAAAAAGGCCGACAGTACTTGGGGAAACACACACACACACACACACACACACACACACACACACACACAACTTATGTGGATGACCTGTGTACTGTTGGGAATCGAATAGCCTTTGGTCGGGAGAACAAAACTGGACACCTTAGGACAATTTTCCTCAGAAAGTTCTTTCCTGGGGGGAGGGGCACAATTTTATTATTCATATTTTCATCTTGCAACATCTGCCACACAAACGAACGAACATCTGGCTGATGTGGACTTGCAAGGCTGTTAGTTACTGGAAAGTAGACCCAGGTGCTTTAGGGATGTGAATGGGCCGGGACCAGTTCTATCTAGTGGTGGGTCAGCCTACAGGGGAACCTGCCTCTGAGTGATGGGACAGCTGATCTACACCGTTCAAGCCACAGGCAGAAAGGGAAGGGCGACTTTGAAGCAGCTTGCCATCTGGGCTTAGTCATCTCCCAAAGAGGTGGGAGGCCAGTGGGACACAAAGCACAAACACCTGTGTGTCTGAGGGGGAAGCTGCACACACACACACACACACACACACACACACACACACACACACACA
>OU015756.1:28168474-28194311 GCA_907169655.1 Acomys percivali | reverse complement strand
CACACACACACACACACACACACACACACACACACACACACACACAGTATCAGGGTCCATTTGGCAGAGTACTTTGACATATTTCTCTATTACGTTGTCTAAAGACAGATCATCTTTAATCACAGCTATAGGTTTTAATGGCCCGGAAGAGCTTGTTTCAAGTGTTTTCCCTCTCCCCTGAACAGAGAGGCCTGTGTCCTGTGTTATTCTGATCTATGAGAGGATTCCTGTAGGAGGGAGAGACGGGAAGACTTGCCTAAGGTTACCAACCAGTGCCTCATGACAAATGCGTCAATAGCACTGGGAAAGATTTGCATATTTCTCTATCACTATATTGTTCCAATCTCATCAGAGGAAACTATTCTGGTATCCCTAATGGAGTTATTACACTTTGGGTAATTTACACCCCTTAATTTTACTGCTAAGAAAATCAAAGCCAGGAGAGGCTGAATATCTTGCCTTTCACTTCATCAGAGATAGGATCCTGTTTTTTTTTTTTTTTAGCAGTCAGCACTTCTCCTAATATTTGATTTTAGGCATTTGTTCTAAAAAACGACAGTTGGGTATGGTCTGCAGATTAGATGTTAAAGCTGTAAAGCAACTTATGACACATGTTTAACCAAATAAAATTATTTCCCTTGCTCATGCCATGCTGACAAGTTTGCAAAAACCATCTTCGCCTTCCTCCTCGCCTCATAAAAAGGGGCTGCAGCTATTTTTAAACCCAAGGTTTGTAGAAGGGAATGTACATTATAAATCTAGGTTAGTTGAATTTATTCAGGAATTTGTGACATTGAATATGAACTTTTTTGAGTCCAAGTAAAAGAGAAATGAACCGCCGATCAGACTACCCAAAATTTGTCTCTCTCCCTCCCCTCCTGTGCCCTTCCTTCCTCTTCCCTGCCCCTCCCTCTCCTCCTTTTCCCTCCTCGGACCCCACCTCTTCAGGTTGCAGAGCAAGAAGGAAAAGCCCTGAGCTTCTTGCTCTCACTTTAAGGCAGTGGCTACCCTGATGTAAGAGTGGGAACTTCAGCGACTCGCTGTGGCATGACTGTTTACTAGCAAAACAACTCTAAGTCAAAACAAATATCAGCACTTGTACAAATGAGTGAGTGTCCTGTTTAAAACTCCAAAGGAGGAACATTAAAAAAAAAATCAGCCCTTAACTTCTGGAGGCAACAAAATACAGTGTATCATCCACTACCTTTCTGTTTAGGTCTCTTGTGAGCTTCAGATGAATGGTACATATTTTTTTAAAAATAACTTCAGAATAAATATTCAATGATATTTCTACCCTTTTGTCCTATAAGATAATGAAAAGATTCTAATAAAATGTGTTTATGTCCCACTGTATAGTGAATAAGTAGCAGCAAGAATCCCTTTTTTTATTTTATGAAATGAAAGCAACTTAAATACAGAAGTCTTTAGGACCTAGTCAAAATTACACAAAGACTGAGAAAATGCTACGGTGATAATCCTATCTGGGTGTCATCTCTGTGCCTTACTTCCACTCTACGAGTAATAGTAATAGCAAGCCTACTAGTTGTGTTATGTTCGTACAGTCATGTTCTCCTCTGACGCGACCGAGTCTTCAGAAACTTTTTAATCTGTGTTCTCCGACGCAGGACGCTTTATCACCTGCTGCCACTAGATGGCGCTTGTCATTGAAACAAAGCTTCCTCCAGACAGTTTTCTCTGTGTGTCTGCTTAGGACCATGCATGGATGGGAAAGAAATTGGATTAATAAACTACATAGTAAATGGGTAGTTCAGAGGGCTATAAAGCACGGGGAATTATCGGTCAAAAAGCAAACAAACCATTACCAGTTAAGATTATACCAATTTCGCCAATCTTTGTTTTGTTCTGGATATTCAACCAAGCTTTGTAATATATCCCAGGTTGGCTCTGAATTCACTACGTTGCCCGGGCTGGCCTGAAACCTGTGATCTTCCTGATACTACTTCCGAAATGTTGGGACTGCAGATGTGTTCTGCTACACCCAGCTTTTCCTGTTCATTCCTTTCTCCCTCAAACTTTGTGAGCCGTAAGACAAAATGAACAAATCAATCTTTCCTTGGCTTTATGAGAATCAAAGGAGATGATAGCACATATTTTAGGACAGATGTGGGGGAAAATAACAAAACAAAACAAAACAAAACAAAAAACCAAAACCAAGCCCCTCAGTTTTTATTGTGCTTTCCCAGAATGCCAAAGCAAAGGTGACTGACCACACACACACAGTTAACAAAAAGTTAATCGTGACAAAAAGCAAATCACATGAATCTCAATTACTGGACAATAACCGATAGGAAAGGAAATGGAACATGCTTTTTTAATTGTGGGATAGCAAACACCAAGTGGAGAGTGATAACAGAGCCAGTGGGCTGCCCGCCAAGGCCAATTCTTTTCTCATTAATTTAAGACACATACCAAATTTCACCCCACAGTGCCTCATTCTCTCCTCGGCCCCTCACCCTGCTCGCCAGCTCTATACCCCCTTACAGGGTAAATTCTTGCCAATCTTGATAATAAAATGTCTCCAGGGGTTAGCTATCAATTTGCATGAAGGGCATTTTGACATATTTTGCAGGCAAGTACATGGGAAATGTCTTTCTTGGACTTTTCCTTTCTCAGACAGTTACCAAAGCTGACTATTCATGGCTGGTTCACGACTATAATGAGAAATTGCCAGCTATGTTGAAATACATAATCCACGGTGTGAAAAACTGCTGATCAGCAGTGGCAAGTTCTTAATACGAAAGTGATTTCTTTTTGCTCGCCAGCTTTGGGGTTGCTGACTCTTGCTGTGTGTTTAGGAGTGACAGTTACTTTAAACATTGGTCTAGAGACAAAATATAATTACTCGGGGGGGGGGGTGGGTAGACTTAAAGGTCACATTTTGTTCCCACTTCACTTTTCAATTGTCCCTGTCGCTGCAGTAGGCTGTGTAGAATGTGTGAACACGAAGGCAAGTCAGATATGACAATGACAACAGCCCAACACATGACATTAGTGCATTTTAATTTCAGACATTAGGCAACTTGGGGTGGTTCCCAGTGCCTGCTGCGTGTTGAGTAAGGGGCACACCAGCTTTCTCTCAAACACAAGCTTTGTATCTGCTTCAGAAGAATAGTGCCTCTGCCATTTAATCTATTTCACCTTCTGTCCCCATTGTCCCCCCCTCTCTGATGTCTTATCACCTGCTCCGGAGGAAGTGTTGGAAGCAACAATCAGAATGTGAAGTGACTTCTCGGGCTTATGTGTTTGGGTGACTTCGTGAAGTCTGAACAGTGACTTTTACATGTAATATGCATGAACAAGGAAATACAGACACGCTTGCACCATATACTGTATGGTGTAAGTCCATTAAATGGCCACGCTATAGTAGGCTTCAGAACATTAGAGATTTCTTAACTGTGCTGGGCCATTGACATACTGTGATTTACTTGGCTTCAGCAGCGTAGTAAATAGGAAAGATCATTTTGCAAACTCAAGAACCTCCTCCTTGGATGGCTAAGGGTGTTCCGCTAACTCCAGACAGCGACATTATGAATGGCAAGGTGGAGGTCCACGTTGCTCCCAGATACCCTTTGCCATAAAGAAGAACTAAGGTGACTTGACCCTGAGAGCTGACAGCACTTTCTTTATCAACAAGCCCTAAGTTTTACAGAGCAGCAAACAGAACATCTGGGTTGGGAAACGCAGGCAACTTCAGGTTCTTCCCTGTGGGGGGAACTGAGGCCAGCAGGATGAAACATTGAACCCAGCAGCTGGCTCTGGGCCCTATAAGAGCGGGGCTAGGCCAAGCTGCGGGGTCGCGAGCCAGATTCCCCTCCCCACCCCCCACCGCTCCAAGCCCCGGGGCGGGCGCAGCGCACTGAGTCCCCCCCGAGGGCGGCGCGGCCCGAGGCCCCTCCCCGCGGCCGAAGCCCGGGCGGGTGACGCCAAGCGGCGGCCGGGAGCCGAGGGGGCCGGGCGGGCGGGAGCGAGGGCAGGGCAGGGGGCCGGCCGAGGCCACTCGCCGCTTTAAATATGGATCGCGGGCTCGCGCTCGCCGCACAGCTTCGGCCGCCTAGCCCATCCCCGAGCCCGACCCCGGCTGCAGCGTCGGTTCCCGGCAGCCACACGGAGAGCCGGGCGCACACGCGGGAGCTGCGGGAGGCAGAGTAGAGTGGAGCCGCCCGGCTGCCGCCCTTCCCTCCCGGAGGCCCGCACCTCCGCTCCGCGTCGCCGCTCCCTCCCCGCGGGGGCCGACCCTCCCGCTGCTGCCCTCGCCCCTCCGCCGCCTCCCCGGCGCAGCGCGCACCCACCCCGCGCCAAAGTTACGACTGCTGCCCCGTGCGCGCTGCGACCGGCCGCGCCAACTTCCCAGCCCACGCCTCCCGAGTCCCCACGGTCCCCCGCCTCCAGCCCCGGCGGCGCGCCGGGCAGAGCTTAGGTGGCAGCGGCGGCCGAGGTGGCGGCGAAAGCGGCGGCGGCAGCGGCGGCGGCGGCCGCTGCAGCCTCACACTCAGTCGCCAAGCTGGAGGAGCGACGGAAGCCCGACCCTAGGAGGTGAGTAGCCGGAGCGGTGGCTGGGAGGGTCGGCCACGTCCCCAAGCCTCACCCGCACCGTGGGTACTGGGGCGGCGGGCACGGGCCCCGGGGCTGGTCCCGCAGCGCGCGCTGGCGGCCTCGCCGTGTCCAGGGAGGGACGCAGACAGAGAAAGAGAGAGAGAGAGAAAGAAGAGAGAGAAAGAGAGAGGTCAGTGGCGGGCCAGGCATCCCCTGGACTGGGCGCCCGCCAAGTGTGGACACCGCTGCTGCTGCTGCTGCTGCGGAAAAAGTACTTTTTATTCCGTCTTAAGAGTTCAGATGACGAGTTTGGGTGGTTCTCTTTTGCCCCTACTGCATAGCCGCCTGCACGTAACCGGGCGTTGTTGCCACGGCTGTGGAGCCAGTGGACGCCCCGGCTGGGCTCGGGAGCAGTGACACTTGTGTTCCCCAGAGCCCGGGTGGTCACAGTTTCGCTGGGAACCTGCCTGAGGGGGGGGGGACACACCCCCAGATCCTTAAGCTGAGGAGGTTGGGGAGCCATCGAGGCCGTAGTCCTCACTCTCCTTTGCGCTCCAGGATCGGGCAGTTGCATCTCTCCCTGGCACGCCAGAGGCGGGGGTGAGTCAGGCAGATTCTCTTCAAGGGGCGCACATTTATTTGCAAGGGGGAGACAGAGGTTAAACTGGGATTTCTGTTGGCTGGCGATGGCGGAGCTCTGCACAGGTACTGGGCAGCTTGTACGTCTTGGCAAGGACAGGTGATTCCTTTCTTAAGTGCATTTTACTTAGCCTTTGCCAGTCTGTTAATAACAGCCACTGAGCAACAGCAGCTAACTGCAGCAAGCGCCACAGAGAGGAAAGTTCTCCAAGATCAAAAGGGGAATAAAGAAAACCTCAACTTGGGAAACGCCAAGGAAGCATTTCTGCTCCGGGTTCTAGCACTGTAGAGCACTTCTCTATCCCCAGTCATTGTGTAGTTTTGCCGTCCTTCACTCCTGGAGGCCCCACCTTCTCAGCTTGGTCGCCTGCAGCAAGTTCTTCCAGTCTGAACCTGAAGTGCTGAAAGACTTTTCTCACCTGCTTTCCACTCACTCCTCTCTTCCCTTTCACTTTAGTGTCAGGCAGACTTGCTCCTGGTAAGAACTCTTTGACACCAGGCTGCCGTACACCCAGCCTCGAATCCTGGAGAGTCTCGCTCTTGAGGTGCTGCACTGCACAGAACTTTCCCTTTCTTTATCGCGAACTTAGGGCTGCAGTATTATCTGAATTGAAGTGTGTATTGCTCACTAGAGCTTATTTTCATTTTTATTTGAATAGACTCTCACTGGTAGCCAGGCCAGTACCAGGTGGCTTCAAAAAACGTTTCTAAGAACCTTGGTCCTTGTGTCTGTCACAGTGGCGTTACTTTCCAGTCATTATTGTACTTAGATGAGGTTATTTGTACTTCATTCAATGGAAGCCTGCCTGCTTCAAAAGCTTTCATAACAGATAAAACCTTTTACTTTCATTTTAAAGTTAAATCTAAATAGTATGCTGATCTCTTATGTTAGGTTGTGAAACTGAATTGGTTTTACCTTTATCTACGAGTCTAGGCAAGATGGCACAAAAACTCCCAAACGTACATAAGATAGAAAACATACAACTGCTATGAATTCTTGAGGCATTAGGGCATCTCTACAGATGGGGTGGGAGATAGAAAATGGGATATTTTGGTAGTGGCAGGTATATTTGAGAAAGCAGAAAACCTCAACCCTTTGCATTAGTTTTGTGGCATGAAATTTTCAGTATCATTATCTATTTGGTGGCTATTTTTGAAGACTTAAAAACACATACAGAGCACGTATCTGATCAGGTGATCAGAAGTACGCTCAACTTATTGGTGCATTTCTTTTAGTTCATTTTGTCAGCATAAGAGAACTTGCAATGTTTGCATGCAGGTGCTGTTGTTTTAAATGATCAGAAGACGTTTGGATTTATAGAACTATTATTTAAGAGGGAGACAGGCAATTGTAGGAGAGGGAAAGAAAAGTGTTAGAACCCAGGCAAGCTTTGGGATATCTCCCAGCACACCCTGGTGGTAATCTCATTTTTCACTGAGCTCTGGCAAGTGCAATTTGAAGATTCTGATCTCTTGTTCCGATAGCATGCATAAGAGTCTGGCCATAGCAAACATCTTAAAAGGAAGACACAGCACCTAAGGAAGGAAAGGGAGCAGCACACTTTAGCTGGTGAATCCCTGTAGACAACCAGCTCTCCTGCCTGCCTCTGAGGGCGCTGTGGTCCGTGAGGACTGCCATTGTTAGGGGAGTCAGCCCTGGGAGAGTTCACTGCTGCTGAAGTGGAGCTCAGACACTCCTGGCAGCTGGTTCCCTGGTGTTCATTTTCAACAGTAGGAATAAAGTTCTAAGCCTGGATCTGATGCATAATCAGGGCTGGATTGGAAAGAACAGTGGAGAACAGGAAAATCGAATGGTGATTAATGCTTCCAAGTTTTTTTTTTTTTTTTTTTTTCCTTCTTCAACCACGGTACATGACTGTTCGGCCAGAGGAAGCTGCAAGCAGAATGCTTACCTTGTTTGATTTTGTTTTTTTTTTTTTTTAGGATGACTTTCGGCCTGTGACATTTGTTTTTAATGGAGTCCTTTAGCAAAATAAGTAGGCGAAGAATACCCAGGGACCAAATAAGGCTTTACCAAACTAGATATTACTGCTTGTGTGTATAGGTATTTTTAGGAGATAAACTGATATAATGTCAGGGGTACATTGTATACATAATTTTTTTTTGCCTATATCCCAATATTTACACACTTGGTACATTTTTGTCACAAGTGCTCGTGTCCTAACTTGAAGGTATTTGTAAAAAAGATTTACTTATTATTTATACATTATTCTGTGCACATGTGTGCCTGCCCACCACAAGAAGGCACCAGCTCTCATTACAGGTGGTTGTAAGCCACCGTGTGGTTGCTGGGGATTGAACTTGGGACCTTTGGAAGAGTAGACGGTGCTCTTAAACCTCTGAGCCATCTCTCCAGCCCTAACTTGAAGGTATTTCATATACCCACCACTACAGGTCCTTACTATTTTTCCAGCTATAGGTGCACATAGTCTTTTACACAGCACTGTCTAATTTGCATATTTATACGAAAAGACCCTACAAACCCAGAGGTGGCTCACTTTACTACTACCGTAATGACCCCAAGGCAATGACTTGCACTGCATTTCTCTGGCCTCATCGGTGAGCAGCAGAAATGTCAATTAACGAGGCACCAGAAAGAAGGCGAGGGAAGGGAATGCGTGGTGAGGCCTTTGTTTTCAGGCCACAAGAAGGGAAAGACAAAGTGTTTCTTCCCGTCTTACACAGGAAGCTCATGGTGCTGTATTCCTTAGTAACAGTGTCTTTATTGCCTCTGAATTAGGAGATGTATTAAAAAAAAAAAAGATGGCAGTAAGATGGGGCGTGGTGGTGCCCCGCCGTTAATCCCAGCACTCGGAAGGCAGAGGCAGGCAGATCTCTGTGAGTTTGAGGCCAGCCTGGTCTACAAAGAGAGTCCGAGGACAGCCACGCCTGTTACATGGAGAAACCTTGTCTCGAGCAAACAGAACAAAACAAACAAGCAAACAAAAAGATGGCAGTAGAAATAGTAATAATAGCAACAGGGAAGCCGCTTTCATCTGTCGTTTGTGGGATCCAAAACATGGCACTTCCACCTGAAAACCAAGCCCATGGAAGGCGTTATCAAGCATACCTGGAGGACTAGAAAGCCAAGACAGAGAACTTTACCTTTAAAAACCATTCCGGAGAGTTATTGGAGTACACACTCTATTTGCAGAATGCTGGTACATCTTCATTGAATGACTGTGGTAGAGTGGATGGTATTATCTTAGTCACACAGGAGGAGAGCAAAGCTGAAGAAAGCTTGTTTGGCTGCATGCAACATTCTTTACTGCCTCCAGGCAGCCCCGCCCATCAGCAGTGCCCACTTGCTCCGAGACTTTGAGGTTCTAGATTCTACAAAGCTCAACGTGTTGTTCCCGCTAGATTTTCAGTTTGGCTGTATCCGTTTTAGCTTCAGTCTTGGGAGCTAAGTCTATTTCCAGGGAGAATTTACACAAAAGTAAATTACAGGAAGTTAAGACTTTGAAGGATGTAAGTCAACAACTGACAGCTTGGAGGTTTTTGTTTTTGATTTTTTTCCTCTTCTTGTTGCTTTGTTGAATTTGTATTAGAAAGCTTAGAAAAGCTTTAGGTAGAGTTTCTGGGATACTTTTGGGAGGCATTAAAGTAAAACCACCAGAAATGCAAAAAGAGAAAGGGCTAATTGTATTGAAACCTGTTTTTTTTTATTATTATTATTATTTTTTTTAGTGACATAGTAGGAAAGTGTTTCCTAATGTCACTAATAGAAAGTGGGACGTGCTTATTTGACTTTGTAACTATCCTCCCTGACAAATAGCCTGTGCTATACTGTTTTCAAATGAGTAAGGTTGAGGGGTCTGGCCTTTTCTATGACTTTGCTTGCATGGGATCTAGTAATATGGCCATCTACTCGGCATGCTGTCTCACAAGAAAGGCCTTTAGCAGCAGAGAGAAATCATACTGAGGAGGACTCTCATCACTGCGGAGCTCCCTCGGAGTCGGCCCATGTGAAGCACATTTGACTTATGACTGTTACACAACCCCTAATAACACAGGCAACCACAAACAAGAAAGTAGAGGGAAGAAACGGCCCGAGATTGTAGGTACCCAGCAGATGCTGGGCCGGGAGTAGACAAAAGGCTGCAAACAGAACTAAAGGATAGAACCTGGGACCTGATAGTGTCATGAGGTAGCAGCCCACCTCTCTTCTTTCCTTTCTTTTCTCTCTTCTTCCCTGCCTCATGGGCTTAAATTTTTATTGAGGTGCAATGTGTAGCCAGAACATCACAAATGTCATTAAAACATCATCAAATAGCTCAGTAATCTACTTGAGTGAATCCATCCATGGAACCAGCAATCAAGATGCAAGCCAGTGGCAGCCTCAGAAGCCTCCCCTCCCCTCCCCTCCCCTCCCCTCCCCTCCCCTCCCCTCCCCTCTCCTCTCTCTTCTCTTTTCCTCCCTTCCTCTCCCCTCCCCTTCCCTCCCCTCCCCTATAGACAGCAACTTCTCCCTTCTGAGGCCGTAGGTTACTTTACCTATTACTCAATTTTCCACGACTCAAGCCATGATGTGGCGTGTGCTTTGTGGGTCTCATTTCTGTTAGATGCTGTGTTTGGGAGACTCATTCTCGGTTCATGTGTGGAAAGTTTGTTTATTCTTATTGTTCTGAGGCATTTTACTTTTGGTGAATAGCAGGGCACATTTATCTGTTCCATTCTCGATGGACACTTGGGTTGTTTTCAATATGTGTTTATTATGAGTCGTGCTGATGTGAGTATTCTTGAGTACATCTTATAGTAAGTGTGGAGAACTCAGCTTGTGTTGAGTTCGGTTGTTAGCTTTGGTTTAGTAGATGGTGCAGATTCATCCTCCTGTGAACAACGGGCCCTTATGTGCTTTATACATTTCACCTGGTCTGTGCGTGTATATCACATCATGAATTTCATTTACATTGTCAAACGTACTTTTTCAAATGTTTATCAGGCATACCATTGGTTTAATCCATATATATATGTATATATATACACACACATATATATATGTGTATATATATACATACACACACACATATATATATATATGAATATATATCTCCTAAAGTTTTTGTCTAATATATTATCCCAAGTAAGGAAGGTTTTTTTGTTGTTGTTGTTTGTTTGTTTGTTTGTTTTAAGACAGGATTTCTCTGTGTAGCCTTGGCTGTCCTAGACTTGCTTTATAGACTAGGCTGGCCTTGAACTCACAGCAGCAGCCTGTCTCTGCCTCCTGAGTGCTGGGATTAAAGGCATGTACCACCAGGTTTTAACACCTGGGAAGTTAAATGCATTTACTTGTTTTGACAGCACAGCTAGTCAGGCAGACTCGCTCATCAGTCCTGTCATCTGCTAAGTACTGTCAGTACATAAAGAGAATAGGGACATTTAAACTTGACTGTCCCAATGGTAGGGATCTGTGAAATTCCTTAAAAAATAGCCTACAGTCCAGCTTTGAAGCATCACTCAAAGGTGTGCAGCACTTGCCTTGTCCTCAACAGCAGCTCAACATGACAGTCATTCAGCTAGTCAGGTGGCATTCATTGCCCAGTGTTTGATGGAGATGCATTCAGAGTTAACTGGAGTTGACCGACAGGAGTCGAAGACACAAATCTCTTCTCATTTGATTTCAGACATTAAAAAAAAAAAAGGATCAGTTTTATTTGATTTTTTTTTCTTCACCAAAGTCACTATAAAATTCAGCTCACAGAGGCATTTCCAGGCATCAACAAAAATGAAGTTTATTAAGCTTTGCTCCGAGTTTTACATATGTTAGTTATTATCCTCAGTGTGTTCTGCAGTATTCTTTATTCTTGCCTTGAGCTGTGCCAGCACTGAGAGCAATTGCTGGCATATTAATCAATGCTTAACTGTGTGAATGAACAACACGTTTCATTATCTTTCTTAGGTTCTTCCTCTGAGTAACTAAAACTGCGTCTTGCCCAGTTTCCTCTAAGACTTTTTTTTTACCTCTGTTGATAAAGCTGACTTCTGAACAGCATTTATCAAACATTCAGTTGGAAAGTGAGTCTGACAGCCAGCAGTTTGAGATTACCCACTTCATTATATGGGTCACATTAAGTCTGTGCCCCATGTAACACACACCAAACCTAAAGCACCCTTGAAGACTGATTATTTTGCTCTTCACTGCATGGAAGATTCCCCCAAAGCCTACACACTGCATATTTTTAGCTTCTTTAATTAGAGTGCTAGGCAACAAGTTTCCAGATCTAGAATACTGTAGTGGCTCCTCCAGTGTGGAAACTTTGGAAGCCATGTTGCACACAGAAGTGAACATTTAAGGATGCATAGTAACTGAAAGTTGGAGCTGGTAAAGGACCCTTTCTACTCAGCGTGTGTACAGTGTTTCTCATCTACGCCCGTTGTAGCACTGAAGTCAAGGTGCAGTGCACACCCCTGCCAGCGCTCTGAACCCGCAGCTCTGGTTCTTGCTTCACAGCCAATGGATTCACTTTAAAAAGTCATACCTGCCGGTGCACGCCTTTAATCCCAGCACTCAGGAGGCAGAGGCAGGCGGATCGCTGTGAGTTTGAGGCCAGCCTGGTCTACAAAGCAAGTCCAGGACAGCCAAGGCTACACAGAGAAACCCTGTGTCGAAAACAACAAACAAACAAACAACACAACAACAAAAAGTCTTTCTTTGGCCAGAAAGGTGGTCTAGTGGGATGTTATTTTTATTGTAGTCTAAATAGAATTAAATCTGTGTATGTGTGTGTGTGTGTGTGTGTGTGTGTGTGTGTGTGTGCCTACACGTGTGTGTTTTGAGGGTCACATGTTACTCTTAATCAGTGGTAGGTTTCACTTTACAAATCAGGCTGGCGACTCAAGGAAGACAGGTTGTTATGTGGACATCTGGTTACATTTTGTTACCCCAAATATGATTTTTTTCTTTCTCTTGTATTGGGGTGTACTTATTTATTTATTTACTTGCTTTATAGGGCTGTTAGCCTTCTTGGTTGCTTTGTTCCCCTCACTTAGGTGTAACTGTCTTGTGGTTCTCTACTGAGCACGGAACACAGTCCTCCAGGATCGTGTGCCAGGTTGCATTTATAGGGCTGCTTACATTTTAGCTGCATGCTTCATATGTGCTTGACCCGGATGGGATGACTGCATGGGTAATGAGCTTTTCTGCTCATAGTAGGCAGACCTTGTTTACTGGTGCAGGCATAATGTAATGGGAAAGGAGAATAAACATCAAGGGCGACCCTGGCCTTGGCAAACTAGAGCCTCAGACAATTACTCTTCAAAACGCCTTTCCTTCTGAGAGGTTGAACTGGTGGTCTTAATGCCGATAAATGCAGGCATATGTGGCTACTGCTATATTTACACTGACAGCAAGGGTCCTCCCTCTGTGGCTACTCAGCACTTGGAGTTTTTGAAAAATTGATATTATGGATCTTTTTTGAAGGACAGTGGTGTATGTGTGTGTAGTTTAAAATTAAGATTTATTACTTTAAAATCACGTATGATGTGTATGTGCACACACACACATGTGAGTATGTGCACAGGGGTGCAGGTGCCCAAGGAGGCCAGAAGAGGGGCCCAGAGCTCCTGAAACTACAGTTCAAGACAGCTGTGAGCTGCCATGTGGGTGCTGGTAATTGAAGCTGGGTCCTCTGGAAGAGCAGCTAGTGGTCTTAACTCTGAGCGGTCTCTCCAGCCCAAAGGATAACTGTTTTTGAAGAGCTAGATTATGACAACTTTAGTGTCTAAAATGGTGCAGAAGAGAAGTGAATATACGTTTGCCTTCCTAGTGTTCTCTGCAGTGAGCACTACTGTCTGTGGGGCTTGATAGAACGAATAGTCCTAATGTCTTTAACACACATTTTACAAGAACTTGGGTATTGGTGGCTGCACTCCCGAGGTCCACTTCTTGGGAGGTGCATGATCGCAGCCGCAGCAAAGCAGCAGTTGCCCTGCTTGGCACATTCCTTCATTCCTCTGACTTCTGGAGACTGGGGCCTTAGGAATGTGAGATGAGCACTCACCCCTTAGCAGAGCTGGGCCTCTTGGTAGGGAGCTTGTTGAAACCCTGATGATCCCTCAGTCACCTCAGGGAAATGCTGAGCCTTAGCAGATCAAGCCGGAACACACAGTTCACACATTCGTGTGGTTACAATTTGAGCTTCTTTGCCAGGGGAACAAGAGAAGGCGGATGGGGATGTGTCAAAGGATTTAGATAAAACGCCATCAGATAGTTTCCCTTGAAAACGCATTAGGAAATAAAATGAAAACACATCTAAAATCATCAGAAGAAAATAAAGCTCAAGCGTTCAGATTTCTTTTCCTGCCAACACTTTTGGCTCTGAGTTCTAATTGATCACCCCATTGCTCCCTCCTCCACCCCTAACCATGCTCACAGGTGAAATTTCTTATTAATGAGGTTTGGGCTCCAGTAACTTTGGAGTAAAACTCTGTTAGAAGTATTTGTTTTCTGTAATTACCCCTTGGAAAACAATCTATTTTGATATGCCTGCCTCATTTGGTTTCTGTGTTGTACATAACATTACTACTTTATTTGACAGTAAAATTATGAGTAGTGTTTTGAAAAGGCTTTTAATTGGTTTTTAAAATATATTTCTGTGTGAGTGCGTGCGTGTGCATGTCTGTGCGTGAGGGCCAGAAGAGGCCATCACACCCCTCGGATCTTACAGGCATTGGCTGATCGCACTGACGGTTACTTGGGTGCTAGGATCCAAACTGTGCCCCCCCCCCCCATTGTGTAGCTGGTACTTTGAAGCATTGAGTCACATCTCCAGTCCCAGTCCCAGCTTTTTCTTTCAGAATCATATAGGCTAAGGAGAAGTGGTAAAAAAATGTAGGGAAGAAAGTTTTGCCATGTCCTTTATCCAACTTCCCCCACTTTCGTTTTTTTTTTTTTTTTTTTTTTTCTTTCGAGACAGGGTTTCTCTGTGTAGCCTTTGGCTGTCCTGGACTCCCTTTGTAGCCGAGGCTGGCCTTGAACTGGTAGGGATCCACCTGCCTCTGCCTCCAGAGTGCTGGGATTAAAAGGCGTGTGCCACCACCGCCTGGCTAACTTCCTCCACTTTTAAGATTCCTAAAAGGCATTTTACCTTGCTGCTTCCTCATTCAAACTATTTTTTGTGTTGATCATATTTTGCAGGTTGAAGTTGGAGTTTTAAGTTCAGATGTTCTTACAAAATCTTTGAAAGATGTTATATAAATATAGTTGAGTGAGAGTAATAGTTTTGGGCATGAGAATATTATTATATCTCCGTGTTAGGTGTATGTTAACGTGCCTTACAATGTATGTGAAGGCACGGCAATTTCAGGTGATTTCTAGCGCATCTTTGTTTGAATGTATAGCATTTCTAGTAAATCCTTAGTATGTTTCACTATTCCTTAGTATGCTGAAAAATAATACACTTGGACACATATTCGAGAGTTTAATTATCCTCTTCTGAGGGCTTTCAAATACTATTTGTCCTGGTGTTGGACTGTGTGAAGTGTCTGGGGGGCGGCACAGGGGATAGGGAGCAGTGGACTGCTCTTCCGGAAGACCTGGGTTGAGTTCCCAGCGCCGACATAGTGGCTCAAAACCATCGGTGACTCCAGCTTCAGAGGATCCAGTGCCATGTTCTGGCCTCCCTGAGCACTGCATACACATGGTGCGTATACATACATGCAGGCAAAACATTCATTCACGCATGTACAAAATTAAGACATATGTTAAGAAAAGAATACTCCTTAGAGGATTTTATCTTATATTTCAAGATTCATGTGGTTGGAAAGGTGTAGAGAAATACAGGGAACGTAAGGAGTGCACGAGAAGTCATAACCCAGTGGTTCTCAACCAACATGTGTGTCATGACCCCTTTGAGGGTTGAATGACCCTTTCGCAGGAGTGGCATACCAGACATCCGGTATATCAGTTATTTACACTATTATTCATTACAGTAGCAAATTTTCAGTTGCGAAGTAGCAACAAAAATAATTTTATGGGTGGTGTTCACCACAACATGAAGAACTGTATTGTGGGTAGCAGCATTTAGGAAGGAAGCTTGAGAGCCACAGTTATAACCAAGGGCATCTAATGTAGTGGGTGCTTATCAGAACTGCTTATCACGCTGAGAAACTGGCTGCTTCAAAGGGAGAAGATCTGGGGAGACCTCCAGGGGACTCATGGGTTCACACAGTTGAAGAAGACGGACACACTTAGGGCATAACTCTAATCTTCCGGTGGCCGGTCTCTCTTTATCCATCACCTTACCTGGAGCCGTTCTCCTTCCAAAGAATTCTGTCTGCTCGGCTCACTGGTCATTGTGTGGAATTCTTTCTTCTTTAGTGCTGCTATAAGATGTCACTGAGCCTCGATTTGGAAGACAGTGGGTCTGACCCCACGTGGCAATTTCTGGGATGGTGTCTTCTTTCCTGGCTTGTCCTGTCTCAGCTCTTACCTTGACCAGAAGACACTGTGTGCCTTGTTACCCACAAGATTGTGAAATGAGCACATAGACATTGTGAAATTGCTCTGAACTCAGACTCTTTGCCACTACTGAAATTATTACATATTATTTCTTGGTTCGAGATAATTCCAAAAGGCATAGATTATTTGCTCCCTCCCCCCCTAAGAATGAGGTAAATTTCATTTTCTAAAAGTTTATGAATCATTGTCAAGGGCTGGGAGGTTGGCTTAGAGGGCAAAGTATGTGCTGCACAAATACGGGTACCCAAGGTTAGGTCTCTAGCACCTGTGCAAAAAGCCAAGAGGATCCTGGGAACTCATCCACTGTAGCCAATTGCTGAGCTCCAGGATCAGAAACAGACCCTGTATCAAAAATGAGGTGGTAGAGAGAGATAAAGACACCTAGTGCTGACCTCTGACCTCTACATGCACATGCATGGGTGCGTGCGACTGTATAAATGTGTACACACACACACACACACACACACACACATACACCACACTTATGCCCATAGGAGTCATTGTGTTTTATAACTTCTTTCAGTGTAACAGGTGTTCACAAAAAGTCCAGTGCGACATCTTCCCACGTTGGCTGCAGCTCTTAGTTTCTGTGGAGGATGGACATACGGGCTTGAACAGGATATTAAAGCCAGAGCAGTAGCAAAAGCAGGTTAGAGCTTGTTGGCTTCCAGCGGGTTCTGCTTGGAGGATGGCTCTAAGTGTAAACTCAGGGTTCAGTTTGCAGATGGTGTCCAGGGATTTAAGTGCTTAGGAGGGTAGTGCCTCGAGCAGAAATGGGATGGAGCCAACACCTGCACCTTGGCCTGTCGGGGATGCACAGTCTAAGGGGTCAAAGAAGGGGAAGTGGTTATCTTGAGGAGCCCAGTTCTGGGAAATTGTGAACCTGTCTGCTTGAGTTAACGGGAGCAGTCCACTTACCTACTATTGTTGCTGTGTCAAGTACTCACTTCAGTATGATTTTTTGATTACTGACGCTTACCTAATTAGGGTCCAAAGTAAAATAGTCTTAAAACATTTCTGATGTTCATCACTATAAAATGAATTGCCTACCCTCTCTGTCCTCATTATGCAGTTGTGAGAGCATGTCCACGGTGGAGATGTGCGGAGTGATTGCTACGTTGCTGCTAACCAATTTGTCCATATTCTTATGCTTTACTGTCTGATTAGACAGCTCTGGCACCTTTAAAAAAAAAAAAAAAACAAAACTAAAGTGTGGATACTTCTATCTTGGAGAGAAAAGTGACACCCTCACGGGGACACTGATAATCAACAAAGGTCTGTGTCAAGGGCGTGAGAGGAAGGCCGTGAGCGAACCGTAAGAGCAGGTCTCGGGAAGATGCTCAGCTCCCGCCACATTCAGTTTTGTTACTTAAACCTCCTTGTCTCGTTGGGGCTGGTGAAAAGTTCTGTAATTTTCTGGGTCCTCTGTGACAGTCAGTACTTTCTAGTGCTGCGTTAAACTGTGGGCTCTGGAGCCGGAGGGCCTGTGCGTCCGAATCCCACTTGTAGCACTGTCTCCTGATGTGTGTACCTTGAGCAGCTTTTGAGGCGTCACGGACAGTCTATAGGGTCTTGTACTGAGGAACAATACTTGGCTGAGGAGGACGGAAGAGAGAAAATGGGAGTGAACAGAGAGCGGAGTTGGAGTGTATGGCAGGAACACAAAGGCTTCAGTGGGTCCCTAGAGGGACTGCCAGTGATTCCTGAGGTGTTGTACCTTGAGATGAGGGGACCAGGCCTTAAAACTGTGTATCAACCAGTCCTGCGGTACAGAGCAGCATGTGGAGGGGCTGTGGCGGGTGGCTTTGTGCTCCTGGCTCTTAGCTTAGTTCACCCCACTCAATTCCCATGGCTTAAGTGATTTAGTGGGCACAGAGTACTTAGAAAAGTGCACGAGAAGTTTCCTTTGGTGTTTTCCAGCTCTCCCTCCTCCTTTGTAATATGACTCTTGTGAGTCTGAAACTAAGTGCTTTATAAACATAATCATTATTTTTTAAACTTAAATTTAATTAATTTATTCATATTACAACTCAGTTGTTATCCCGTCACTTGTATCCTCCCATTCCTCTCTCCCTCCTGCTTTCACCCTATTCCCCTCCCCTAGGTCTAAGCCCGAGGGGGACCTCCTCCCCCACTATATGGTCATAGGCTATCAAATCTCATCTTGGTATCCTGCTTATTCTTTCTCTGAGTGCCACCAGGCCTCCCCACCAAGGGGAGGTAGTCAAATACGGGAAACATAATCACTATTAATGTTTCCTAGTTCTTCCACTGAGAAGAAAATACCTGGCAATATATTAGGGACGTTCTAATGCGTTCTAATGCGTTGCGTGCCTTATAAGCATTTACATATGTTTATGGGAAAGGTCAGGAAGGAATAAGTACTGATGTTAAATTTTGAAATATTTGATTTTTATGGAAGGCAAAATTTTTAAGAGAGAGAGAGAGAGAGAGAGAGAGAGAGAGAGAGAGAGAGAGAGAGAGAGAGATATCTTAGCCTCCATCAAAGAAAAACAGACAACACTCTCTAAGTCGAAGCAGAGTCACTCTGTTCATCTGTGCAGAGCTCAGGAGAGCTGTAAGGAAAGGAGCTTATGGCACATGGCGGGTCGAGTCTTCATCCCACGTGTTGCCCTGGTGCTATGTGAAGATGTGAGCGCCTACGAACAAGGGAGGTAACACTGACAATTAAATGACTTTGTTCTTTAAACATTCTGGAATTATTTTTAAAACTGTTCCAATATTTAAATCACACCAATATAGAGTAGGACACCTGTAGTATTTTAGAAATCTGGTTTTGAATTAAATTAATGTTCTTGTGGGCATTAGCCTCTGCTAGTTCATTTCCTGCTTAACGGAGACATGGTCAACTCCCTTGGTCAGTTTTTATGTTCTCGTTAGTGACATGAGTGCAAAGCATTTTGAAATGGGCTCCTCTATATGGTGTTTATGTCATATTCATTCATTCATTCTTTCTTTCTTTCTTTCTTTCTTTCTTTCTTTCTTTCTTTCTTTCTTTCTTTCTTTTGGACTGTCTGATTGCACTGTTAACATTAAAGCAGAAATAGTCACAAAATGTGTGAATCAATATTTAATGGCTGGCCTATCCCCTTGGAGCTAGCAGAGTGGAAGAGAGTGCAATTCCTTCTTGGAATGATCTTTTTAAAAGACTTATTATATTTTTAATTATGCTTCTGTATGTGCGTCTGTGCACATGAGTACAGGTGCCTGCAGAGGCCAGAAGAGGGCATCAGATTCCCTGGAGCTGGAGTTTCAGACATTTGTTAGTGGCCCCACATGGATGTTGGGAACCAAACTTTGGATCCTCTTCAAGAGAACAATTGCTCTTGACCAGTGGTTCCCCCTTTCTAGCTCCCAAATTGTATTTTTAAAGTTTTCTGCTGAGCTGGATATGGTGGTGCACACCTTTAATCCCAGCACTCGGGAGGCAGAGGCAGGAGGATCACTGTGAGTTCAAGGCCAGCCTGGTCTACAAAGCGAGTCCAGGACAGCCAAGGCTACACAGAAACCCTGTCTCAAAAAAAAAAAAAAAAAAAAAAAAGTTTTCTGCTGAATTGAATCTCTACTTCAGCCCAAGTTGCTCATAGGAGCCTTATTATTTATTTTTGAAAGAAAATGAGAATGCTAGGAGTGATCCATGGAAACTAGTTGACTTACATATTTATTATTATTTATTTACATATTTGCATAGTCACTGCTATTTAGAAGGAGAGGATCATGTGTCTACACAGCATCAGTCTGAATCAATGCAAAATTTTGTGTTAGTTTAATTCTTGGGCATTAGCTATTTTTTTTAGTGGAACAGTCTTCTGGGTTCTGTGCAGAATTTCATAGTTATTTTTTGGCTCTGACGCATGAGGGTAATGGAGATCTTACTTCAGCAACTAGCTAAAAATTTTTTTTAACAACCTATTGAGATTAGAAAACTGAACATACTTACGATCTCCCTTTAGAATTTGACTGGAGACTGTTTGGGAAGAATGAATATGGATAAAATAGTTAAAGTTAACTAGTACATGTGTAAACATGTGTTAAAGTTTAAATGTGAGTAGCAAAACCTCATCCCATAATAAGCTCTTCATAAAGGCAAAAATGTCTGTGTTGATTAGTTTTTGACAACTTGATACAAAACGGAGTTATTTGGGAAGAAGGAACCTTAATTAAAGAAGTCTTTAATAGATTGGCCTGTAGGCGTGTCTGTGGGGCATTTTCTTGATTAATGATTGATGTGGGAGGGGCCAACCCACTGTGGGTGGGGCTATGCCTGGGACATTGGTCCTGGCTTGTATGAAAAAGCAAGCTGAGCAAGCCAGGATGCAGCACAGCTCTATGACCTCTGCTTTGGTTCCTGCCTCCAGATTCCTGCCTTAAGCTCCTGCCCTGGCCCCCTGAACAACGGACTGTGGTCTGTACGATGAAATAAGCCCTTTTCTCCCCTGAGGGGCTTTTGGTTAGTGTTTTTAATCACGACCATTGAAAGCAAATTAGGACAGTGACTCTTAGAGCTGCATTTTGGGAGTTAGAACACATAAACAACCCTTTAAGAAAACTGTGGTGATGCTCTTCAATAAGCAGACAGTCCATATGCAAGGAAGTTACGCAGGCGTAGCTTTCAAGTTTCAAAAACAGCACCATGACTTTTGGGTAGATGGTTTTGTTTCTTACCTTGCAGGAGACAAGAGAGAGCAAGAATATCGCCCCCAAACTCGGTGGAGGCAGGAATGCCTTCTGCTCTTGTGGGGCTAATTCCAGGTTCAGTGCAGTTAGTGTGTGTGGCTTTCAAGATGTTTGTCTCATAACTTCTGCTTGAGAATGACTTATTATTAATTTTTTTTTTTTTACAAAAAGGCAGGAAAAAAACCCTCCATCCCCAAAAGCCCTACTTAATGTCCCCTCTTCTCCCACTTTTTCGCTACCTTCCTCCCGCGATTCTTACTTTCTTCATTTCCTTCTCCTACCTGTAGTGGGTTCGGTCTGTCTGTCTGTCTGTCTGTCTGTCTGTCTGTCTCTCAATTTATATGTCTTTGTTTTTAAATGTATGTGTGTTTTGCCTGCATATGTCTGTGCACCACATGTATGTGATACTTGTGGAAGCAAGAAGAGGTTATCAGATCCTCTGGGACTGGAGTGACAGATCGTCATGAGCTTCCATGGGGGTGCATGGCATCAAACCCAGGTCCTCTGAAAGAGCAGCTAGTGCTTTTAACTGCCAAACCCTCTCTCCCCAGCCCTGCAAGTTTAGTTTTGTTTTGACGAAACACAAGTCAGTCTTTGTTAGGAATTGTAAAATGAATAAACACAAACTAGAAAAGGCTACAATTAAGGGTGAACTCTTCATCCAGAACTCTTTGGTAGTTAGACAGACTTCTTGATTACTTCCATTTAGAAAGTGGAGCTTAAGCAGTTCTGTATAACTACATAACTATACGTATCATACAGTCATGGACACGTGCATGAATGTTTGCTGAAACAACGTGCCGAAGAAGTGCGTTAAACCAGAGTTTAAACTACTTACAAAGTTTCATGTGTGAAATGTTCCAATAACATCCCTGTATCAGATAACTTAGGTAAGATGTAGAAAAGAAAGGATGCCTAATATGTAAAGATGATAAATCCCAGGAAAACCACATCATTAGAATTTATATTTCCACTGGAAATCGAGGACCAGCTTGTATCCACAAGGCATTCAAAGTTTGGCCGGAAGGAAGGAAGGCGCCATCTGGGTGTCAGTTCTTTGGTCTAATGGTCTAAATGCAAGGTGAAAGAAAGCAGGGACCTTTATACTGATGATTCCATTCCCATAGCAAACCCAGTGAGCTCACTTTCCATGTGGTTTGCTCAAAATTGATGATGTTTTTAGCACTTAGTGTCTTATTCTCAGAGCACTTTCCCAATGCTGAATAATTAATGGCCACAGCTCCCATGTCGGGGTAGAGTAGCAAGCATGTCTTTCTGTGTACCAGGAAGCCATTACGTTATAGCTTTGAAACGTTGATTGATTTTTATTTTTAGAGGTGTCTTTGTTTTCCAAGGTGACCAGCATTTTCAGTGCTGTCCTGGTTTCTAGTCACGGGGTTAAGTGAAAAATAACCAAGGATGCAAAACACTTACTTGAAAACGTTTTCCCCCAAGCTGGATGCAGTGGTGCACACCTGGAATCCCAGCACGCAGGGAGCCAGGCGGATCTCTGAGTTCCGGCCCAGCCTGGTCTACAAAATGAGTCCAGGATAGCAAGGGCTGCCCACATATTAAATGTTTTGTGCATTTAAAACCTTAGTACCATCATAAATACTTTGAATGCATTTCTCTCCCATAAAAGACACATGCACATACACGTGCACGCGCGCGTGCGTACACACACACACACACACACACACACACACACATGCTACACAATATCTGGCATTTCATGGATTTCTCTAAAGCCTAACTGTAGGCCTGAAGACCTCTGGGTTACTAAACACTGCCTGTGTTGGTAAACAAGTGTGAGTCAACACTTGAGTAATTGCTAGCATTTCACCTCTCTAAAATGACAAGGAATCTAGTTCTGCCTTTAAAGGCACTTATCATACACTCAGCATTCGTCAGAAATAATTACCACAGCATTCTTTTTGTTGTTGTTGTTGTTGTGTGGTAAGTTGCTCAAAACATAAGGGGATTAACTGCTCTCAAAGCAGGATCCTGGCTCTTTCCTACCTCAAAGGTTGAGAACCTGAGCTATGGACTGCCTTCCACGCAGTCCACAGTGACTTCGTTCTCAGTCTCCCCAGAGAGCTAATCAGTAGACTTCCTGACGCTGGCAACACAAACAAGCCTGGAATTAGCCTGGCTAATGCAGGTATTGTCTGGAAGGACAGAGTCACAGCTCATGCAAATTCCAACCCACCTGACCTCCTCCTGGCCTCTTACTCCTAGCTCACTCCACTCATGGGTCTTCCCTTTTCTCAAACCCCAAATAACCCTACTTTCTCTTCCAAAACTCTGAAAAGGAAATGAGAGCCAGTTAACTCAGGGACACCACCTCTGAAGAGTCTGGTGCTTTAGTTTTATCGGAAAGTGTAATGATACAGTGGAAACCAGTGCACATGTTTAACCACAGTATATTAAATCTGAAGAGGCATGGATCAAATCCGTTTCATCTGCCGCTGGTCTTGAGGTCTGAATAAAATATGCCTAGAAGGCCAAGGCAACTTCAACCGCCACTTGTAATTCAGCTTACATTTAAGTATAGGATCCTTTGATGGCACCTTTCAGGATTATTAAAACAAAACAAAACAAAACAAAACAAAACAAAACAAAACAAAAAAACCAACCAAAAAACCTGTAGGGTCTGGAGAGATGGCTCAGAGGATAAGAGTACTGGCTGCTCTTCCAGAGGTCCTGAGTTCAATTCCCCGCAGCCACATGGTGGCTCACAGCCATCTATTATGAGATCTGGTGCCCTCTTCTGGCCTGCAGCCTCAGATGCAGGCAGAACATTGTATACATAATAAATAAATAAATCTCTTTAAACAAAACAACCTCCCTGTAATTCATGTGAGGACAAATTTATCAGGTGTATTTCTGTATTCCTTTTAATTAAAACATTTTATTTTTAACACAACATATTTTGTTAATGCAACATAGTCTTTCCCTTTCTCCAACTGCTTCCAGATCCTGCTGGAGAGAGAGAGCCATTAAATGCCAGGTTCAGAATGGTTTCCATATTCTTTGTTTTTCCCCCTGAGACAGGGTTTCTCTGTATAGCCTTGGCTGTCCTAGACTCACTTTGTAGACCAGGCTGGCCTCGAACTCACAGCTATCCACCTGCCTCTGCCTCTTGAGTGGGTTTCCATATTCTTAAGGGAGAGTATGTCCAAAGGGCCGAATGTGTGTCAACTCTGACTCCAAATTAATAATTTGGCAGGTATTTAGCATTCTTCTATTCTTTTTCAGTAAAAAGATTTAGACGGGACCCATGATTTGAAATGCATTTTAAAAATGGAAATGGGCCATTTAGTGCATGTGCTGAGATCATCGCCCCCTGAGGTGGGCAAGGTCGATGCTTGCACACTCTTTGAATTGCTTCATGGCCTTCCAGGCACCTTTGTGTGGCTAAGAGCTTTGCGAAGGCAGAGCTTATATAGAGAAAAAAACAAAAACAAAAACAAAACTTAGTGTCTGAGAGCTGTCTTTCCCCTTTGTTAACATCTGAGGTTGAGAAGGTTTAGGTTTGCTTCCCCGCCTTTGAAAGATTAAAAGTGATAGAAAACCGGTCATTACTGTAGATCTCCAGATATGCTGTTGGCTGATTACATAGAAAGAGTTATTGGAAGCGAGATGCAGTATGACAGTTCACCACCCTGCCTTGGTTCTGGTTGTGTTTCCTGAGATTTCACAATCTCATCTACTGATTTGTCAGTTGTATGTTGTCGTCTGTTTTTGCATCACTATCGTGTTAATTCTTCTCTTCCTTCTGTGGCCAGATATGCTTTAGATTTTTTTTTTTTTTTACTGTGACAAAACACCATGACCAAGACAACTTATTAAAAAGAAAGCATTTAACCGAGGCCGTGCTTACAGTCTCAGAGGGTGAGTCCACGGCCGTCGTGGTGGGGAAGGCATGGCAGCGGGTGGACAGGTGTGCTGCTCACATAATGAAACAACAACAACAAAATACACACACACACACACACACACACACACACACACACAGAGAGAGAGAGAGAGAGAGAGAGAGAGAGAGAGAGAGAGAGAGAGAGAACACGAACGAACCAGAACCAATTACCCAGCCCATCTCTAGTGACTCCCCGCTCCCAACAAGGACACACCTCCTAATCCTTCCCAAACAGTTATACCAAGCACAAAACAATGTAAATATATGAGCCATGGAAGCCATGCTCATTCAAGATGACTACATTCTGTTACTATGTAGCCAAGACTGGCCTTGACCTTGAGATCTTCCGCCTCTGGGGTTATGTATGTGCCACTGTGTCCAGTTTTGGACTCTTTTGTGTTGGGCTGCATAGACAACAGAGAAGCCTAATTAAGTTGGGATGCCTGAGTAGTTTCCCACTCACTAGCACTAGAGGACCCCAGAGATGCTACAGAGGACCTTCAGTTAAACCTAAGGTGAGTCTTAAGGCATGGTCAAGGGTTTGGATGAGTGCTTCATTTTTACCTCTCTTATGTTCAGACTTGAAATTGGTGCATAATTATTTGGGATGTTTGGTTATGAAAAGTAAAAACATTTGGAATGGTTCCATGCTCTTTAGGCTAAAACTGTTTCTTCTTCCATGATCACATTAAGTATGGCCTAGAACTGGCATTACTAATGGTTGTGAGTTGCCAAGTGGGTACTTGGAATTGAACCCAGGTCCTCTGGAAGAGCAGCCAGTTTCTTTTAAAACACTGAGTTATTTTTCCAGCCTCGCAGTATGATTTTGACTGTTGAGATTAATTGTAGCATTTTAATTCGATAGTTATGTGTTGTTTTGAGCCCTCTGTAGTATGTCGGGAGAAATAAGTGTGTAGCTTGTGACCCTGTCTACCAGATGGCTACAAGGATGGGGTAAGAACGGGTTAAAGTGTAGAATGAGTTCAGTAGATGCTGTGGCAGTTCTAGACTCTCCTCCTCTTTCACACGAACAGTAAAGATATACCATGGACTTCAGTCACCCCTAAGCTCTATGAGATTCACTTTGCATATTCTCATTTTATTCTGATATCTCTCTTGAGATTGTTACAAGCATCTCAGCCTGCCAGTCCCTCTCTGCAGTTATATGCAATCAAGATGTGCAGTATCTGGTTTTCATATGGATGTTTTTTCTTCCCTAAGTATTGTGGAAAGCCACAGTAGATTTAGGTTTTAAAGATAGCTGACTTTTCTGTTGTGGTTAGTGATCTGAAATGAAAATGTTTTTAGTAATGACAGAAATTTATGAGTGCCTGGAAATAAAGAAGATAAATTATGATTTCCCCTTTGATCCATTATTTTTTTACAGCTTTTAGGAGATTCTGGCATTTTATTTCTTCTCTTCCTCTTCCTCCTCCTCCTCCTCCTCCTCCTCCTCCTCCTCCTCCTCCTCCTCCTCTTCTTCTTCTTCTTCTTCTTCTTCTTCTTCTTCTTCTTCTTCTTCTTCTTCTTCTTCTTCTTCTTCT
>OU015756.1:28148859-28168464 GCA_907169655.1 Acomys percivali | reverse complement strand
CTTCTTCTTCTTCTTCTTCTTCTTCTTCTTCTTCTTCTTCTTCTTCTATCATCATCTTAGTTTTTTGAGACAGGGTTTTTCTATGTAGCCTTGGCTGTCCTGGAACTCATCTGTTGGCCAGGCAGACCTTGAACTCACAGAGATCCACCTGCCTCTGCCACCTAGGCACGAGCCATCTCTGCTCAGCTCCTGACTATTTTTTATTGCTATTAGTTTAAGTTTTTTTAAAAATTAGTGCACACCAGTTATATAAAATGAAGTTTCTTGGGACATTTCCATATATGCATGATACATTTTTTTTTTGAAGAATGAGCTTCTTAAAATTAATTAAACATTTTTTATTCTTTACATATACATTTATATTATTACATATAATATACATATAAACTACCTATAGCAAGAAGAACCATGACACAATCAGGAATTATATAAATGTTACATTCTTAGTGTTTTGACTATTTGGTGTAGGACACATTTTAACCATACTTACCTCCAGTAATCCCTTTCTTGTCTGCCCCTTTCCCAGTGGTCTTTTTCCTCTTTCCTATGGTCTACTTTCTACTTCTATGTATTCTTTTCTCTCTCTGTGTGTCTCTGTGTCTGTCTGTCTGTCTGTCTGTCTGTCTCTCATTTTAGATGTGAGGAAATATGTGATAATGGCCTTTCTGAGTCTAGCTTTCTTAACGGAATACAGTGGTCTCCAGCTTCACTTATTCTTACTATTGGTAGTTTGCTATTAGTTCTGCTACTATATTCTGTTGTTCTGGGGCTCACGGAGGGGTGCTAGTGCTCTCTCAGGGTTTGGACTCGGTTTCCCATGGCATTTGCCCATGACCGTCTCTGGGAATCTTTAGCTGTTAAGCATCCCCTCTCTCCTGACCTCCTTGTCTATTTCTTTATTTCTGTCTATGCCCCACCTTTGTCTTTTAAAACCTGTTTTTCCTGTGATACTTTCATGTAGATTTTGGGTATTCTTTGTAACCTCCATTGAGGAGCTCATCTGGTTGTTCACTCGATGTCCTTTGGTTACTTACCTGAGGATGGGGATGCTGGCTGACTATAATTGGCACTCTCGTGAGGTCTCCAGTGGCTGCTTTGGACAAGTAGCAGCACATATCTGGAACTCATAATCTTTCTCTAAAGAGTGAGTGAGGTCGTGGTCAGCATGGTCTGTCTTTAGGCTGATAAATAACCGTTATCTGGTTTAAGGAGTGAACTTTGGTATTCACAGAGACACTGTGAATGAAAAATGACTTCAGCCTACTTGGTTAACTCCTAGAGCCCAGCTGAGGGTTTCAGGAAATGTTGATGAAGTTGTGTCTTTCCTTTGAGTTTAGTTTATTTTGTATCCAATGTATATGTATTTATTATTATTATTATTATTATTATTATTATTATTATTATAATATATTATTACTAAGTTATTTTCCATATATGTCTTTTATATGACATATTTTAATGAAAATGTAATTACATCATTTTTCTTTCCTTCATTCCCCTAATCCCCATATCATTATCAAATTGACAATCTTATTTTCTTTGATTATTATTGTTACATATATTATTACAGAAATATGAATGCACCTTACTGAGTGTGTATTGTTTTTGGCTTCAGGGCTGACCACTTTATATTAGATAACCAATTAGGGTGCTCATCTCTGAAAGAGGCATATTTTGCCTCTCTTGCTATCATTACTATGGTGGTTTACATAATAATGGCTCCCATAGGCTCATGCATTTGAATGCTTAATCATTGGGGAGTGGCACTACTTGAGAAGGATTATCAGGTATGGCATTGCTTAGGTATTTGTAGTCTTGCTGGGGTAAGTGTGTCACAGTGGCTGGGCTTTGAGGTTTGAAAAGCTGCAGCCAGACCCAGTGGCTGTCTCTCTCTGCTGCCTGCAGATTCAGATGTAGGACTCTCAGACACTTCTTCCTTACCATGTCTGCCTGCATGCTTCCATGCTTGTCACCATGCTCCCCGCCATGATGATCATGGACTCACCTTAGAAACTGGAAGCAAACCCCAATTAAGTGTCTTCTTTTATAAGGCTTGCCTTGGCCCTGATGCCACCTCACAGCGACAGAACAGAATGGATAGCGTTTTCCTCAGGATTGCCAAATACAGATGAGCTAAGCATTTTGAATGTAACTTTTTATGTATGGCTCTCCTGATTGTTTCATAACAGTTCTTACTATATGTAGTTTATTATAAATAAATAAAGTCCATATGCATTTGGAAAAAAAGGATTATAAAAGCCAGAGGACCTGGAAATTGGCGAAGAGACTGTTTCTTAGAAATAACTGCCTAAGCAAGACTCGAGCAGTGACAATACCAATATATAGCTAATGCAGAAGGGAGAAAACTCAGGGGAGCTCACGCTTAGAAAAAAAAAATTATAGGTTACTAATTGTTCTAGTCACTTGAAGACTTGCCTTCAAGTGTGATGATGATGATGATGATGATGATGGTGATGATGATGATGATGTAACCAAGGGGCTTGAGAGATGGCTTAGTGGTTAAGAGCACTTGCTGCTCTTGTGGATGATTGGAGCTTGGATCCCAGTACCAACGCCTGTAGTTCCAGCTTGAGGGCATGTGATATTTTCTGACTACTTAGGGTACCTTGCACCCATGTGCTCATGTGCAAACACACACACACACACACACACACACACACACACACACAGCACACACACTCATATACATGCATGTACACACACAGCCAAATAAAGGAAACGTTGGAAATGTTTTGCAATAATACAAGGCATGCTATTTTTGGTCCTACCTTCTTCTTCATCTTCCTTCTACTTCCCACTCATAGGCCAAGTAAAAGCCCTGGGAAATTGACTCAACTGAGACTTCCTTCTTGCCACCGGGAATGCTATGCTTTTAGAAGAAAAAGTCAGAAGAACTATTGCTGTTGAATCCTGAGCATGTATATTTATGTCTCTGGAGCTAGAAGCTCTGCAACACAGTCTGGTTTCCTCAGCAGCCTAGGATCTCTACAATGATATAGCTATGTCTTACTCCTTTTTTTCCTTTTTAAAAAATGTCATCAGCCTCTGGCATGGGCTGGTACCCAGTAGGTACTTAATAAAAGGTTGTCCAAATAAGCTGGTCTGGCATTAAAAGGATGAAGAGTTGTCAGAGAAACAGTGTGTGATGTACAGAGTACTAGAACTTATCTGAAGAGTTTCAACAACTTCAAAGTGGTATATGACAAAACTCATAGTCTGAATGTTTTAAAAGCATCATTTATTTGGGGAACATGTATTTACTTGTAAATCCATTTGGCTTCTGTTGTTTTCAAATAGTACTTTGTATTTTAGTATATGACTTCATCATATACTTTTTACCATAAATCGGTTTCCACCCGCTTTGTGTCTCTTGTGAGCACATCCATTTTAGTGTGTGTGTGTGTGTGTGTGTGTGTGTGTGTATGCATGTGTGTGTATGTGTGTTGGTGCATGTGAGTTGTGTGCATGTACATGTGAAGGCCAGAGAACACTCTCTAGGGTTGTTCCTCAGGCAACATGCATAATTTTCCTGAGATAGTGTCCCTTTCTGGCCTGAAACTGGACATATAGGGTAGATTGGCAGGCCAGGGATCCCAAGGGGTCTGCTGGTAGCTATCTCCCTAGAGCTGGCCATGCAAGCAAGTGCCACCATGTTTAGCTTTTGTTATGTGGGGCTCTCAAGTCTTTATTGCATGGAGATGTCTTTCTAGCCTCTAATGTTTTTCTGACTCCATCTTCCTTTTCATATTGCTACAACATTTAGGGCTTTGACTGGTGACTTAAAATAGATTCATCATGTATTTTCTTTTAATGACAAAATGGCAACAGTGGTTCTCAGAGGATTCTAAATGCTGACACAAGTAGGCCTGTCATTGACCATGCTTTATTTACAACATAGAGGTCTTTATCTCTAACTCCTGAAACTGAAACCAGTGTGCTGACTGTGATGGCGGATGATGCATTACCAGCCCAGGGGTGCCTTAGCCAGGGAGATGGAAGTACATTCTGAGTCTCTGTGCATGGATACTAAGAATAAATGTTCATGTTGTTAGAAGGCACTGCTGGTTAAGAACTCAATGCAGCTGTGTTCTGTACACACACACACACACACACACACACACACACACACACACACACACGTGTCATATGACTCCCCAGTATGTGTTGGCATGAGCTGGAAGAGGTGAAACCCTGTCTTCACCAGTCAGATTTTCAAGCAGACCAGTGGCTGAAAAGGCAGAGCACGAGACAGTTTAAATCGTGGACGCTGTTAGTTGGGAATAAATACATGTACATGGTAGTGTCACTTGAATTTATATGATCTTTTCCTATACCCAAGAGCTTGACGTGCTCCTTGGATCTTACCAGAAAGAACGACATAGCACTCTCTGGTCTTAGGTTGGACACAAGGAACTTTTGTCTGTTGCAGTTGAGGACACAGACACAAAGAAGCCAGAGACCTGTATGTGTTGCCTGTGTCAGGATGTGTAGACTGTGATGGCTGTCGTGTGACATCATCAAAGAAGGCAGTGCACCGTCTGATGTCTCACTGGCTGCCCACACAGGCAACATAGACGCTGTGCAGCCTTTGCGTGTGCAAGTGCGCCTGCCACCGTGGACTCAGCCTGGATTCTGTTGTCCCTTTGCAGTGAGAACGCAGGTCTAATTTCAAATGTATTTAAGGTGCCTGATGTTTCGAGGTTCTCATTCCTGTTATTTGTATTTTCGGTTGGAATTCCTTGCCCCCCCCCCCCCCCCCGCCCCCCGCCCCCCCCCCCCCCCCACAACAGTCTGTGCTTCAGCGTAGGTTTCTCGCTTGAATGAGCGCAAGGTGGATGTGATACAGTCACTACAGTAATCAAATCCTCATAATCGGGACCGCATCTGGGCGGAACTGTGCTTGGCTGGGAGAGCAGCAAGGAGGATGCCCAGTCTTCTGAGGCTGGGAAGTCAGGGGCCTGGCCATTTGTGGGGGCCGGGCGAATCCCAGTGCTCACCTGCCATTAGAGAAGCAAGCTGAGATGAGTCAGAGAAGCGTGGAGGTGGTAAGAAGGACCAGACCTGGGGCCACAGGGCAGAGATACATTCTCATCAAAGCATCATGGGATAGAGAAGTTAGAGGCATCGCATAGGTTGGAGACTAGGTGATCAAACTGGTTGTCGGCCATTTCAAAAGGACAGAGATGTTGCTTGTGTCACTGTGCATTGGTAATGGGCATGTCTGTCTGTTTCTGTGTGCCTGACTGAATTTGTTGGTTTGTGTGTGTGTGTGTGTGTGTGTGTGTGTGTGTGTGTATGTGTGTAGTATGTGTCTAACTGGGAGCTAGTTTGGGTGGGATAGGTACTAGTAAGCAGACGGGTTGGGACAGATTCTAGAAAGCCAAGCTGAGTGGTAACTATCAGACAGAGACTTCCCTCATGTTGAGGAGAGGGTACGTAAGAGTGAAGAGCGCTAGCAGTTGACAAAGCCTGAGAGGCTGCTTGCAAACATCTGTGCCTTGTTTACTTTTGTTTCTCTTTCATTGTATACTATCTATTTTATCTTTTTTTTGAGATGGGCTCATTCTATAGGCCAGCCTGGCCTCAAATGCACACTTTTCTTGGTTCAGTCTCGAGTTGCTGATGTTATAGGTATGAACCACCATGCTTGGCAGTGTGCTTTGTAGTGGCAACCCTGTATTTTGCCTTATGAAGTACTGAAGTGGTGATGAGAGCAGCTCTTGATGTGTAAATGAAGCACCAATAAAGCAGGAATAGGGTGGCCTCTGTTTTTGCCTTGGGTCTATAGAAAGCTGTCCTTCCAGGTTGCTGGAGGCATTAGCCCCCTTTGCCACCATGTTGGTCCGTTTTATGTAGAGGACTTATCTTTCCTATATGAGAGATTCATTTCTGCTCAGAGGTTCATAGTGAGAACACGGTCATCCGAACCCAGGAACAAGACCGGTACCAGCACCTGGATTGGCCAGTGCTGTGATCTGGGATTTCCCACACTTCGATCCTCCAGAACTATGAGAAGTCAAGGTTGCTGGCTTAAGTGCCCATTATATGGCATCTGTTGTATCAGGCTGAGTCGCTCATCTCTGTACTTTACTCAGTGCTCACTCTGGCTTTTTCCGGCAGCATCCTTGTGACGGTTTCCTTGGTGCCTATGTGTCAGACATCCCTCTATGGTACCCTCGGGTCTCTGGGGGTGTTGGGTGTTGGTGACTGGACAGGTAAACCTGAGCACAGGGTACTTCATCTTTGGCTCAGATGGCTGTACGCTAGGAGATGGAAAAGTGCTCCAGTTGTGGTCTCCTGACTTTGTTCACACATCCCTGTACACAGTACTTCTGAAAGTATGCCAGCCCTGGCATGACATTGACCAACAGCTGTTAGAAGATGATGGTTTTGTTGAGGGGCCAGGGATGGAGGGAGAAAGCTCTGGGTATGCTGTGGATTTTCTAGCCCGTTAGCATTTCCTAATCAGGGAAGTTGATGCAATGATGGATCCAATTATTGTTTTCTCGGTCTTTCATATCATCATACAATGTGCATGAAGTGATGATAGTATTTGTAAGGCATCCTGGGCAAATAGTTCGAACATCTTGTGGCTGGAGGTCAATTGCTCAGGGCTCTGGCTGTGCCTGACCCTGTAGAGTGAGGAGGGTACCTTGGGCTTCTGGAACTTATCCCTGGTGCTGGCTGTGAGCCATCAAGCATCCATAGCTCCCACAGTAGGAGCTTTATCCAGGGAAACAGACTCACTGCTAGGAGCTCAGCTTCCGTTTTTTGCTTCTGTATGATTTCCTAATGTTCTTAGAACCTTTTGTTTACCTTGTGTGATCCCTAACCTGGACTCAATGTGATACCTGCCTTCTCTTACACATGTGGGGAAAATAAACAGACGATGTGGAATTGTTACTATTCCCAGAGTCGTACCTAGACTACCACCATGGTGTCATAGACGTCTGGAAGTCACATTGTGTGTCCTACTGTCCTCTGTCTCAATGATTGTACTGGATACACTAAAGCATCACAGATGGTACTGTTTTCTTCTGTTTTTCTTGGTTTCCTATGAGGTCTTCTGATGCTTTTTTTTTGATTACTAGGAGCTATGTGTTCTGGTGCTGTCTGAGGTGGTGGTGCTTTCAGAGACATCTCATTGTCACAATAACACTCATTTAGTCTACTTATCCCTGGTCACAGGCACACCAGTGTCAGCTCCATGGCTCTGGTACCTGAGGAAGTGGCATCTCTGTGCATCTGATCCATCACAGACAGCCCCACTTTCTGGCTCCTTCTGCAGTCTGCCCACCCCCTCAAACCAGGACAACAGCAGCCAGTGAGCCCTGGTCCAGGCCCTTAGGTATCTGGCACATGTGCTCATCAGTTTTAGCATAAGATCTGAGTGTGAGTTTCCATCATTCCTGTCAGACCCTGTATCTTCTGGCTGGTCATGTCTGGCCCTGGGACTGGATTTCCTCCTAGGTGAAGTGAGGTAGAAATACTACAAGGTTGTAGGTCATTGTGAAGATCATGAGCCACTCACCCAAACGGACCAGCAAACTGAATCCCTATGGGCACATGCATTGGTCGTTAGGCTGGTTCCCTGGCTTTGTTCAGAGTCGGTTGATTTTACTGCACAAGATAAAATGTTATTTCTCATCTACCCAGCTTTTCACGTCTATTTTAGGTAATCATGAGTTTCAGATTGTTATTGCTGAAGATAAATTCATGAAGACCCTGGGATACATTCCTTCTTCTTCCTCTTCTTTTTTTCTGTCATTTATCTTTACTTTTTAAAAATATTCTGATCATAAAGAATTGGCATGCAGAATCATTTTCAAGGTTTTTTTCCCCTCCCCTCTAGCCATAAACATTATACAAGCAGTGTGTGTTTCCAAGGGTGACCACCTTTCAAAAATACCCAGCTGGGTTGTGGCCAGTCCTCAGTTACATTCCCAGTCAGTCCTCTGAGCATTATCAGTGTGTTGAGAAATCTGAACTCAGCCGTGTCAAGAGCTATGTGCTTTATGGCTTCTTTGCTTGGTGCTCCGCTTGGTACATTGCATTTAGAAGAAGCTTCTCTCATCTTGTGTTCCTGGCTGACACCTCGAGATGATAACAGTTATTTCTTTCATTCTATGCTGTGGAGGCAGCATGGCATGAGTGTTGGAGCCAGACAGCGAGGTTCAGTCTCTTCGCTTCCAGTTTAGCAAGCTGACCTCCATGAACTTGGGCCTGTCTGGGACAAATAAAAGACTTCGGTGTGTACTAGTGCCATCTGCGTGTGCTTTCTACCAGCTCTGCGCTGTGCATCTACTGCTCAGTCTACTTTTGTGTGTTGTCTCATGGCTTCTCTCCCTAATCAAAAGATGCAAGTTATACTAAACTCATTTTTTTTTCAGAATCAGGGAGGCAGTGAGTTGAGTTATATTCATTTCGTAAAAATCTATTACTATTTTTCAAAAAGAAATTTAAATTAAAAGGCAGGACAAAGATATTTGTAGGACAAGGTGGGTTGGGGGTAATGTGTATGTGCGTGCAAGCCAGAATTTGGTGAAGAAATGCCATTTTAGGTTTGCCAAGATATTACAGTTTGTTTTTTCTTAGTGGCTTAATTTTTATAGAGACTGAATAACAGGGTATTTCTACTAATGAATAGATGTCAGCCCTCACGTCAAAAATGCAGCAAATCAATAGTACAATGCAGCAATAATTGATTTGGCTACTAACAAAGTGACATTTATATAGCTTTGGGAATGGGTGCTTATTGTATGCTGCCCTCTCAAAGATCACTCTAAATAGAAAAGATTCTACAAGTCTTAAGAGAACTGGGCAAAACACTCCTATTCAGTGAGAGGGGCCTTCAGATGTGCCTAGCTGGGGCTGTTGGGAACTGTGAGAGCAGGCTGGAAGACAGAGGTCAGATCGGCCTCTCCTGCACTCTGGGCTCTTATTTCTTGGCAGCTGGGCTGCAGGTAGGAAGCTGGGAGGAGTGTGAGAGTTTAGGAAAATGGAGACAGGGGGGCGAGTGAGCTTAACTGCTTCAGAGACTGTTCTTGGCAAAGGGCGTTTTCCTCTGAGAGGAATCCGAAGAAACAGTTTTTCCATTGTCATGGAAAATGGATTCAACTTGGTTATAGTTCACAGTGGGTCCCAGTGCTCCAGGACGGCAGAGTCACAATGCTGACGAGCTCGCAAAGAAGCGAGTGAGGTTTCACTCTGGTTTTTAGATGACCGTGTTCACCCAGCTCATGATATTTGAGATAAAAAGAAAAGCTACTGCAAATGGTTACCTTGGACAGCCTGCATATAGAATTCCTTCCTAGAGCAGGTTTTCCTCAGTGGGTTACGGTTGATTATGTGGCGGAGTGTTTATTAGACCCATTGCTGATTGTTTTCCAGTAGTTTCCATTACTTGGGAGCTGTTCTGACCCAGTGAACGCTGCTCCCACCTTATTTTTGAAATGCCATCACAATGTAGTTATTAGTCCTTTGAGACTCAAAATGCGTTTCCCCATAGAAAGCAATGTTGGGCCAGGCGTGGTGGCGCATGCCTTTAATCCCAGCAAGTGCATCACTGTGAATTGGAGGCCAGCCTTGTCCACAATGCGAGTCCAGGATAGTCAAGATAACATAGAGACCCTGTCTCGAAAAAAAAAAAAACAAAAAACAAATCAAAAACAGAAAGCAATGCTGGAGTGGTGCTTAGGGATCCACTTCTGTACAAACCCACATGAGTCTATATGACTTGATCTGTTCTTCAAACAATAGCATTAGCACCTTCTTTTCTATTTTTTTTTTTTTAGTAATCTTGGCGCTGTGAGGTGCTCATCACTGGGCAGCTTCTATTCTGAAGCAAGTTTTAGTTTTCAGTCTGTAAGATGAGGCAGTAATAGTAATGGCTTCATGGACTTGTCGTGAGGGTTAAATAACTCATATAAAGTGCTTAGTTCACTGTGTTTATTATTACTATCATTTACTTGTATCACTGTGTATTTACATATAAATACAATATATTTATTATTACTATAGTTTGTTGGCTACACTGAACTAAGTAGGATTTCATGAGTTGACTTTGGCACACAACCAACACTTGGAATAATATTCCTCCAGACAAAAAAAAATCAGTTTCCTGTGCTGGACAAGTGGGGAATATGCTGCCACTGAGAACATCCTCTTTGTCCTGCCAGAGCCGTTGTGGACTGGTTCTGACTTTCATAGGTTAATCTTTCATACAAACCTTGCTTTGGTCTGGAAGAACCCTGACGGGCTTCCTTGCAGTCTTATGTCCTTTTGGGTGTCGGCTGAAGTACAGAGGGAAATCTGTAATGATCCAGGGTTGATTGCACACTAGTTCTGTCCGGAGTGCGTTACTAGGTTTGTTTATGCTTCCATGTTTGGTACTGAAAATATTTGCATACCCTGTTGCGTTTTGCCGTGCAGTTTGATTATTAATTAATTAACTAAGTTATTGTGTGCGCGCGTGCATGTTGGCATGTAGGTGTCATGGCATATATGTAGAGGTCAGAGGACTACTTTCAGGGATCAATTCTGTCCACCTTTACGTGGGTTTTAGGGAATGAACTCAAGTCATCCAACTTGTGTAGCGAGTGCCTATACCCATTGAGCCATCTTGATGACCCTGCCATGTAATTAAATTCAAATGAGGGAGCTAAACTATAGGTGCTCACTGCTAAGAAGCATAGGTCTCCTAAACTTGCTCTTAAAAGACTTAGGTTCACCTGGGTGCACACCTGTAATCCCAGCACTTGGGGAGGCAGAGGCAGGTGGATCTCTATGAGTTCGAGGCCAGTGTGGTCAACAGAGTCCACAGCCAAGACTACACAGGGAAACCATGCCTTGAAAAAAATAAACAAAAAAATGTTCAAAGTGTGCTTAAAATTGTTTCAGTACATATATTTGTTTACTTATTTCTGTGTATATAAATATGTCTGTATGCACATGCATGTTCCCCATAGTGTATATGATGAGAGGTCAGAGGACAACTTGCAGGATTCTGTTATCTTCTTTGACCATGTAGGTCTTGGGGCTCAAACTTAGGTCATCAGGCTTGGCTACAAGTGACTTTACTCACTGAGCCATCTGGCCAGCCCTTCTAGAGTGCGTTTGCTTTGCATCCGCTGGGAAGCATTAGGTATGCCAAAGCTTGTCTGGTATTTCCATGTGGGAGCTTGGGTATGAGGCACAAGAAAAAAGGCCATAGTGAACCTGCTGAGATGGTAATGTTTCTTTTTAAAAATTATTTCTGGGCTGGGGGTGGTGGCACACACCTTTAATCCCAGCACTCAGGAAGCTGAGGCAGAGGGATTGCTGTGAGTTCGATCGAGGCCAGCTTGGTCTACAGAGCGAGTTCCAAGACGCGGCCAGGGCTACACTGAGAAACCCTGTCTCGAAAAACAACAAAACAGATGTCTAAAAGTAGTAGAACTCTGGCTGTAGGCTTTATGGTTTTTAATTATCTGAGAACAGATTCATCTTTGAACCATAGAAGTGTCTTGGTAATGATTTGTGTCCGTGGATTCTTTTGTGATGAATTTTGGTCATACAGAAGATGGGAGTGGTGGTTTTCAAAATTTCAAAATTAGGACTTGGGTGATGGCTTCAGCACTTGCTGGTCAGATGTGAGTACCAGAGGTCAGATCCCCAGAATCCACAAAGATGGCGGGGAGGCAGGGGTCGTTATTGGCCTCTGCAATTGAAGCCCCAGGAGGTAGAGATGGGATCTCCAGAGCAAGCTTGCTAGCCAGACTCTCATGTCATTGAGCTCTGGGTTTGACTGAGGTAGCTTGCCTTGTGGAGTAAGGTGGCCAAGCAATGGAGGATGACCTTGATGTCAGTCTTGGGCCCCTCATGTCCAGGCACTGGCATACACCATCCCCACATATGCAAACATGAGTATACACATACACATACACATACCATACATACTAAAGTGGGACGTTTCCCAAAAGGTTTTGTTTTGGAGTATTTCAAATTTGAATGGAGGAAGGGGATGATACAGCACCCTGGGCCCCTCTCCACCACACTAGCTGTGCCCACAGTTCACCCATCAGTTTCTACATGTGGCCAGTCCGTTCTCACTTCCTTACTTCCTGTACGGTTTTCTTCCTTGGGATATTTTATTTTATTTATATTCCTTCCTTGGGATATTTTAAAGGAAGCCCTAGCTTGCAGCATTTCACTACTTATTATTTCTATGTACATTTCCCTGAAATAGCAATGTTAAAGCCAGTTGTGTGTGTGTGTGTGTGTGTGTGTGTGTGTGTGTGTCCAAAACCCTAGCATTAGAGAATGGGAACAGGTGGATTTTGAGATCTCACTGACCAGCTAGACTAGCCAAAACAACAAACTTCAAATTCAATGAGAGATCTTACACAGGAAAGAAAAAGAAAAAAAAAAAAAAAAAAAAGAGGGAGCCATGGAGGAAAACATGTGACATCCCTCTGGCTGGTCTCTTCATGTGTATACATGGTATGTTAGTGCATGGGTATGTGTGTATGTACAACGGTGCACACATGTACATATATTGCATACACTGTCATAAATGGGGAAAAACAGTGAAGAAACTGCTAGCGCTACTCTCATACCTAATAAAAACCACCAATAGTTTCTTAGTAGCAATTAAATACCCCATTAATATTCAAACTTTCAAGATTCTCTCCAACTTTTTTTTTAAAAAGCTGACCTGTGCAAACGAGGACCTCAGCTCACACATGGCATTTGGTGGCCATGTCTCCCATATATTCTGGCAGAATCAGAGTGTTATTTTTTGGTGGGAGGAGCCTCTCCTGTAGTGTGGGATGCTCTTCTATCTGCCAGGACCAAACAAACCTTCGTTTCATTATACAGGGAGGCCAGTCCTGGGAACCCCCACTTCCAATCCAACCAGTTTTACCAACGGAACACCCTCTGCTCCAACTTTTTATAAAGAAGTTGACTCGTGCAAATTAGGACCTGAAGTCACACACTGCGTTTCTAAAACTCACCTATAAAATGCATTACTGAAGTCAGCTTGAAACACACTCATTCTGTTACTATTTAAGATATGGATTTCAGTCACAGGCAGCAGCAACACTGACAGGCTGATTCCATTGTATTCCCATGATGCCTATGTGCTAATTGTTGGCATTGCCTTCGTCAGACACCAAGCGTTATTGCTGGGACAAACTCAGGCCAGTGTGGGTTTAGGGGTGCCTCCCTGTTCTTTACCAGCAGAGACAATGAGGCCGACCTTGGCAATATTGCTGTTTAATACGAGTTGATACAGACTGCTCTTTGTGGTGGGCACTTTCATGGTGCTGGAGTCCAGGTAAAGATGCTGAATTCGGGGCTAAAAATTTTTTTTTGCTTCTTACTTTTATAATCAAAAATAGATTCTTCTCTCATACAATACATCCTGATAACACTTTCTCCTCCCTTCACTCCTTCCAAGTCCCCCACCTCCCCTCTTCCTCAGATCCACTCTCTCTCCCTGCAGAAAAGAACAGGCCTCTAAGAGACAACAGTCAACTATGACAAAGCAAGATACAGTAAGACAAGACAAAAGGCCTCATATGGAGGCTGGACAAGGCAACCCAATAGCATGAAAAGAGTCTGAAGAGCAGGGAAAAGAGGCAGGGACACACCTGCTACCACCGTTAGGAGTCTCCTCCTCCCGCCCCTCAAGCTAACAGCCAGGGGCTAAAGTTCTATAAGGTGCCTGTGCACTCTTGGGTTGCTGAGGGCAGTGTGGCCTAGCTTCTGGCATGGTGTGGAAGGAGGCTGACTCACACACTTGCTTGCGACCTCTAGGCTAAAAGGCTGAGGCCCCTGGGAGGTCTAAATAGGTCTGGGCACACCTTAACAAAAATACTGGGGCTGGAGAGATGGCTCAGTGGTTAAGAGCACCACCTGCTCTTCCAGAGGTCCTGAGTTCAATTCCCAGCAACCACATGGTGGCTCATAACCATCTATAATATAATCTGATACCCTCTTCTGCAGATAGAGCACTCATATGCAATAAATAAAAATAAATAAATCTTAAAAAAAATAAAAATGTTTATACAGTTGGCAAGACTGCGGAGAGTAAAGGAGGCTGTCAGCTTGAGGATGTCACTGTTCTTGAGACCTGCAGTGGCTTTCTGGTTTTTCAGGGCCACTTACCTAAGTTCTCCATGTATGCCAGCATTTTTTTGTTTTTTGTTTTTTTTAAAGGCATTTTGACTGGAATGAGATGGGATGCCAAGAGTAGTTTGATTTTGATTTTTCTTAATGGCTAACGAACAATACTGATTTCTTCCATGTATTAGTCATTTGCACTGCATTTGAAAAGTGTCCAGTTCATTTGTGTATTTATTGATTGGATTGCTTGTTCACTTAGTGTACAGTTTTTTTGAGTTCTTTATATATGCTGGATATAAATTTCCTGTGGAATAAATAGTTGGCAAATGTTTTCTCCCATCCTCTAGGCTGCCTTGCTCGTCACTCTATTTTTTTTTTTTTAAAGTGTACAAGTCTCTTAGCCACTTACTTTTCATTTGTATTTTGAGGCAAGATCTTACTGTGCAGCCAAGGTTGGTATCAAATTCAAAACCTTGTTCTTTTAGCCTCACAAACGGGTGCTGGGTTTGCAGACGTGTACAGAAGACTTTAATTTGATACAGTCTCATCTGACAATTCTTATTATTATTCCCTGAGCCAAGCACCATAAAATCAATATGGAGATCCTTTTAAAAAAAATAGACCTATTACCTGATACAGCTCTATCCCTTCTGGGAATACACCCTAAAGCATCAAAGCCAGCTTCCTTCTGAGACACCTGTGTGCCCATATTTACCGCTACACTATTTAAAATGCTCAGTACAGACTCGGCCTAGGTGGTTATCGACAGATGAACAGATAAAGAAAATGTGACATGTATACACAACGTAGTTGCATTCAGCCATAACAAAAACAAAACTACATTAGTTATAGGAGTAAAAGTGGAGCTGAAGATCTTGTTCAGTGAAACCTGCCAGACTCACAAGAGAGGAGAATCTTATGCCTCTGCGCATGTGCAGAACTAGGGGCAGGGGAAAGGACATGAAAGAGGAGACTCTTACATTTCTGCGCATGTGCAGAACTAGGGGTGGGGAATAGACATGAGAGCAAAAGAGGGACTATTAGTGATGTGGAGAGGAGAAGGCGAAGGGAGAAGGGGATTAAAAAAGACAAAAGAAAGACTGAATACTCTCAAAGGACAGCCTATGCATGTATAGAAATGGTGCCGCGAAGCTTTGTATACACAAAGGTAAAGAGTACACACAATGACATGGATATATGAAAAATAAAGTGGGTTTCTCTAAAGATTGAATTAGATAACAAAGTTGTACTTTGTTTAGTGCTTGTCACAGAACTCGGTGGCAAGTATTTAAAACATGACTGCATCAATGGATAATGAGAAGATGTTAGGTGAGGACACAGCACTGTTACTCAGATAAATAGACATATTATTAAACCAACTCCTAATGACATGGCTATACCTGAATCTGTCAGCTCTCATCAGAGAAGCTTCTATTTGAAGTAGGTGGTAAATAACACAGAGACACACAACTGTTCAAGGTGTGAGAATAAGAGACAGAGGAATGCTCAGCCCCGAATGGAATAGGGACACGGCACCACCCTCCAAGGGCTCAAGGATTGTTATAGAGGAGGGGTTGGATGAAACAGTGTCTCTCGGAGACAGCAGGACACCTGGACATATAGACTCACAGTGGGTGTGGCAGCGTGCCCAGGACCCATGCAAGCCTAACTCAGACCATGTCCCAGTGTGGAGAGGGGATTAGGGCTTGAAGTTGTACCCCTAGCCTTACCTGAGACATTGGAAATTGTCAGATGCTGGGAGGGGGAGGGCCAGGTTTAAAAACTTTTAAAAAGAGTTTTGTTCCTGCTTATTCAACCCCACTGTGGTGGAAGACCACTCATCTTAAGAGTAGTTGGGTAACCCATATTGGTCTTGTTGGGAAAAAAAAAAAAAGAAAAAGACCAATGGTTGGGTAGTAGGGAAGTGGGTGGACTTGAGGAGAGTTGGGTAGATGGAGTGAATGTTATTAAAACACGTAATTGAAAATAAGGTATTGAGGAGAAGTACTCCTTCCAGAAGTGATCAGATGGCATGCCACGCCATATAAACAAAACGGTAGAAAACATCTTGAGAGGCAAGAGGTACCCTTATTCAATCTTCTAGCCCTCTTGTCTCTACTTTCTAGGTACCCAGCTGAGGTAAATTTAAATGCCTTGGTCAATACTGCAGTGGGGGAGAGGGAATAAGAGCAAAGGATAGGCATCTGTGTGTACAAAAACGCCCTAACAAAACCCCACTATTTCATATGCTAAGAAGTTTAATATTAAACTGGTTAAGATAGTGAACACCTTGAATGTTCTTAATATCCACTCGTGGATTGTTCCTGGTATTAAATAAAACCCTTAAGTTAGAATCTTCAGCACAATATAAATCAGTCAGACAAAGTGTGACAGTGTCCAGGTTGAAATAATGTATGTGTAATGCTTAACACATGGCCTGGACCAAGTGAGAGCATAAGCAAATGCCAGCAGCCTCATCCTTGCCAGGTAGGTGGTAGTTCAGGCTGGAAGATGTGAACTGTGTGGCTGCCATATTGGTGAGAGAGGGGGAGGGGAAGCACTTTTGCTGATGTCAGTTCTCTGTGTCAGAGGTGACCAAGGCAGAAGCCATACCAGATCAGGTGCCATGTGGCTGACTCTCAGCCTTGTGTCCTAAAAATAAAAAATAAAAAAATAAAAAAATTCCTGCTTTTGAATTCCTACTCACCTGCCATCTTGAAACTAATCTGAGATTAATATATGGTAATCTAAAGTAAATGTATATAGAATCATAGACTGAATATGAGTGTCAGTGTGATGTATTTGTGGCATTTACTAATTGGTGCTGCCTGTGGACTACATACCATAGATAATTTATCACCGACCAAGTTGAAATGTCTAGAGCTCAAGGTTTATTTCAACATTTCAAGTCGCAGTCCTATTTGCCAACAGCTGCCATCTTGCTTCATTCTAGTCTTAATCTATACACATTATGGGATTTTAATTTGTCTAGTTGTAGGTCTGAGGAGTGAGGCTGAGCTTTCTGGTGGCGTCTTATGTGGCTTCTGGGTATCTGATGTGCTAATTAGAGCAGCATATACCATGCAAAGCTAGGGAAGGCAGGGAAGGGGGGCTAAGGGTGTGTGTGTGTGTGTGTGTGTGTGTATGTGTGTGTGTGTGTGTGTGTATGTGTGTGTGTATGTGTGTGTGTCTGGACCAGCCCCCTCTTCTGTGTTGAATAGGTTATACTCAACCCAGAAGATTCTTTTTATTTTATTTATTTAATTTTTTTGTTTTTTTGTTTTTTTGAGAAAGGGTTTCTCTGTGTAGCTGTTCTGGATCCACTTTGTAGACCAGGCTGGCTTTGAACTCACAGAGATCTGCCTGCCTCTGCTTCCCGAGTGCTGGGATTAAAGGTGTGCACCACCATGCCTGGCTCCCAGAAGATTCTTCTAAGGAAGAACCATTGCATGGTATTCAAGAGGATTCAAGAGGAGGAAGGTGCCAAATTACTTTTTATAAATGATTAGGTTGGAAGAGAATGCTCTAGAAGCCAATGACACAAACTGGAAACCACTAGTGAGAGCAGATGGGAAGCTAGCCATCCATTCCTGCTTTTAAAACCAGCATTGTAGAAAGCGCCCTTGGCTGGTAGATGCTTCTTAACATGACTCGTTTGCAGCTGTGTCTGTCTGTTTTCCCATCATTATATGGGGGAGCTTCCTTTCCCCCTTTTTCATTTTCTTTTGTTCATTGGCTGCTGGCTGGGGTCTAGTTGTCTGGACAACTGCTAGTGAGGGACGAAGGGACAGTAAAGGGACATGCCCACTGCTGCCCTTGGCCCTGATTTCTCTCATGGAGCAATACTAGCTGTGTCGCCTTGCCCAGCTCCTGTCTTCGGGCCTTTCTGCTTTTACACCAAACTCCTCAAAGAGGGAAAGTTGAAAGGTAAGAGTCTAGGAGGAAGACTCACTTCTGTGTAACAGGAAAAGTCTTAAGAAGACATTTAAAGGGGGCTGGCGAGATGGCTCAGAGGTTAAGAGCACTGGATGCTCTTCCAAAAGTCCCGAATTCAATTCCCAGCAACCACACGGTGGCTCATAACCATCTATAATGAGATCTGGTGCCCTCTTCTGCTGTGCAGGTGTACACGCAGGCAGAACACTGTGTACATAATAAATAAATAAATAAGTAAATAAATAAATAATACATAAATAAATCTTTAAAAAGAAAACAAGAAGACATTTAAAGAGCAGGTGCTTCAGGCAAAACGAGGTTGTTGTGGGAAACCCAGGAAGGTCATTAGTCATGCAGTAGCGTGCAACCATGATTGTAAACCATGATTGTGCAACCATGATTGTCAGAGGGGAGTGTCCTCAGCACCAGGCCATCAGCCTTGGGTTAGCATGGTGTGCCCTTCCCGGCAGTCTCTCTGTTAGCATGCCATGCCCTTGCAGCAAACTCTCCCTTCTTTTGGACCCCAGTGACTTCCTTATCCCCAGAGCCCATCAGTGCCCCTTGACACTTCAGGCCCTGGGCACAGAGCTTGGGAGGCCCTGCCCCATCAAGGAGAAGGTTCGAGGGGAGAGTTCAAAGGCACATGTTGGAACCAGCTCAGATTCCCGCTAGCTCTCTCCTGGGACCGAATTCCAGCCTTTGGGTTTGTAGGATTATTCAGATCTTAGTATCTTGTCTGGTCCCTACACATTTTCAGTGTCTATGCGGCACGATGAATTGGATTTGGTTACTTCAGAGACTTATTTAAAACCCTAAACCAGTGTGAACTGTTTCAGGGTTGTCGGCAGGAGATGCTGAAGTGAGAGTTAGTTCACTGTCCCAAAGGCAGAGTTGCTAAAAGAGTTAACGCTCAGGTCTGCCTGATTCTGTCTGTACCTGACCACCATGGAAAATAGCATTTCCAGAATAGTAAGTGAGTACTTTTTGATTGAAATCTTGAGTCAGCTGTATATTTGAAGGCATCATTTAGAAATAATAGAGAAATGACTTTTGGGGAACAACCCCACACTTGGCCAATTTTGGTCTATGCTAATTAGCATTTTATAAGGTATTGCAGAACTCTTCAGATCTACCCTGTCTTCTTCCTTCTCTCTATATATTCTATATGGTCCACGTGTGTATAGGTCCATGTGTTACCACCAGGGTGATCAGATGTGGAGTTAAGCTGGTACCACATCCATCTTTACCTGGCTTGTTTGTAGCCACCAACACTCCCGTCTCTAACCCCTGGAGACTTCAGGTCTGCCCTTCATATGTAAAACTTGTCATTTCAGAAATCTTACGTGACTGATTTATACAACATGTAGCCTTTGGGGCTGGCTCTTTGTCTTAACGTAAACCCCTAGAGACACATCGTCTTATCGTGTGAGCCAGTGGCTTATCCTCACTTACTGCTTGCTAAGCCATAGTCCGTGATAGGATAGACTGTAGTTTTCTTTCTTTCTTTCTTTCTTTCTTTCTTTCTTTCTTTCTTTCTTT
>OU015756.1:28098531-28148849 GCA_907169655.1 Acomys percivali | reverse complement strand
TTTCTTTCTTTCTTTCTTTCTTTCTTTCTTTCTTTCTTTCTTTCTTTCTTTCTTTCTTTCTTTCTTTCTTTCTTTTTAAACCATCACCATCCACCTATAGAAAGTCACTTGGCCCAGTTCTAGCTTTTAACCAATACGAATAAAGCTGCCATGGACACTCATGTACAGGTCTTAGTGTGAACATAAATGATCATTTCTCTGGGAAAAGTGCCTAAGAGTACAGAGAAACTTGGAAGGCAGTTCAGAATGTCTAGAATTATGTGTAGCATGAGCCTGCCCTGGTTCTGGTTTCAGGCGGGGCCACGTCTCCCTGGCTCTCGGCCTGTGTCAATGACCGATTGATTAGGGACCTCCTGAAGTGGGAGTGAGAGTCACTCTGCCACGTGGCCTGCTGATCCATGGGAGGCCTGGCTACGATCAACTGTGCTTGTCGGTTTTGCTATGCTGATGGCTCTCTCTCTCCTCTCTCTTTTCTAAGACATCTGTCTGTCCAGAGCTTCGGCACTGTGCATGGTTAAGCCAGTGACCGCGTTGTTCTCCTCACTTCCTGTGGGGGCTGCAAGGCCCTCCCTCAGGGACTTGTGTGAACTTTTGAAGGAAATGCTTACAACTTTCCCTTGTCCTCCTGTTACAGTCGGCTGCAGTGAACACATGTTGCCAAGAGATGGCAGTGCACTTTGCCGTGCTGAGCCGGCTCTGCCACCTATGACTCTCAGGGCTGCGTGTTGTTCTTTACCGTCCCGTTACAAATAGGGACAATGCGTTTTGCAAAGCAACAAAGGCTCCAATAAAATGCCTTAAAAGAAATAAAATGGTTAAAAAAACTCAAAAGAAAACATTACGTTTGCAGAGAGCTGCTGGTCAGAGTGATTTTTTTCACCTCTTACAAGTGATGTGGACACAGGGAACAGCTCAGGAATGCATGTACCTTTTAGTCCATAAGTAAAAATCTCTGGTAACACTGTGTGCATAATTATCACAACAGCATTTGCTAATATGAAAATCGTCACTCTCAGTATTTTTCCACTCCCTGTACATGTCTGTGCCTCAGGGCATGTGAGCACAGAACTGTTTAGCATTTGCTGTGGACAAAAAAGCTTTTATAAAATGAGAGGTGATGGGGTTCATTAGATGTCATAAACAGACCAAGCTGGCGAGGATAGAATAGTGTTTAAATACTAGGTTAACTAATAAAATTGAAGCTGCCTGCACAAAGTGAACCGGTGATGTCAAACTCTAGTTTGGACATGTTGACAGCTGGAGTCATCGTGCTCCCTGCTGCCACCTCTGGGAGCAGTCGAAGTCCCTGACACTGCTTATCTCTGAGCACCCTGGCTCAGGCTGTGGAGATGTGCTGGTTCTGGTTTCTGACTGCAGGCTCTAGCATGGTCCCTCTACCACCACAGACAGCATGCTGAGCTTAACATGTTCGTCCCGCACGATAGATGCCACGATCTGAGAACACACAGCAGACTTGCCATCCTGGGGTGACAAGGAAACAGGTGGCTCCAACTCAGGCAGCAGCCTTTTTGCTAGTGCACCCCTTGGCAAAAAGCCCCAGGCGAAGAGAGAAACTGTGCTGCATGAAGTTCTAACTCTGAAACCAGATGCTGTTACCATAGAGACAAGTGAACTGCTACCGTGGGAGGCACGATGGGGGAAGGATGGAGGCAGGAGGGCAAGTGAGGCGAAGCTAAAGGCTAGCGTAGCCGAAGACCTTCAACCTTTAACGGCACTGTGACCAGCAGGCTGGTGTTCTTGAAACTTGTGTGTGGCGGCCTGCCACTTGCTGACTGGCCGAGTGGCAGCTGCTTGCTCGTTGAGTACTAGTTGGTGAGCACGTTGGCAGTTGGCGCAGGCTCAGGGGAGGGTGGGATCTCAGAGGGCTGGAATGCGGACGGGTGCTCTGGGCCCAGTGGCTGACAGTTTTGCACAAATGTTTCTCGTGCCGGACTTAAGTCACCCTCACAGGCCTGTTCAGTGATTAGGGCCGGCTGGTGAGAGCCTGCCCATTTGGCAGACGGGCTGACATGTGTTCCAGTTAAATTATTTTGCTATTCCAGAATAATGCAGAATTAGAAAACCCCCACCGTGGGTCTGGACTTGTGTAGAAGAGGCATAACTTCTCTGATCAGAGGCCAGGTGGAGGAAGGCAGCATTTATTCAAAGTGGATTTTACACTGACTGGTGTGACTCTTAGCCCCTTACTCCTGTCACTGGTCAGGCACTTCCAAGTCTGGTTTGAATTTTGCCTCCTGCCGGGGATGTGAACAACCACCCAAGCTGTGTGGAAGGACACTTCCTGCTCTGCTTTCAGCAAGTGCAGAACACATGTGAAGGACATTTTAAAGGGCAGATTTGGGGTCCTGATTAGGGGACTGGATGAGTTAATTGCTTCCTGCTGATTTATAGAGGGGGGAAAATAGTCAGGTCAGCCACTTTATGTGGTATCTCTGTCTTGCTAATAATAGCCAGCAACTGCTAAGAGGATGCAAGGCTCAATAACTGATGTCTGTCATGTAAAGGTGGAAGAAGGGAGGGATTTCTCAGGTCTGTGCAGAAAGCCAAGCGCACCGGGGTGGTCTTGCTCTTGAGGAAGAGTAAGGGCCACCGGGCTTGGTGTTTTCACTTTGTTTCACATGCTCCTTTTCGGCAGAGAAGAGGCCTGTGTGCAGGGACCTTGCATGATCCACCAGAAAGAATGAAGTTCTGATGACTTGCTATGTATAGTCCTGAAGGGAATGTGAAATATGCATCAAAGAGCCAAGGAATGCACCAGACATGACCCCCACTCTCCGCTCTGATGGTGGGGGTGGGTGGTTTTCTCCACTTGGCCGGGAGAAGGCTTGGGGGCCGGGAGAGGGTTTGGGGGCCAGGAGAGGGCTTGGACACCGGGACTTTTCTGCTTTCTCTTCCAAACCGCCTTTGGTTTTCTTGCTTCCCATTTTCTGTTGCTTGTGGCATGTAATTTTGGGAAAGGCATAGATTTCTAGGTTAAATGTTTTCTTGAGAAAATACGTCGAGAGACAGCAGAGTGTTTTAGGGCCTCCCTGACAGATGAGAGGATACAACATGATGTCTATGCTTCCTTGTGTTGGATCCTGCATGCTGACTGACCTGGGGTTAGTTCTGAGAAGTGAGGGGTGAGCTATTTTATTTTCCAGAGTACGTGCAGTGGTGCAGCACTCTGGGATTTTGCTGTTCTTCTGGGGGAGGTTAAGAAAATATTCTCATTGAGCTGTCAGTCTTATCTGTGTGTACAAATGCTGGGTAGCTGGTGGCTCCTTGCACTTTGGATCGCTCCCTGACCTCCAGGGAAGTTCTAGAAGGTAGATGGTGATTGTGTAGCCCTGGTCCCTCGAAGTGTGCAGGGTAGCACAGTAGATGCTCAGTGAATATTTACTCTTCTCCTCAGCTGAGGAAGGTAGAGCTGAGAAAAGGGAGCAAGCGGACCCCCTCTCGGCTCCCCTCTCCTCCAGCACTGCGCGTGGCCTGTTTCTGCTGCTTCTGTAATGGACAATTGCATCTTCCTGATCGCCATACCCAACTTTGGCTTCCCCATCTCCTCCTTTCTCAGCTTTCAGATGGGGTTCTCTGCTCTCTCTCTGACTTTCCTGATGTCACTCACGCCCACAATGCACTTGCCTCACACCACTGCCTGACTTGGGGATGTGGGCGGGTTGTAGCAGGTGATCCCAGGTCTACTCCCTTGGACCTGCTCTGCTTTCCTGCAGGATTGCGAGCGGTGATAACTTCAGCACCAGCGTGGTGCATGGATTTTGCCATATTTAACACCAGCCCTGAGTCCCTAGTTCCCATCCCAACTCAGGCAGTTGTGATTATGTCAGCAAACACACACACACACACACACACACACACACACACACACACAAACACACACACACACACACACACACACACACGATGCACACCCCAACCTTAAAGTGTACAAAATAAACGCTCCACGCCTTCCAAAAGCCTGTTTCTCATAAAATCCCCTTGGTTCTTATGGCAGTTTACAAGTTTCTCTTGTTCCCTGACCATCCGTCTTCCACAGCCCAGGCAGAGTGACCCTTTGAAAAGGGGAAAACGGTCCAGGTTTCCGGCTTCCAGCTGCCTTCAGTTCCGACTCTTCCTGGCTTGCATGACCCGTCTCCTTCTCCCCCCCACCCGCCCCCCAGGATCATTTGTACAGTTGACCTCTGTTGCTGTCTAGCCTTGCTAAACTTACGTCTCTTCCTGGACGGTGCTAAAGTTTTCTCCCTGAGGCCTTGGCCCTTGCTATCATTGCCTTGACTTGGAAGGCTTGGCTGTGCATTCTGACACAGCGACTTTGCCTCTACTCACGCACCACCGTGTGCGAGGCAGCCCCTTGGCCCGTTTCACTCTGCAGAGCTCTCTACGTTGGTTCGTTGTTAGGTTGTTTTCTTCTAAGGAACCTTTTGTCTTACATGTAGATTTATTCCCCTCCCTCTGAATGAAGAGCAACAGGAATATAGAAAGCAGTAATTAAATAGTTGCTGAATCCATGAGTAATGGCTGTATTATTTAATCTTCCTGGGAGCCTACGGCTGGGAGAAGCTGGTAAATGGCTTGACTTCTTAGCCTTTAAGGAATTCCTTTCCCACTATAATCCTGCCGATGGACCCATATCTTGTTTTATACATTTTTAGTGTGAGTGCAGAGAAGAAACATATTCTGGCATGTGTCAGGACGAGCCATCGTGTATGTGTGAGGCTCATGTCTCTAGTTAAGTGTCCAAACATAATGGATCTCTTCCCATCCTAGTGCTACCCAGGCCCAGTCCTGCTTAGTTTCTGAGACCAGACAAGGCTGGGGGAGTTCAGGGTGGTGTAGCTGTAGATTAGGAATGAGTTTCTTAATGACAAACAAAACAAAACAAAAGAAAACAAAACAAAACAACTCCCCACAAAAACCCCCCAAAAGAAAATCCTCCCCCTCCGTGTGTTCTCTTTTTCCCCTGCCTTCCATGCCCCCTCCCCCATGTGCACCACAGCAAGGGTGTGGAGTCAGTTTTCTCTTTCTACCATGTAGGTTCTAGGCATGAACCCAGGTCATTAAGCTTGGAGGCAAAGCACCTTTACCTGCTGAGATACCTTACCGGCCCAGGAATCACATTTATTAGACAAAGTGACGCGCACTAAGTTTGGTGCTGAATGCATTCAAATTTGACACCTCATTCAAATCTCAAAGCAATCAACGCAGAGTTGATGTTATTGTGTCGAATCCTTGTGAAATAGATAATATTACTCTAATTTTATACAAGGGGAAAAAAAATCCCTGAAGCTCGAAAAAGCGAAGCACTTTGCTCCAGGAGGCATAACTACTGAGTAGGCAGATGAGATTTTTGTTTTTGCTTCTGACCTTTTGTGCAAAGGTGACTGCTTGGTGAGGGAGATGTACCCCTAAAACAGGAAGGGGAAAAATGGAATTCAGTGCCCCGCTGCCTAGATTACAGCAAATATCTAAAGCAGCAACATATGTGATACAGACAAAATGGAAAACAGATTCAACCATATCTAGAGCTTGGGCACATAATTGGATGCCTAGGATACAGAGTGAACATGTGGTTCTCTGGCAGAGCTCATATATGAGATGACACAGAGCAGCTGTGCCCAGAGAAAGTTCTTTGTTATAAGCCCCGTACTACACAAGCAGCATTGGAGCAGTTCAGGATTTCTTTCTGTTTCCACTATAAATAGAGTTCGTGGAAATCTGTATATGAAAGTTAATGCAATGAAAAGGAGTCACAGAGTAAGAGAATAAAGCTTTGCTCATTCTGTAAACTAGAAACATGTTTGGCACCGGGAGACTGAGAAAAAAAAAAAAAAAAAAAACACACCACGCTGTCATTCCCTGGATAGATTCTGAGGTCTTATTTAGCATATGAAATTGCAGAGTAGATCCTATTATGTAAGGAGACGGGAGGACAGCATAACATGGGTACAAATGAAGAACTCCATGCCCTCCAGAGAAGAGTTAACAGTGCGGATCGCACACAGAGAGACGCGTGATAAGAATGTGGAAATGAATGGACGCGTGGCATGTGTATGCGCCCACCACTGAAGCCCCAGTGCTGGATAATCCTCAGATGTCAGGTTTCCGTAAGGCCAACATGTGACTCAACACCGCTTGCCACTCAACACAGAACACTGGGCTGGTGTTAGGAGGCTGGCTGCAAGCTGGGCTCCCACTGTGCATTAGCCTAACTCCCTGTCGCGCTCTGTGTGTGGGTGGGCGTGCGTGTGCTCGTGTGAGGGTATACATTTTGTGCAGTGGGGGTGTTTAACGAGCTAAGCACCGAAACTGGATTTCCACAAACGATCATCACGAGCACTCCAGACACACCAAACTTCTTCTCTTGGTATTTTTTTTTTTCCTCTCTTTTGTTTTCATCTCTGGTTTTTCCCTTTCTGCAAACTCCCCAAAGGGAGAATCCTGCCCTCCTCCCCGCCCCACCTCAACATCCAGACTAGAAGAACTGGGATTACTTTCTGTTACCTATCCATGTGGCTACCCTCTCAAGGTTAGAACTGAAGCTATGTGGGACCAGCACGTTCCCCAGCACCGGATGAGAAGAGCTGCATGAAGGAGTGACAAAGCCACCAAAGCAAGAGGGACTCTGCCCTGCAAACATGAACAACAGCTTGCAGGTTAACCTGCCCAGGAGCTGGGCTGCTTCAAGTGGCTCACTTCAGGAGAAGTCTGAGCATTCTTTTTTTCTTTTCTATTACTATAGGATGGAGGATGAAGCTGTCCTGGACAGAGGGGCTTCCTTCCTCAAACATGTGTGTGATGAAGAAGAAGTAGAAGGTGAGCCCTTTGCGTCTGGCAAAGTGTGTGTTTGTATCTGTCTCTGGGGATAATTCGTATATTTCATGCATCTTACATTTTTAAAGTTAAGCACCAGATTTTGCCTGTGGAGTTTCTTTAATCTCTATGGGTTTTGCTGCAATACGGGAAGTAATTTTAAGAACTTCATTGGACCCTCAGAACTGAACTCGGCAGGGTCTTACCTGTTACTTTATTTTTTTTAAGTGTTATTTTAAAGCAGGTGTTTGTGTTACTTTCCTCGTTCACCAGAGATGACTGCATTACTAGGTAATTCCAGGAAGCTGCCCGATCTATAGAAATGTGGTTGTTAGCTCCTTCTACGATTCTTTTTTTTTTTTTTTTTTTTTTTTGTAGCTTACAGGGGCAGAAAAACAGATGTTGCTAAAAGAGACAAAATGATAACGGTCGTTGTAGGGAAAACAGGTCTAAGCTGAGGGCGATGAGAACGGTTGTCATGGATGAGTCTTAGTTAAGAAAACACGGGCAAGCATTTTTGATTTGAAAGCTCCTCAGAGCCTCTTTCACTAGTGTTTCCAGTGTCTGTTCAAACCGAGAAAGCATTCCATTTTATCTCTGCCAACATACTTCAGGATGCCTTCCCTTCACTCACCTCCTGCCTTATCAGTAGTGCCAGGGGGATACCCGTTGGTTGGTAGTGAGAGGGCAGGGATGCATTAGTATTTATTGAAGTAGTGAAGCGAAGGCATCACAAATATAAAGCCTATTTTGGGTATTTAAAGGTATGAGATTCCATATGGCAGTCGGGGTTATAGATAGCACCAAATGGAACATGCAGATGAGCGATGCGATCAGTTCCTCCTGTGAATGTCACTTGAGAGACACTTCTGTGTTTTGGAGGCTGTGGACTGACTGGTCCTTTTGGTTACTGTTCCATTGCCTCCCCAAACCTTGGCACAGAGGGTTATGAGGTTGGGGAGAGGAACGTGGCTATTGTGTGTTCTGGGGCGAGTCTTCAATCTGATGGAGCACCAGGTAGAGGGTGTTCGTGCTCCTGTGCTACCGGGACCAGCCCCAGGATGGTGATTTGTTTCACATGCTTTCTTCTGCCCTGTAGTGTGGATGACTGGTGCTCCCTTGGCCCCCCCCTCTGGCCCCCCCCCCCCCCGCCACGCTTAAGCACTTGAGACTGACTAACACAAATTTTATGCCTAAGTTTCTTAGAAAAGTGGAAACTACAGTATTTTCTCTTGTATTGTTTTATGGGTTCCTTGCATTTTTTACAACATGACTATGGGAAAATGTCAAGTTGGGGAAGGCTAAAGAGTAACACTTTCCCTCATTGCTGAAACTTCATTGCAGTCACTGCCGTTATCCCAGACTACAGAAGACGAGAGAAAGTCATCAAGTTAGAACATAAGAAATAGTGTAGGTTTGATTGAAAATTCTATGGGTTTAGAACAATTTAAAGTGAAAAACAAAACAAAACAAAACAAAAGAAACCCAACCTACCAAAAACAAAACAAAACAAAACAAAAAAACCTTGGGAGTGGGAATGTACGGTGTGCACACATTCTCCTGTGAGAACAAAGCCCTAACTGAGTTCTCAGGGCATGTTAATCCAGAGTGCTGAAGGTGCCTCAGATCAACAACACAAAACTGCAGTAGGAGACTGTACTCAGATCCTTAAGGCTTTGGCTAAGAACTATATTTCCTGAGTGATTTCCCTTGATTTTCAAGCAGAAAATTAATCTATTGATCACAGTATAAATCCTAATGTAAACAGCACATAATTCTGTAACCAGCTTTCTTTGGGAGAGGAGCAAATAGGCAACCAGAGGCTATGGAAATGCCGGTTCAGTGCCAGAAGTGTGTTGGTTGAACGGCAAAGAAGCTTTAGCTTTCCCATTCTCATAGGACATCCACATTAGAGTTACTCTTTCATGTTGTTGGCCAGTGCCTGATCTGATCCCCTCTATCTGAAGGCAGGTTAAGTTGCCGTTATGAATGTAGGCCATTTAGGAGGGTAGTTACTTATGGCAGATTCAGTGTAGACTTCCAACAGTGAAGACACTCTAGAAGACAAGTTGGAAGTTATAAACTGGTTCTTTCTCTTTCAGTACCCTTCCATTTGGCCCTCCCGTCTCTCAGCTGGCTTCCTTGAATAGGTTTGGGAGGACTTACGTGGAGTGTTATCTCTGAGCGGGAGTACAGAGAAGTTGAAATGGACAAAGGTTTGATGGCGCATCCATGTGTCCTGCGATTGAGTGAGGAAAGGGATGGTGGTTGTCGTGACTTCTGATGCAGATGGACTTTTAAATGGGGGATGTGTTTCTCAAGGTTGCAAGTGTGTCTCATATTTGTAATTCCATAAAAAAAAATAGGCATTCCTGATGAGGAGCAGCATGCTACTTCCTGAATAGCTGAATTTCTGGCACAGATAGGCAGGTGAGTTCAAAGGCCAACGAGCTAGAGGGCCCTTCCTGTAAATTATCAATTATGTTTCCTTTGACCCCAGAAGTTAGTTTCCTTCTGAGATGACTGTGATTAAAGTATACTAGGACACACCTTGCAAAAGTAAGCTAGGAGCTTTGCCTTTTAGTAATTTCCATACCTTTTAGTAACTGAGGTCAGTAGCTATTGTTGCTTCGAGAAGTTCATACAGTGAAAATAGTTCTTAGAGTCCCCGAGGTGAGATACTTGGCTACAGTTCACTGAGGCCAGAAGAGCTCCACATGCTCTCCTGGCTTCTTCGATTGGTGTGCTAGGGCTACAGAAACTGGGACTTCAGGCCATGCCCCCAGTTCGCCTTGCTCAACTTTCCTCTCAGTGGGCGGCATAACACTTAATATCCACCTCCTAAAAAATCTCAGTAGAAACCCATTATCTGCAAAACGCCGAGAACAGGCTGAGTCAGGACAAGGAGTCATCTTTTGTTTAAAGAATGAACTTATCTGTGCTGTATATATTTAAAGACTTAAGCCTTGTTGTCATAAAATTTTCCTCTTGTGTTAATGGCTTAGATATAGCATCCTGAAAAGGAAGCCAAGTGCCAATTTTAATCTTGACAATAGATGGAAGTTTTTTAGACCCGTTCTTTCACCGGTTACCTTACTTTGTGTGTGGCTTTGCAGTTAATATTGAGCCTCAGGTATGTCAACTTGTGGAAAGAGTTCAGACATGAAGATCTGCTTTGAACCCAAAGGCCTAGGCTTGTCTGTCCATGGGCTCTGATGTATAGAGCTTGTCGGTAGATGATAAGCTGGTACCTACTAGAATAACCTAGACCACAAGAAACAACTACTTGGATTTGGTTTTAAACATAGGGGAAATTGCCAGGTTTTGTGGGTTAAACCAAGCATGACATAACTTTTTTTTTTTTTTCCAGATGGAAGGAAATTGTATGGCTTTAAAAAAAAAAAAAAAGGTCATCTTGGAGACGGGTATAGTGGTGTGTTATCTGTGATTCTAGTGCTTGAGAAGCAGGGGGTGTGGTGGTGGTAGGGAAGGGGGGACATGGAGGCAGGGGATGAGGACCTCAAGGTCAGCCTGAAGACTATGTCTCAAAAAGTAAAGTCAGCTTGGATTTTGGATCTGTGTGACATAAACAGATTACTTAATATTCTCATATTTCACAATAGGGGAAGGAGCAAACTCCACCTCATCCGTTGAGATAAGGTCTTGGCTCTGCTGGCCTAGGTAACTCCCCCGCGGCCTTGGCAGCTCTCACGTCACGAGGAGGGGCCTCTCCTTAACTCTGAGTCCAGCTAGCAGCTCAGGAAACATAAGGAACAGCAGGACAATATGGCCTGCAACGTCTGGTTCTGAAGCTTGCTCAGACCCCTTCCAAAGCTCTTAGGACACACTGTGGTGTTTTCCTGCAGGAAGTGCATTCCCACCTGTCAGAGGCAGGAATAATGCTAGAAATTCCCCTGTCCCTGGATGGCCAGTCAGAAAGAGTATTGCTGCAAATTCTGGGATTTCTCATGAGGGATTTTTTTTTCATAGGAATACATTTTGGAAGTGTAGGAATTTGGGACAGAGGGCCCAGTCCCCAAATATCTGTTAAAACAAAGAATGCATTCATCAATATGTAATATGAACTAAATAAAGCATGTGCAAAATTATAGATTCTCATGCCTCTGCTCAAGTTTTTAGTTAATATTTTGTCCTTAGCACTTCAAGTCAGGTATAATATGGTCTCTGTCATATCCTTCGTACCATGTTTGATTTTTCAAGGATCATTTTCAGTCTTACATTGCTTATCTATCTGGAGTGATAAGAAAAAGTGGCCACTGAACCTTTTCTCTCTAAACCCCTCTTGCTGTTTTGTTCTGTGTTTTGAAAATAGGGAGACTAAAATGATGAAATGGTGGCTTTTGTCTTTTTGGAGGCCAAGACCTCAACATTTTACAGTCATGAAATCATAATGACTCAAGCTCGGTCTTCACTAGAGGCTGTTGCGATGCTCTGTTGGAACGTACTGGAGGAAGGTAGTGTTCTAAAGAAAAGAGGTGGGGCCTGGTAGACATTTGCTAATAATTACAGTGGTCAAAAGGATAATTGCAGAGAAGGAGTGAATGAAAACCTATCGGATGGGAAGGGAGGGGCCAGGCCAGGGCTGGGGCTATTCTAAGCTCTGGACCTAAGTGTCCGGTTGCATTGTGCTGACCTCCTCTGTGCTGCTAGCTCTAACTTCGCAGAAATGGTGTGTACAGAGGAAACACTCGGGCAAAGCCAGCCCAAGGAAAAGCCTTCTTAACAGAAACAATGCTCCCTCCCCCCTCCCCCCACTGGAAAACCTTAAAGAGACACAGTGAAGCTTTAAAAGTTATGGCTCAGAGGTTAAGAGCACTGGCTGTTCTTCCAAATGAACTGAGTTCAATTCCCAGCACCCACATGGCAGCTCACAACTGTCTGTAACTCCACTTACAGGGGACTCGGAACCCTCACACAGGCACACATTCAGGCAAAACACCAATGCACATAAAATAAAACAAATAATTCTTAAAAAGTTACCACTTGCCTAGCAGCTTGGCCCTGCCCAGCGAGGAAATGTGATGTAGCTTCATGGGTTTTTGAAACAGGAAACAGGCATCCTACCTTCCCAGAGTTTCCCTTTGGTTGAGAGTTCCCTGGTAATGTGTTACACACTAAAACCCCCTTGAAGCCATTTCCTGCCCTAAGTGTTGACATTCTTTTGTGGCAATAAGCCTCAACAAATTGAGCTTGGTACTTTGTGTTTTGCAAGGATTTGGACACTCTGAAATGACACCCTAGGAACAGTTTTGTCTCAGATGAAGCGTTTTCTCTGGTCACGTTAGTCAGGTGTGGTATTTCACGGTTACGTTGGGAGTAGTCTCATACTGTTTCAGTAGAATGGTTGAGCACCAGTGGGAGAGGAGTATTCCAAAGCTAAATCCTGTTACCAAACCATTGCATCAGTGAATTAGTTAGAATTCAGCCAGTTAGAATTCAGACTTTGGGTTTCTGTCTCCATAAAATGGAAACAGTGAATATGCCATTTATAATATACCTGTGATGATTATCTCAAACAGTACCACCCATATACCTGGCTATAGGAAGAGTAGACTGTGGAGAAGCAGAATTAGATAAAGAGCTTGTTGCGGAAGTGTGAGGACCCGAGTCTGGCTCCTCAGAACCCTGGACTTGGGGTGATGGTATCTGTAATCAGTCTGTCCCTGCGGGGAGTTTGGACTGGGAAGGAGGAGACTCTTTAGAAGCTCATAGGCCAGCTGGTCTGGCTTACATAGCGGCAAACCTTCCTGTCCCAAACAAGGTAGAAGATGCGAACTAAGCAATTGCATTCGCACGCGCGCACGCACGCACGCACGCACGCACGCACGCACGCACGCACGCACGCACGCACGCACGCACGCACGCACGCACGCACGCACGCACATACCCACGTATTCTATCATCGCTCTTAAAGTTCCAGATAAGATTGAGTGCAGTTAGCGTGGCCTGGCCATATACATTGTTCTGAAAATTCTGATTGGCCGCAGTGTTGCTTTGCTTTCTCAGTTCATTCCTCCCCACAGCCAGCCTTCGCCCTCTGAGCTGAGTTCCTCTACTGCTTTCTCCATGGATAGGTCCAGACAGAATGGCCAAGTGAAATTTCCCAAGGAGTAATTGTCTGTTTCTCTTTGGACTCACTGTTTTCCCTTAAGTTCTGATTGTAAGACTTAATGGTCATAGTTGGACTGTTGATATACCTCGCCCTCAGTTTATTAAATTGTCTCATTTTCTAAGAGACTCATATGAAATTATATATGTACCCAGGGTACACTGCTTGCCTGTTGCCAATTAAAGCCTGTAATATTTTTCTCTGGAAAACAGAAGTGTTCTAGTGTTGCAGTGCAGGCTCCTAGGAGTACGTAAGCAGGACGCATGGGTATAGTATATGAACACTCACAAAACTTTCCCTTCCTCTACAGTATAGACTAGAATAATTTTGTGTCCTATGGGCTCTTATATGATTTAGGTGCCAATTATATGAGATTATGCAGCAGTATAAAGGTACTATGTATTCTAACCTGAGATAAATACTTTTCCATTTTTAACCATCGCAAAAAATTTTAATTTGGGAGGATTAAAAGCTGGGCCCGATGAGTATAAGCGGAAGAAGAGTGGACTAAAGGTCATTTGAGGTCCCTTTGTTACTGTCGTGGGCTTGCTGCTGAGATTTTGTTTCTATTTTACTTTACTCTTGGGTTAATTCCGAAAGGACGGAGTTGGGATCCTGCCGTGACAAGGGATCACGGGAGATTCTGCACACTGCACCCCCACATCCCTGATTGCCACGTGGGACGGAAGGTGCAGGTAGTGAGGGTGGTGAGTGACACCCATTGAATCCTTTCTCTGGATAGTGAGAAGGCTTTTTAAGTCTGGTGATTGTTTCACCTTTCACAGGGATGGAATGCAAAGACATCTATCCCAAGATAGTCAGTGGCTTCACCTTTAAGACACCATTGATTGTGAAGGAACTCCACAAGACATTATTTTAGTGACTATTTTCAAGGCTAAGTGCTTAGTACCTTTTACCAGGCTGAAACGTCTGGAAATAGAAATAAGGATTAAATTTTATTAATACATCCAATAATCCTTTTGCAGGGGGTCAGAATTAAGTCATCACCCACCCAAGTCCTCAGCTGACTATTAAAATTTCCCTGAGAAATTCTGTTTGTGCCTCAGAATCAGGGCGGTGTCTTTCATGTCCAGTGAGGGCTTTGGTTGAATCCAGTGGGTATGTGTGTTTGGCAAATTCGACCAGTGAGTGTCTGGTTGTTCAGGGCTTTCCTTGCTTTAATTCAGTCTGTGCTGTGGCTCAGAGGACACAGTGGTGTACAGGAGTCTCTGGACCTGTTTCTATTCCTGCTTACTCACTGTCTTTTGGGTGACAGGAGGCAAGTCATCAGTGCAGATAACGGCTGAGTTCCTTGTTTTCCTACCAGCAATGCTTCACAGACTCTTGGTTAATACTCCTGAAATACTTTGCTATTTGTAGTAAACCACTGTGAATTACTTAATTTGTGATCTCTGTGATCCTTCCACCCCACATTGTTTATCTGTTTTTTTGTGGTACCCGGTGTCTCACCCATACTTGGCAAGCATTCTACCATGGAGTTTCATCCTGGCCCTTTGTGGACTCTTTTATTTTGCTTTAAAAAATTATATATATATATATATATATATATATATATATATATATATATATATATATATATATAAATAATAGCCCTGTCCCCTGGGTATTCTAAAAATATAAGTAATGACTATAAGTAATGACATCTGAAATCTTGAAGATGAACCTTATAATTTCAAGGTATTACCTCCTGCAGATGTAATCCTGGTGTGAAATTTATCTCGCTCAACATGATCTCGCCAGTGGTTGCTATGACTGCAGAACACCCCCAGACTGTAGCTGAAATACTGATATCCAGTATTCAATAAGTTCGTTGATTAATACGCATATTAGCTCTCTCTTCTCAGTTGTAACTGAAGAATAAGGCTTCTACCTTTTCAGTCTATTAAAAGGACAGGAGCGGTTGTATGCATAACCTCAGTATCCTTGAGTGGGAAACATATTCCTACCTGCACACAGTTTTTATTCAGCCAAATAACAAAGACATTGTTTAAGAGCACAGCCTTATTAATATACTAATTAGGAGATTGTACCATATATGTGGGTGAGTTTATATAAGAAGTGAGGGAATATGGGATCTCAGGGAGTATCTCATGGGATAATCTGGAGACCTAAAGGATGGCAAGGAATTGGCTATAGGAAGGATGAGAGGGGAATCCAGGGCAAGCATGTGTGCAGATTTGGAGTAGAAGAGATAGGCAAATTGGAGAAACAGAAAGTAGGCTGGTGTGCCAAATCATGACCAGGCAGTGGTGGCCGGAAGTAGGCGAGACCCAGATAATTTGTTGCAGTTATCTACTTATTGCATGATTGTGTAGGTGTGGACATAATCATGTACGTGCGTATGCATGTGTGTGCATGTGTGTGCGGAGGCTAGAGTTCAAAGTTAGTTAGTCCTCTGTTGCTCTCTACCTTGTTTTTGAGGCAGGATCTCTCACTTAATATGAAGTTGAGCATTTGGCTAGGCTGCCTGGCTTGGGAGCTCTGGGGATCTGTTTGTGTGTCTCCGTTCTGCCCCCAGTGCTGGGGCTATAGGTGCACGCTCCTTGCCTGACCTTTATGTGAATGCTGGCAATCTGAGCTTAGGTCCTCATGCTTGCACAGCAAGTCCTTCTACTGCTGAGCCATCTCCCCAGTTAGTGAAGACAGAGCCTCAGGCTGGACTGGAATTCATTATATAGCACAAGCTGGCCTCAGACTCACAGGAGTCTTTCTGCTGAAGCTTCTCGAATGCTGGGATTATAGGTATGACCCACAGGCCTGTTTTTGTGACCTTCTGTTCTGCTGAAGATTAGGAATTTTGTTGAGCTTGTTAAGAGCAAGTGCAAAGGGCTTTAAGTAAGCAAGTGACAAGTGACACTTTGTAAGAAAGGTTCTTTCTTTGGCTGTTGGATGGAAAGAAACTCCCTAGGAGGGTGGTAATAGACAGGGGGAGTTGGATCGAAATGGTCAACTGGGCATAAGAGAGTTGGAGAGGTATGGTCTAGATTCCCAGGATTTACAGATAGATGGGAGACCACCATACTGGATTTTTTTTTTTTTTTTGCTGTGAGCCACTTAAGAGATCATTTGCCGTTTTGTAAGATGCTTAAAGCTGGGTTAAAGTGGTGGCAATGTTAGAAACTCAGCCATTTCAATCTATTCAGTATCTGAGATATTTATGTAGAGTGGTGACATATATAAGTTGGCTGCGTCAGCTGGAACCAAGACGAAAGAACAGTCACATGACTAGCACAGGCCACAGGGATGATGACACAACTTAATGTAGAAAACTTAAAGTCCTAGGCAAATAAATATCCTGCATATCAGATATTTACATTAAGATTCAAACAGTAGCAAAATTACAGTTATGGAGTAGCAATGAACATAATTTTATGGTTGGGGGAATCACCTCAGCAGGAGGAACTGTATCAAGGGATCACAGCATTAGGAAGGCTGAGAACCGCTGCCCTGAGGCATTGGTGGGGAGCTGTTAGTTATCCCTTCTGTGTATTTAGTTATACTTGACTCTTTTTTAAATGTTTGGGATTTGATAGAGTTTGCATAACTAGAAGGAAATCTTACAAAAGATCCAACTTGATGTTCTCACTGGAGAGATGGCCAGACGAGCCTCCAAGAAGTGGAAGGGGTTTGCTCCAAACACTGGGTAGTCATTGGGGTAACCAGGGGAACGCCGTTCCTGGCCTAGTGCTCATTCCCGGAGGGCATGCTGTGTTGGTTCCCTCTGGAAGGAAGAAGAGTCTAGACACAGATGAATGAGAGCCACAAGAGGCATCCTGAAGCATAAGAAATGGGAACTGAAGGGACAATAAAAGTGTTGGCAAGGTCTTTAGATAGATGAGAGAGAAAGACTTCATCAGCCTGGGGGGGTCTCTCCCAGTGAATGACCCTTGGTGATAGTAGGACACACATCCCATTCAGAACATTGTCATATTATGGTGCAACTTTTGGGACCAAGGGTTGTGGACCTGAATTTGTCATTCCGTGATTTCTAAGAAAGACATATTTTCAGAGATACACCGAACCTGTTTTCCTTAGGTAATTGCTAATTAAATGAGCTCATCATTATTTTTTTCAAAAGTGTGTCTCATAGATAACGCTGCACTGGGGGAGTGATAATGGACAGATAGCATGGTCTTGGGGAACAGGAAGGATGCTCTAATGTGGGGAACAAGAGTAGTACCTGTCTCTGTGCACCGTTAATTAGCTCTTGGGCTTTAGTGGGCTCACTGGAAACAAAGCCACTAAACCAAAACAATGTTTGTCATTCCTGGCTCTCAAAGCATGGCTGTGGGTGAGGTGAAGATGGCACCTTTCTTTGCTGGATGCGTATGGAAAACCACAAACAACCGTAATGATTTGGGACTTGGTCTTAGTTAGGCTAGCATGCCCCGTGTGGCATTTTCTCTAGTTCTTGGTGATTGCTGTAGTCCTATAGCACCCTCAGCATCTCACTTACCTATACACAGAATGCCAGGGAAGAGAATCCTGTGAAACAATTCAAAATATTTCATTTGTGATTAGCCATGAGTACATTGACTATATTGTGGATTATCTGTCTATAGACTATTATTATCTGTCTATGGGCTAGTCTTCCTATTGCTATGCCACGGTTAAGCCACTGCAGATAGAGAAGCCATAGCAAGGTCAGGGATGGACAATGTATTTGGAACAAGGGTCTGAATGTGTGCATTTATGTGTCTCTCTGGCTGCCTCTCTGGCTGCACTGGCAAATCCCATTATCAATGAGTTGGATTAGCTATTGTTTTGTGTCTTCCAACTCTACTTCCCATTCAGTGGTGTACATGGCGACTGTAAGAGAAATAAAAAGCTGTTAGTTCTCTGTTTGGCTTGCAGGTAGGTTTAGTCCAACCACATGTATACTGCACATTAAAATTCAAGGGTTGTTCGCTGCCAGGATGAGAGTGGCAGCGCCAGCCTTCCCAGATCTTTTATGCCTATTCAAGTTGCCTCCGTCCAGTAGAAGGCCTGGCCGACCTGGCTCCTGGGGTTGGCACTCACTTTGAGAACATTGGGGAAGCTGTGCCCAGAGCAGGGTGAAGGTTGCCAGGCACTTGCTTCTGGGCAGGGTGAGGGAGGATAGAGTCTGGAAGGTGTTGCCTCTGTTGACCCACTGTATTCTGTTCAGTGGTTTTAAAGAGCCAGTAAAGGGACAAGTTAAGACTAGGTTTAAGTTGTCTCTTTGCTCTTGAGAACAGAGGGAGTTCACATGTCATTATCAGGGCTCCATGTGGATGGGAAAAGGAAAAAAAAAATAAAGCTTTGGTTTTTCCCCTTTGGAAATGGAAGAGTACTTTTGTGTGCAAGATACAGTGGGAGGCAGTTGTTCACTAAGATTGCTCATAAAAATTGTATCTAGATTTCTGTATAGATGTACTTTGTTTGTCAAATAGGATAGAAACTACTTTGTTGGGTCAGCATTAACATTACTTTGGAGAGACAACCTGTCTGACTTGAGGCACTTTACGAACTGCAGTTTATGTAGGGAGCTGAACTCATTTTTGCTTGTTCATTAAGGCGAGGCTCCTAAAATACTGTTAAAAAGGGATTCTTGTCCTTTTAGCCTAGATATTTAAAAAGAATTTATGCCTAGTGAAAATAGAAGAGTTGCATGTGAGAATATTTACGAGTTCAGTTTTACCTCTGCCATCAACCGTTGATGGTGGAGATTATCACGGACACTAGATGTTACTGTGTAGCCTTGTGTCCTCCCTCACCTATATTTAAGGCTACTTATAACTGTTTGCTCACAGGGGCAGTTGGAGGCAGAGGCACAATTTTTCTGAACTAAGGGATTGCCAGCATCCAGCTTTCTTTCTTTTTTGTTTATTCATAGCTGTTTGTTCTTGTGTACAGATTGTGATCCTTGTCATCACCTTCATCCGCGCTCTCATCACCACTGAATATTGAAGGCACTGCTCTCAGGGAAGACAGCAATGACAAGTTGAGGTTTCTTATCAGTCCTGCTGGGGGACCTCAGATGGTCTTAAGATTCCTGGGAATCCCATGCAGTGCAGGACAAGAGAGATATTTCTCCGCTTTTTTTGTATGAGTGTGTGTGTGTGTGTGTGTGTGTGTGTGTGTGTGTGTGTGTGTGTGTCTAGGCACATGTCTGTGCTGGTGCATTCTGCTTTGTCTGAGGCAGGTTCTCTTCTGTTTTTGTCATATAGGCCAGTTAGCTGGCCTCAGGGCTTTTGGGGGATTCTCTTGCTCAGTATCCTATCTGTCCTCAGGAGTTCTGGAATTATAGATGCTCACCTTATTCATCTGACTTTCACCTGGGTTCTGGGGATTTGAACCTTGGTCCTCAAGCTTCCATAAGTATTTTTATCTACCAAGTCATCTTCCTGGACCCACCCTATCTTAAAAAACAAACTTATTTTCTATGTGTTTACTTGTATAATTGGTCCTAAGGGTAATTGGTAGTGTTAATATTAAAATAAATTACTCACCAGTTTTCAATGTTATCTATAAATAATTTATACATGCAATATATAATTATCTGTTAATAAACATTTGCATTATTTTTTCCATGTAAAAAAGTTTCCCCTTTCCATAACATAAAAATAGAAACCACTCTTGTCCCAAGAATCCATGTGTTTGAGTCTGGACCCTCATTCAAACATAAAGGGCTGGCTTACCCCCTGGTAACTTCAAAATTATATCATGGCTTCTGAAAATGATTTTCTTTTCATGAGCTGGTATTTATTGCTCCAGTAAATTAGCAATGCTACCTCTTATTAGAGCTGACTATGGACATTATTTTGGACTTGTGTAGACTAAACCAACAACTTATTTGTACTAACATGAAATATTTTGGATTATACAGACTGGTCTGCTTCTTCTTATATCAAATGCCACACACTCACCTCCATGGTACCCAGGCTTGATTTTATGATTCTAAACTCACTTATAAAAAATATCACCAAGTTTTAAAAGGCCTTATAGCATGTTCGTTTGCAATTGAGCTCTCATCCAGGGTCTTTGTCCCTCTCCTACTTTTTTCTTTAAAGTGATAGCAAATCTCCATGTTGCTTTCCTACATCCCTCTTGGCAATAGCTACCAATCTGCTCTAAGCATCTTGACACAAAACCAGGTTATGTAAGATCAGGAACTTACATTTTGGGAATGTTGCCGAGAATCGGTTCTGAAGGGAGAGTGTGAAGTGTTTGGGTTGTGGAGTCTCTGCTTCAAACTGGAGAGAACAGAAATGTGGTTGATTGTAGAAATATCCTCAAGAACCGCAACTGGGGCGTATCTCGGTGTTTAGTTAGAGATGTGTGTGGGAGGCTGGAGGAATGTCTGCAGGTAGGAAAAGGTGCATTTCTGGGGGCAGATTCTGTCTGTCCTTTGGCTATCCTTTAGCTGGCTCATAGTATGGAGACTTCAAGTTAAAAAATGTGTATACAGCCTTCTTCCAAAATAGCTCAGGGTGAAGTGAAAACAACATTTGAGAAACAGGAAAAAGGAGGAGGACATGCCATGAAGTGCTGTACTCATCACAGGGTGGCCTGGGAGTTGTTTCTTTCTTTCTTAGGAGGAAGGAAACCTAATTAGTTATGTGATTTACGGGATACATGTGGTGCGGTTGTGTGTGTGTGTGTGTGTGTGTGTGTGTATGTGTGAATGTGCACATTAGGAAGAGGTTTGGTGTCGAGCTTTATTACTGTATACCTTTAATACAGGGCCTCTCAATGAACCTTGCCAAGATAGGCTGGCTGGCCAGCGGTCACCACAGCCCTGTTTCCATTGGCCCTACCGCACCCGAATGGGTGATTATAGGCATATACAGTCATGTTCTACCTAGTAAGCCATCTTGCTAACGCTGGAAATGTGTATTTTCAAAAATCTCTTCAGAACTGCCACTCAGCTCATGCTCTCATTGGTTCCTGAGCAATTTTTCTCCTGTGGGATGCTCTGAACTGGGTGTTTGCTTACTGTTTTCAGCATCCCTGACTTCCTAAAGTTTGCTTTCTTCATGTGCTAGTAGGAGCACAGAGATGCCCGAGAAGTGCACAGCAGTGATGAGCACGTTCAGATGCTTACCAATGCCGTTGCATCTGTACGTGTACATTGTGCCATGTTTCCCAGGCAGGAGCTAATAGTTCCATTCTGCATACGGAGAAATAGCTTGTTAACCGTCATGTCATCCATAGAAGTTTTCATCTGGCTGGCGAAATTTTAATTTCTGGCTCGAGAGAGCCTTTGATTCTTCCAACTTCTGAATCACTCCTGTCGAAGTAGTATCTGCAAAAAGCTGTCATTACTTGACTGGCCACAGAGTTACTAAGTGTTTGCCCTGCAAACATTGTAGCGATGGGAAGGTTGCAGTTAGGTTAGCCGTTTCTCGGGAATTGGGAGGCTTGGGAGCATCACAGAGCTCTCTGTAACTGGGGTGGAACCAGGGCTCACTAGTGATGATTCTGAAGATGAGAGGTACCAGCAGAGCTGTGTTTTCTTCCCAGAAGTCCTGGCTGTAGTGTGGATTGTGAAGTATTCCCAAGACACTTGGAATGTGTCGGGAGCTCCCACCATCTGTCAAAGAGAGGCATGCAGGGTATTTACTTGAACATATGATGCTGAGGTTCCTGCCAGATTGAAGACGAGATGCCCTATGACTCTACACACCTAAATGAACACTGTCAAACGTAGGCTCCAGTACTTTTACTTTATTGATCTGACTAGCATGAATATAAGCTTTATTTTAATATATTAATTAAATAATCATATATTTCTTAATTATAGCTTTATATAGAAATTTAAAAAGTTAAATTAAACAAGTTTTATTATTTATTTTCTATCATCCTTAGAAGCAATTTTCATGAAATTGATAGCAGAGAAGTTTTTTGAGCCTAAAATTTTTTTATAATAAATTATTAATTATCCCTGGTTTTTGAGCATCTTACTGTTTTATAGACTCTTGTGGGCTCAGAAAGCTTGTCTATCAAGTTCCTCCTTTTCTTTTTACACATAGCACAATAGCTATACCTTCAACCTTTGCAGGTCCCCTAAGAGCTTACATCAATCGGCATAACACACCTCCAAGACAGAGAAAGCTATTTTAATGAAAACAAACACTGAGATTCACCTCTGGTATTTTCATCAGCAGTAGACTTTCCAGTAGTGATGCTGTTTCTGTTGATCATGATGACAGGAGTTATGTGGGAGCCGTGAGAACACGGCCCGTCTCAGCTCGTATTACTTTTGGTGATTTGGGGACTTGGCAGTATAGCTTATTACATATTTGGTTATCACTGTGTCAAAGCATGCCCACCTAAGCCAGGTCCTCCAATACAAGACTCTCTTGTTTGCTTCCCTTCACGGGCAATGGTGTTGAAGTAGAGAGAGACTAGAAATCATTAGTGAAGTAACAAGCACTGTCCCAACACTTCCAATGATTTATTTTCCTTTATGGAAACATAAAACCAAAAGGGAGGATTTGGGTGGCAGTATGATGTGGGAGGATGAGGATGAGGAGGAGGAGGATGAGGATGAGGAGGATGAGGACAAGGAGGATGAGGAGGATGCTGTGATCAGCTCAGGGACTTGATTCCTTGGGAATTTCTTGGGAGGCAGCGTCCCAACAAGCCAGGCAATGGGGGTGCATGCCTTTAATTTCAGGCAGAGGAAGGTGGGTCTCTGAGTTCGACTCCAGCCTAGTCTACAGAGTAGCTCCTGGACAGCCAAATATACATAGTGAGACCCCGTTTCAAAAAAGCCAAAACAACAACAAAAAAGAACCTCCACAACACTGAGCACTAGAGGAGCGTGGCTTCATAGAAGCCATCACCAAGAGTATATAAAAATGTCTAAGAGTGGGTATATGATGGCAGAGGGAGCTGAGAGTGCCTGCAAGTGGGCTGAGAGCTGAGAGCTGAGAGATCTATGTGGATTGGCAGAAAGGTTCTAGAATTAGATGGTGGTGATGGTTGTGGAACACTGCATAAAATCATTGAATTATACACTTAAGATAAGTGAGTTTTACAATTTGCAGATTATATCTTAATTAACTAATAAAAATGCCTGAAGTTTGTGATAGTACTAAAGGCGCCCCCATATCCTCTCGGCCAGAGAGGTTCTACAGGAAGGACTCTGAAGTGTAGCATCAAATCTGAAGGCTTTCTTAGCTATGAGTGGAATAGGGAAGGTGTGGAGGAGAAGCTGGGGTGATGCAGGCAAGCTAGATGTGCCACGGGGATAGTGCTGCTGTCACCAAAATGAGGATTTTGGTGCCATGTTGGTGGTTAGGACAATCTAAGTCCTCAGCTGAAGGTACATCCCCCTGCAGAGCTTGAGCTGTCTGAGCTGCTGCAATGTTTTCAGTCGTTTGAAAACAATATTTTATAGTCAGAAATCTTATTTTTGAATCCTGTCAGCCCTTAGGGTCTGTCTTTTAAATGGCTTATCAGATGTACTACACAGCCTGGACCTTACCTGGTCAATCTTAGTGCATCACGTCAGCGTGGCTTAGTGCACATTTGTTATCATTTTTCTTGTTACTATTATTTAATAATATGCAGAAAACATTTACCGTGACATTTGAGACTTTTGACCCCTCTCCGTGTTTATGGTGGTTCTGTAAGGCTCTGCTGTCTTGTGCTGTAGAGAAGAGCTAAAGCTGCAAGGCCTCTTAGTAAGGGGAGTGCAGGAAACAATTGACACTGTTTCTTAATTCACATTGTTTCTGAGACATTTCCTACTTCCTAGCACAATATAGCTTTCCCATGAGAACAATTTGCCTGCAAATTGTTAGACGACAAATTTCTCATTGGCACACGTCCTGTAGGGAGATTGTTCACCGTGCTTTGTAGTAACAGGTTGCTGTTTTTGCGTGCTGGGGGTGGGGTTCCTCTCCGTGGGAAGGTGTTCCAACTTCAAGTCAAGCATCAGCAGTCTGTGGTTCAGTACCCCTGAGAGTTCTTTGTTCCGTAGTTGCAGTCTTTTTCTCGAAGCAGCGTACGGATTCATTTAAACTGTCCATTTAAAGGAAAAATCTTGTGAATGATGGTGTTTTTAGGGGTGCCTGGCGAGCTCCATGGAAAGTAGTTCATAGCACTCGATACCGAGGAGGCCGAGTTACGTGGCGCTATGTGATATTATCTCCGGAACTATAAAGTACCCTCAAAGAAAAGTCTAGAAATGGGAAACACTTAGATGAGATAACCTAATCTAATTTGCAATAAAAGACTGTTTAAATTACTTCCGAAATGATGGTTCCCACATTCATAAGTTATGCTGTATATAAAGTGAAAGTAAAAGTTTTTCAATTAAAAAAAAAAAGATGTGGAACTTTGAGTTTCTTTTCCATCTTATCAGATTTTGTAAAATGGTATCTTGTCAGTTTCGCAGCGCCTTCCCTCCGAGGCCTGGAAGCACTTAGGTCTGTGCTTTTTTTTTTTTTTTTTCCTCCTGCCCTTCTCTTAAGGCAGTTTTTTGCTGGGCTGAGTCTTATTTTTATCACTGCAACAAACAGTTTTTAGAAACTTTTGGAAACGAAAAAAGAAAAATGAGAATGGCGCTGTAGCTGACATTCGTTTTAGCGTTTCCTAGTGTGAACATTTGAGTCCTTCTAAAATCTTCTCTCAAGTGTGTCTTATTTTTCACAGTTTGTCCCAGTTCTCAGTCTCTGTTCTGCTGATTGGATAAAAAAAAAAAAGTTATAGTGTAAAACCTTGTCCCCAGCAGAATGACTTTTTGAACTTTTGATCTTTATTTTTTGCAGCGCAGTGGCTTCTTTCCCTTCATTCTAGTCAATATAATCACAGGCTGCAAAAAACTAGAGCAGAGCAGACGTGGGCTGGTCTACCCACCTTAAGTCCTGAGGCTGAGGCTCCGAGAGTTAAGGGGCTGGTAATGGACCTCACTGGGGAGGGTATTTGCCTAGCATATGTAAAGCTCTGGGTTTCAACAGAGAACAAGCCACGCATGGTGGTGCATACCTGGACTCCTAGAGCTTGGGAGATGGAGGCAGAAGGACAAGAAGTTCAAGCTCATCCTCTGCTTTATATCAAGTTTAGGTCAGCCGAGGCAGCATGGGACCCTGTCTCCATAAACAACAACAACAACAAAAACAAACAAATGAGTGAAAGATGTCTAATGAAGGTGATGTAGAGAGCTGTTGACAGATCTGTGACCAGAATAAAAAATTCTTGATTTCTCCTTTGGTATTCTCAGACTTTCATAAACCTGTGGGCTAACCCTTATGCCTGTGGGCAAGGAACATGAGGACACCTTCACAGAACCATGTACCAGCCAGTGTGTGGAATTATTCTCTAGCCCAGTGACATTTGAAAAGGAATTCTATTTTTTTCAAGAATTCAATTCTTGCTGGGCTCAGTGGCACATGCTTTGGTAATCCCAGCATTTGGGGAGGCAGAGGCAGAGGCAGGAGGATCTCTGTGAGTTCGAGGCTTGCTTGGTCTACAGAGCGAGTCCAGGACAGCAAAGGCTATACAGAGAAACTGCATCCCCAAAACCAAAACCAAACCAAACCAAAGCAAAATTCAGTTGTTTGAGTTAGCCAAATAACTGAGGGATAGGGTCATGCTCATAGACTCATCTGGCCTGTGGCTCTTGTATAATTTTTGTGTAGAGATATCATGAGTTAAAATGACTGTTGAATTGTCTACTTTCCTTAGGTCACCACACCATCTACATTGGGGTCCATGTGCCCAAGAGCTACCGGAGAAGAAGACGTCACAAGAGAAAGGCAGGGCACAAGGAAAAGAAGGAAAAGGAAAGAATCTCTGAGAACTACTCAGACAAATCAGATGTGGAAAATGCAGATGAATCCAGCAGCAGCATCCTCAAGCCACTCAGTGAGTATCCTGAGCTCAGCACCGCTCAGCCTCACTCGGCCTCGGAAAGATGCTTTCCAGGCCCTCGTGACCAATGTAGAGGGATTCAGGGATACCAGGGTGGTCTGTTTACTGGGTAATGTCCATGGATGGGCTTTTCTTGTGCTGGCAAGCTGATCTAAGAGCTCATGTGGAAGTTTCCAAGTTGATGGGGGAAAGATGTGAGCAAGTGCAGGCACAAATGGCAATTCTTCACCCTAATACCTGAGGTAGGGCAGAGTTTCATGGCCGATACACAATTTAGCCATAGTAATCAACAGTTAGAGGCTCTTTCTTTGGGTTGATTTTGCTTTGATTCACGTTCTAATGAGACAGTAGGGTAAGATGAGAATGCATGCATGCATATGTTCATCTTCCAAACGCCATCGTCACAGGTGACATTTAACTGGCCTGTGGGCCAGGTCAGGGATTTACAGAGGAATATCAGAGAAGCATTACACAGCACAGAGGGGAAGAATGCTGAGTGACACAGCTTGCGAAAGGTTGACCATCGTATAAAATGCTAAGATGGAATGGCTGGAGATCAAAGAGCATCTTGGACTCAAGTGACGAGTAGACTGTGGGTTTGGGTGTGTGTATTTATGCTGCTGAGTGTGTTTGCCGAGTGTGGAGATGCTTGGATGTATGGGGAGCCTCATGGCTGGAGCAGGAATGAATGTGTACAGAGGAAACACACACCAGTTGTGGGAGATTCCCAAAGGGGGCTTTCTTAGGGACAGTCTTCATGCTGGCCAAGCTCTGGGCATTCTTAGCCTCTTGCAGAAACCCAGACCCTGTAATAAAATGCATTATGGGTGGCACAGATAAAGATCAAGTTCAGTCATTGCAGGTGATGACAGGCCAAATTAGAATGACTGGCTCAGGGGTGTTGAAAAGTGAATTTACAGCGTTAAATTAAAGAGGGTGTGAAGTGTAGTGATGTGAGTCTTTTATAGTTTCAGCACTGGGGTAGAAGCAGGTGGCTCAGGAAGCCGGACAAGCCCTGCTCTAAGAGGAGCGACACAGCGGGCCACTGGATTAATATTAAGTGCTGGAGAATCTGGAGATGAACTTCTAATCTGAAAAGGGAGTAGAATAAGTGTGAGATGTAGGGATGGGGGGTGGGGGGTAGGGGATAGAGGACAGGTGACTAAAGTTATGCTCCTGTCATTATAATGCCTGGGGAACTTTTTCTAAAATGACTCTTCATGATATATCACCCAGAATAATAGTATCCGAGCCCTTGAAGGGTTACAACTGGTGGCTTGAAGAAAAAAAAGATAATACCCATTCTAAATAGATTACCATAGTCTCTCTCTGTTTACTGTCTATTTTGGCACAGTACCAGCCAGTATCACAGAGGGCCTCTGATGAGCTCCTCTTCTCAGCCCCTCCCCTCCCCACCCTCCACCCCCTCCCCTCTCCCTTTCTCTCTCCCTCTCTTCCCCTTCTCTTTCTTCCCTTTTGAAGACGTCTCTTGTTCTTCAGCCAATAACAAGTTGTCACTGTCTATATTTGGGGGTGGGGTTCCACCTAAACCAAAGTGCCAAGGAATTTAGAGGTGATAATCAGGTACCAGCTTTTTTTTTTTTTTTTTTTTTAAAGGCAAATGGTGTCAGTAACGCTCAGGTAATTAGGAATGGGCAGCTCGGAATAAGACAGTGTGCTAGTCATGGAATGAATGCTGTTGCTCTCTGTGGCATTTGGGAGGCAGTTTAAATATAGTGTGCAAAATAAGTGCTATAATTTGTTCAGGGGTCTCTTCCTGGGTATACTGTTTTGTGTCTTAAGCTAGGTTTTGGAAAGGTAGGCATGCTCTGGGCCAATTGTTCAGTGACCGTAGGTTTTCATGCAAGCCAGGTTGGCTTTGAGCTTGCTTGCTGTTTAGCCAAGAGGACCCTGAACTTCTGATCTTTCTATCTCTACACTGCCCCCACCCCCGCCCCCACCCCCCATCCGCCACCCCCATCCCCAGGAGCTGGGATAGAGACCTGCTCTGTTTTATGTGATACTGTGTATTGAGCTGAGGACCTTGTGTTATGTCAGCTGAACGCCAAATGAATTACAGCCCTAGTTGAGAGACTTTTTTTTTTTTTTTTTTAATGCTTTTTTCCTCCTACTGGTCATGAGAGTCTCGTCTTTAGTCATCCAGTTTGATGTGCAGGTGCTCTTAGAGATCACCATCAGTTTCTCTGTGGCTTAGTCTGCAGGGCAGGCAGGGAGCTGCCTTACCTGGTGGAGCTTTGGAAAGTCAGCGCGTGGCGCATTCAAGTTCAGGAGGGCTGACACCAGCATGCCAATGTTTTTATGAGAAAATGCACCTATGAAATATCTACCTCATGTTCCACTGTCATTGCCCAAGAGTGGCCATGTCTTGACTTTAAGCCTTCTGTAGACAGTTTGTGTCCCGAAGGAGAGATGCTTACATGTGCTGCCTGGGAAGAAGAAACCAAGCAACTCACATATCAATAGTAACTCGACGAGAGGTGTCTCCAGGTCTTACTCCACTTTCACCTCCACAGGAATCTCCACAGTGCCTTCTGTTGGCTCTCCATCTAGACTCTGCCTGACTTTGTCTGCTTTTCAGTTTGGTTGCCCTGGCTTGGCCCAGAGCACTGCCATGTCTTGGTTTGCTGTGAAGTCTTTCTCCAATCCGAGGCAGCATCGGTTGTGGTGAAGTATGAGCCAACCCATATTACTCCTGTAGTGATCATTTCCCATCAATCTTATAGCAACATCTGTGCTGTGCAGTCCTGCATTAGGCCACTGTCTCTTTGCTGGCTTTATTTCAATCATGCTGACTTTAATGATCCTTGCTTCTAAGCTAGTTCCTACTCCACAGCCTTTGCATATAGAATCTAAGCTTCCCGGAATGGCCATGCCATTCTCTTCTTAATTGGCTTTTACCTCCTTTCATCTTCTACCCTTAGAGTGCTGCCTCTTCAGAGAGGCCTTTCTGGCCCCTCTAATGTTGCCTCCTCAGTGTTAGCCGTCTTCTGCCCCTATTTGTTTCCTTCCTGACACAGGTTTCCACTAACAGTTTTGTTTTGACTGAATGTTAGATCTTAAGCCCCACGGCAGCAAGCAAGGGTGACATGTGTCTTGCTCATTTACTGTGACTTCCTAGAGCTGTACCAGATCCAAAGAATATTTAATGCACGCTCAATGAAGACTGTTGCATTTTGTTCTAGCACATTATCTCTCTGCCTTGCCTCCCTCCACTGATATGCGAAATCTCACACTGACTTTTAATTACTCCATTGGAAGGTGCCTCCTTATTTCAGCTGTTGCCGAAATGGTGTTTTGCTCCAAGTAGGTGACTCCCAAGTGTGTAGTATTGCCTGTTGGCTGTAGGTGATGGAAGAAATTGGTCCACAGGGCACAGACATTCATCGTGCATTTGCAGATATGCTCATCGTTGGATACGGAACTCAAGCAGCTCTGCCTAGAAGCCACTGTCAAGAAGCCCAGAGGCGTGAATCTTCAAAATCAGTTCTAAGAAGAATCAGCCATGGGGTTCCCAGTATTTAGACACCATGGGAAGATGACATAATTGACAGGTTCATTTAGCTTAGAATAGCTATGCTTTTTCCTCTCTTCCATCACTTCTGGTGTCAAGATAGGATTTCTAAAAAGTTGGTATGTGATTGGTCCTTACACGTTTGAAGCTGTGAGGACCCATCCGAAGCTTAGCAGTCTCTGAGGCTTTACGCGACTCCTGTTCCCAGGGTCGTATCCCAGCTAGGGAATACAGAGAAGGACACATGCTTGTGTGATGGTGGCACACTGAGCCACGGGGAGAATGAGGCTGGGAAGAGAGAAAATGATGTGGGAGAACAGGCAGGAGGAAAGACAAGAGAATGAGGAGGCGGCGTGGAGTGGGTGGTGGAGAGAAAAGTTAGATTGTGCTCTTTCTTAAAAATAACCCTTTTTACCTCCTCCACCATGCACTTTCCCCCCCTAAGTTAGCAGCTGCCATCCTCTGAGGCATGCCCAAAATGCACAGAAAAGATAGTCCTGGCTGCTGGGACCCAGAAACACAGCTTAGCTCCCACTATTCATGGCCTTGGCCTCCACACAAAAACATCTTGTTAGTGTCCCGAAAGGTTTCTCAGAGCCGTGTTTGCTTGTGACTTCAGAGTCTGCTAAGTGGTGTCCAATGTTAGGGGACGCACGCATAATAATCTGAGCATCCTGCTCAGTGTATCGATGTGCTGTGTGGTTTGTTTCTGGACCTCCTAGAGCCCGCGTCAGTGCAGAGGTACTGGCTGCCTTCTGTCTGCAGGTCTGCCCGTGGTGGCTGCACAGTGCTGGGTCAGTGGGTGTGGACGGACAGTCTTGCATCCTTCTCTAACTGTTTTGGATGGGTACCAGAACGGACGGATTTGTGCAAGTGGACATTGTTCTGTGAGCCAGGAACAGTGGATGCCAGTCGGTGAACCAGCTAGATTCAGGAACCTGAAACAGAGAAACGGGCAGTTGCTTTTGTTTGGGGCATCCGGGTAAATGAACAGAGCAGCTTTTTACCAGAGCCAAGAATATTTGGTTTTTGCCACTTGACTTCCTCGTTCCCAGCACACCCCTGTGCCCTTCTGCCCTTCTCCAGCCTGACCATGCACTTTATTGGTTCACTTCTACTTTTACTTATTTTTCTTTCTTTCCTTTTCCTTTTCTTCCTTTCTTTTGGTAATGTTTTTAGGCTTGCTCCTTAATTTTGATATCATAAAGTGAAATGCCTTTAATTTTCTGTGTGCCATTCACACACCCCACAAATGCACTGGTCTGCAGGAGAGAAGTCACTCTGTCAAGTGTGTGAGGGGAAGTAGCCCCCGTCCTGTGTGAGGATCATAGACAGAGGCATACGGCTCCCTCCTTCATCCTCTTTCTCACTTTCTAGAAGTAGGAAGAACATTTTATATTTAGGTCTGAGAACAAGAGCTTGTTATATTGAAAAGTAATTGGAGACTTAAACTGTAATTTTTCAACAGGAGGTCTTAGGATAGTTTTGTGGAAGGGCTTCCTAGCAGAGCCTTTCCAGGCACGAACCCCTCCAGATGACTTGAGCTAGAAACCCGCCTCATATCGTCAGAGTAAGTTCAGAGCTAGGCTTTGCCTGTGCTCCACTTTCCTCATTTATCAGGGGTTATGGTAGAATTGAATCCCACTGTTCTGGGGATTCAGATGGGCTCTGCATCTGGCCAAGAAATTCTTAGATGTGTGTGTGTGTGTGTGTGTGTATACGTACATGTGTGAATGTGTAGGTAAATGAGTATGTGTATGTGTATACTTGCACGAGTGCTCACACTCCTCCACTTATGGCACAATATACTATGGATCCCAGAAGACAACTTTTTGTTTTGTTTTGGTTTGGTTTTTTGGTTTTGGTTTTTCGAAACAGGGTTTCTCTGTGTAGCCTTGGCTGTCCTGGACTCACTTTGTAGACCAGGCTGGCCTCGAACTCACAGTGATCCACCTGCCTCTGCCTCCCGAGTGCTGGGGTTAAAGGCGTGCGCCACCACCGCCCGGCCTAAGAAGACAACTTTTGGGAGTCAGTTCTTCCCTTCTACTGTTTGGGTCCCAGGGATCACACTGCGGTCATCAGGCTTGGCAGGAGGCAGCTTTAGCAGAAGAGCCCTCTGCGGACCTATCAATAAATGCTTGGAGCCAATCTGCTTACTTTCCGCCATCTTATTTCCCCCTCATCTGCATACAGATAATGACAAAAGTTTAAGCTGGACTTGGTGGGGATTAATTCTCTATACTTAGCAATTACTCTCTCTTAAGCCTTTTTAGCTCTTCCTTCCATACGTTCTCAGTTCCCGTTCACTTTGCTATTAACTTGGTACCTGGCTCCCAATGGATCCTTTGAACTTCCCAGTGGGTGCCAGTCTGGATGATGGATGGCAGGTGAATCAACCTGAGTATTTCCAGGGATGGGACAGGCAACCACTGAGCTGCTCAGATGCACAGAAAACTGCCAGGAAGTAGTGCCTGCTACCTACCATGCTCCCCCTCAAATGTAGTCAATAGTTGGGCACTTCTATACCCTGCAAACCAACGGGCTCGCTCTTTTTCATGAAAAGAAGACTCGCTTTTCCTGTGAAATTAAAGTGTTGAGAAATTTGAGGCAGTGTGGTGCTGAGAGGAAAAAGCTTTTACATGCAATACGATACTGAGTTACTTTGTGTAGCAACACAGTGCCCTTGTGTGGAGGAGATAACTGTTTATTCTAGTGATACCAGTAGACGTAAGACGACCACGCCACAGGGCTGTCTTCTTGCATAGTGTAGGCAGCCCAGACTTTCTGAAATGTGATTTCCCCCAGCCACCTTGATGTGCCCTCCAAATGGCAGTCCTCCACTTCCTGTTGCCATTGGCTATTCTATTCCAATACTTACTCCAAAGCACTATGCCACGGGGTGAGATGTTATGAATAGCGTGTTTACGTGTTATGGGAGAGTTGATGCTGTTGCTATTTATAGTGACTCATGAGTTCAGGAGGCCTCAGAGGGTTCTAGTATACTCCAGGGGCTAGGGGATGTAGGGCTAAATAGAGTTTGTAACCTGCAGTGTAAAAACGGGGAAAACCAGAAAGGTGTCTGGTGGAGTTTAAGATATGAGATCTCTTTAGTGAGGTAAACAGAGTACAAATGACTGATCCAGGCACTGCCACCTAAGCAGAAGGCAGGATGTGTCCTGTGTTTTGGGGTTAAAGTTTGCAAGGCAGGAAGCCTGTGTGAGTGCATGTGACTGGAACTCGGTTGAAGAGTGACAGACACTGAGCAGAATCTTCTTGGAACGGTGTTCTGTTTAGGAAACTTGTTCCACAGAAGGACGTAGCTTCTGAAGGTCACGGGTGCTTAGTACCGGGGACTTAAATGTATGGGTTTGTGAGTGTGACCTCTAGAAACAGAAGTAACTGTGGTGAGGGACAAGGGCATATTCTATACATGCTCCAGGATTCTTCCGTGTCGCAGTCTGGACTCAGGTGCGCCTGGCTCTTTCAATAATTTTCTCATAGACAGGAGTCTCACTTCATATCTATGGAGGTGATGTGAACACCGAGTCCTCATGTGCCTGGTTACATCTAGAGTTAAACTCTCAATTATCTTCGGCTCTTTTCTGTTATTTCCTCTCCTGGTCCTTTGGTTTGTCTGTTGCTTCTTCAGTTTCTCGTGCGTTTCCTCTTTGCTCCGAACTTCTGGCCCGTCTCTTCTCATTCAAGTGTGTTTTCTGCTGTTCGGCTCATCTGTGAAGTAGAAGGTCGCCTTTTAGGGGAGGATAGCCGGGTACCTGCAAGGTTCATTCCGTCAAGGGACAGAAACTTGTACTGTCTTCATTCCTCAAAGCAGATCCCCCAACTTGGGGCTCCTAGATATCTAAGATAAAATTGGTTGTGGAGCAGGGCTTAGTGCTTTCGTTCTTTTTAACAGTAGTTTAATTAAAGTTGTAGGCTCACCTTGTCTGAGCAAGCCTTCTTTAAGTTAGTTGTTTTTTTTTTTTTGCCCACTGTGAGGTTTTCCTGTTTTTTTTTTTTTTTTTAAATGTGTGGTAGTATCTCAATATATTGTACAAGCTGTTACATGGACACTGTCATGCCCCAACAGTGACTTACCCTTTTCAGATGGGTGCCATTTTTCTAGCTGTCTCATGTACATATTCTGTAAGAGTGTGTCCTTTGAATGGGTGATTAAATAACATGGCAAACAATTATTCATTTCCCAAATACTGTAATCTAGTCAAGAAAATGAAAACGTGAAGGTAAGGGTTGCATGCAATGCAGTCAGTATTAACCGTCATCTTGGTAAATAAGAAATTGGAAAAAAAAAAAAAAAAGAAATTGGTACCAACTTACTCCTGGTAGAAATGTGATTAAAAGATAAATCTACACACACACACACACACACACACACACACACAAAGTTCAAAAAATCCAAATGTGGTGACACATGCCTTTAATCCCAGCACTTGGTAGATGAATCTCTGTGAGATTGAGGCCAGCCTGGTCTACAAAGCAGTCCAGGACATCCAGGACTACAAGAGAAACTCTGTCTTGAAAAACAAACAAACAAACAAACAAACAAACAACAAACAAACAAACAAAAAAGAAAGAAAGAACTCGCCAATGAGCCCACTAAGAAGATAGGTTCAATCTGGTGAAATGAGAAAAGGCCAAGAAAAGTCTATGTACACCTTTGTTTTGCAATGACTAATTTGCATATAAACAAAAATCCTTCCATGCTTTCAAAAAGTGGATAAAAGTGCTACCCTATATATTTTCTTATGAGGAAAATATTAAAATGTGAAAATCTGAAGGCCAATGTGGGTATGCAAAATATTATCTCATGTCGTATTTCTCTAAGGGACCAGAGAGCTTGCTGAGTGGGTTGGTAAGCCTGGCAGTGTGGAAGGTTAGTGTTCCCTGGTGAGGGGTGAGAATTAGACAGTGAAAGCGGTTGCTTATCATAAGTGTGCATGATGAATGTGTGTGTCTCCAAGGCTGTGTGTGGAGTTCCTTATGTAGAGAACTTTAAGAATTGCCTTTATAGTCTCAGTGGATAGATTTATAAAACACCCCCCCCCCCAAGGCTTAGGGAACGTTATGGAAGGTGGGGCAGAAAGATCATTAAGAGCCAGAAGATCAGGGAGTTTGCTGTGAGATTGTGTCTCCAAGTGATATCAGAAGCTACACCCATAGACTTTACCAGCGTGACTGCCCAAATGTAAGTTGCTCAAGTATAACACCAATGGACACGAGTAACTGGCTAGGGAAAAGTCAACCCTACTCAGAGAACCAAAGACAATGAAGGAAAGCTGGGAGCAGAAGAGATGCTATTCCTCAGGGTTGTCTGGGGTCAAAGGGTCAGCCATGAAAACGTACATACAAGTAACATTTTACAGAACGAACAGGTTTTGCATCTAATACTTGAAGAAGCAATGAGTGAAAAATAGTAACCTGAATCTGAGGAAGAGTGAGGAGGGGCATATGAGAGAGTTTGGAGGGAGGAAAGAGAAGGGGGAAATGTTGTAATTATGTTTTTTTTAATTTTGAATTTTTTATTTAAGTAATTTATTCAGATTACATCTCAATTGTTATCCCCTCATTTGTATCTTTCTGTTCCCCCTCCCTCTCTCTTTCATCCTATTTCCCTCCCCTAGGTCTGTGACAGAGGAGGACATCTTCTCCCACTATAAGATCACAGCCTATCAGGTCTCTTCCTGGTATCCTGCTTACTCTTCCTCTGAGTGTCACCAGGTCTCTCCACCAAGGGGAAGTGGTCAAATAGGAGGCACCAGAGTTCATGTCCACGTCAGTCTCTGCTCTCCACACAACTGTGGAGAATGCGCTGTCCATTGGCTAGATCTGGATAGGGGTTCTAGGTTTACTGCATGCATTGTCCTTGCTTGGTACAATAGTTTGAGCTGACCTGCCTGGGTCCAGATCTGCCAGCCTTAATGGTCTTCTTGTAATTTCTAGGACCCTAAGGACCCTTCTATTTCTCCATTCTTCCTTACCTCTCTCACCCAGAGTCCCAGTAGAAAGTCCCAGTATCTATCCCAATCTTCAGGCTTGGATTTTAGGGATTGGCTCAGATTGTCATGAGCTCTGGCCCTCTCTACCAGCCTGATATATATACATACATATATACACAGACTCTTTTTTAACTGTTTTTTATTATTAATTTATTCATATTACATCTCAATTGTTAGCCCATCCCTTGTATCCTCTCAGTCCTCCTTGTAATTATGTTATAGTCTCAAAAATTATATAAAAAAAAGAATTGGCTCTCTGCATGTAGCTGGCTTATAGATTAAGGTTTGTGGTACTAACTGCTTTCATTTTTACATGATGTTGTATCTTTGTACTAGTTTAAAAGTCATCAGTAAGACCTCTATGCTCTTATGAGATGAGGCCTGCCTTGTAGCTATGCTTTTCTTAGTACTTAAAAAAAAGTGCTTTTTTGTTTTTGTTTTTCAGTTAGTAGCAGCATACTACTGCTAACTTTCTATAATTTACTTTAAAACTTTTCTTGTTACTACCTAGGCGGTGGTACTTACCAAGGCTGCTTGAGACTCTGGCCTTGATCCCTTTCACTGGTTAAAGAAGCAACAAAATAACACACCTATTGTCTTCCAGCAGGTCACTGACTGCAACCTTTACGGTTCCGTTTCTGCTCTGTATAGGTGGTTTCACTGAGGAGCAAGGTGTTCACGTTTCCCATTCTGTAGAGATGCTAACTCTACTGTCCACACCGCTTGGCAGTCTGCCTGATGACAGTGGAAACTCAGAGTGAGGCAATGGGACTTTTTTTGGAAGACAGCTGGTACTAGGGAATTTTTGTAGGCAATGAACCATTCTTTAATTGAAACCACTGGGTATGGTTAGTAGTTTATTTTAAAAACACCATATGTTAGTTCATTCCTATAGACTGTGACAATCACAGTATAATCAAAAGCTGTTTGTGACATTTCTGTTTAGTGTTCATAAAAGAGTGGCTCGCTTCCTTGGAATCCTGAACCCAGTGCCAAATGCCAGCACACTGACAATTACTGTTTTGCTTTCAGGCAGTTGTGCAATTCATAGACTATGTGGTATGTTTTTACTTTATTTTTGTCACTTTCTCTAATTTGTCACTTTCTTAAGGAGAAAAACTATTTTTTCAGCTTTCTGTTAGGTAAACAAAACTTTTGCTCCTTTCTCCGCGCTTCCCCCGAGAGGAGGAAGCAAGCTGATACAAGCCAAGCTGTGTTTTGTGTCTCCCCTTTGGCTTGAGGGCCAATCTAATGCATGATCTCATTGAGACATGATCTATCTGTATGAACTGTAAGCTTGGGGACTTGTCATCATCCTTCATGGTACTGCGGCCATCACCCCGTTAGCCACTAAAACAGCGACAGAAAAGAGAGGCAGCCAGATCTTTGAGCCTTCTTTTTTTAGCACAGTGCAGCACAATTCAATTCAGTTTAGTCTAAACCCACTTAGATCAAGTCCTAGAAATATTTACAGAACGCTTCTGTCCGTGTGTACCAGTGTATGGGGCTGCATAGATGACAGTGCCTTAAAAACAGGCAGTTTATGGGGAACAATGGCACAGTCAGATATCTAAAACATTACATTTAGTTGCTACAGTGGTGTAACGAGAGTGTAGAAGAAAATGCAAAGATTGCTGGGGATTTTATAGAAAGTCTCATAATCAACTGAGTTGGGCCTTGAGGAGCAGGGATGTTTCTATAATTAGAACAAGGAAGGAAAGGAGCTGGCTGTCTTTACTTCCTTTTCATCCAGAGTGGGCCCTCCACCCCGACTCCAAAGCAGGTGCTGAAACTGAGAGGCATCCCTCTCTTGTAGGATGAAATAGTCCAATTGTGTTTACTTTCTCTATCTAAACTGACCATTAAAGCGTATTTGGGGGGAGTGTTTCCTAGCCTGCCTGATAGCCACATTTCATCATCTTTCTCACCTTCAGAACCCCAAGTTTGTTTACAATAAAAATGTGAACAATTCCAACAAAAATTATTGGCTCTCCAGTGCCACGTGTGGCCTAGGGGTTGCCACGTGGCTGGGTCTTGACCAGTAAGACGTAAGTGTAAGTCAGTTGCTTCATTCTTGAGAGATAGGTGTTGGTTTCTGACAGAGAAAACAATCATATGTTGTAGTGGATATTGTGGATGAACATTCTAGGTGGATTATCTATTCCATAAGTAGTAAAAACTTGTCACTTCCAGGAAAATCTTACCCTTGCCATTCTGATGGACACCCAGAATAATTCACTGCTCACATTTAATGAGTCAGTCTGTGCATGTCAACTATATTCACAGACTATCTACCTGGCCTTTTATTCTCCAAATACAAATGATCAGTATAGGACAGGATAAGAGTGAATCTGTGTATGAAATGATTTAAATTCCATGGATAATATCTTGCTGCTGATAATAGTATTTATTGAATACAAACTATTGTCTCGTCACCAAATCAATACCCGAAAGTCTATGATCTTAATTTTCTTCATGAAAATCGCGAGGGCAACATTCTGCTTTTGGTGTTGAGGGCTCTGAAGTTCACAGAGGTGGGTGACTTAACTTTATACAGTTGGTGAATGGACTGCTAAGAGACACACCACAGTCCTTATGACTCAGAGCATAGGCTAGGAACCACTGCATACCACAGTGGTTGTGCAGAAGCTTGGCCCAGGGTTTTTGGCAGTTCTGTGCTCGAGTGAATGACATTTTGGGGGAGCATTGTGTGTATCTAAGTGCAATTGGTACTGCCGCCTCCTGTTGTATACTTGTACCACAAGGTAGAACTACACTGACCTTAAGCACAATATATGTAAAATATACTTTCCCCTCCAGAAGACCTTCTAAGTTTAACCACGAAATCTTACCTTAGACCCTGAAATCCTAATGTGCATCTTCTTTTGGTAGCAATTGTCTTTACTCTAGGAAAAAAGTACATAAACTGTAAGCACAATAAATAAAACATATCAGATGAAATAGCTTGGGTAGATTTTACTGTGGACTGACAGTTTTCCTGTCAATGTTGATTTTTATTAAATACCCGTCTGTCCATCTTTATTTGTTCACTTATTCATTTTTTTTTAATTTAAAATTTAATTTTCATGGTTTGAAATTTGGTCAGTTACTTTGGTTGCTTCTCTGGCATGTTTTGAGAATATTTTGAGTAACTTTATTTAATCACTCCTGTTTTTCTGCTCCAGGGAAATCCTTAGCCCTCCAGTTTGTTCCCATTGAACAAATGCAGTCAGAAGTTATGCTTTAAGGACTCTGGAGAGACCCTTAGTAGAACCAGTGAACCCCAGCATCACACAGGCATCGGAAAGCACAAACGGCCTCGTTAGTGTATATAGGCCAGAGGTTCTCTATCTTCTAGTGCTACGACCCTTTAATACAGTTCCTCATGTTGTGTGGTAACCCCAACCATAAAACTATTCATTGCTACTTCATAACTGTAATTTTGCTTCAGTTATGAATTGTGGTGCAAATACCTGATACTCAGGATAATCTTATATGTGACCCTGCCCCCATAAGGGGTCATGACCCACAGGTTGAGAATCACTGATCCAGCCCATTATCTATTATTGCTGGCATTCCAAGTACCGTGCCACGATGGTGTTAGGATAGTGAGCAAAATTCGAGACACGTGCTTCCCTCCAGAGCTGTGAGCTGTAGCCTGTCAGTTGCTAATCAGACAGTCACAGAGGTAGATGGTAAAGCTGACCTGTGGGTAGTGAGTGCTGTGACAGTCTGTGGCTCATGGAGCTGTCAGACTCAGTGCTGGAATTTGTTTCCAGTGAGGTGGTTCGGGGAAAGATGCTCTTGAGAAATCCAGGGCCAAGCTAAGGAAGAATAGAAGGCCCCGGACACCGCTGTGCACAGGAGGAAAAATGGCTACTCCGAGCCGATTTATTTAAGATCAGACGCAGCACTGAGCAAGGAGAAAGAGCCTAGTTGGAAAGAGTTTGATTTGGAAAAGAATTGCATTACCTCTGGCCACTTTTGGAGGAGATTTAGAGTTTCCTGATAAATGCTTACTGCATAAGGCACACAGCACATTAGAATACAGATTTTAAACCTACGTTGAAAAGAAACTTTCATATTAATTTTTAAAAAGATTCGCAGAAAGACCCTTAACTTGAGGTGGACTCTTCTTTTGCTGAAATTGTGATGTGTTCAGTAAAGCAGCTCCCAGTAAATTACCAGTGAGTCTAGCAAAAACTTTTGTTGTCAGCTCGGGAGGTATGAGCCTGCCTTCTGCGGCGCAGCATGAGGCCTGTGTAGCTTGACAGAACACTCAATCGGCAGCCAAGAAGAACCCTGTGAGGACACCAGTTCTACCAACCAGAAACATAGACCGCGGAGGGGAAGAGCGTTCCAGATAAAGATGAATATGCTCAGTAGCAGGGACCAAGTCATACACAGACCTTTCTCTCTGTGACTCACATGGATCAAATGACAGGTCAAGAGGACACAAAGCCCTGGTCCAGCTTCAGCTTACTCAACGACTCCCTGCCAGAGTCACCTTACACGGTATCGCCCAAGTACAGAAGGGTGCCTACCATGTATGTGGTTTAGATCGGGCTGTTGGATTGGATTGTTAGTTTATTCTGTCACAGTCAAGGCAAGGAGGGAAATGGGTGAATACAAAGAAGTAAAATGGCTCACCAGAGAAAATGTGGGACACTGGTATTTTTGTTTGTTTGTTGTTTGTTTCATTGTACCTTTGAAGTCTGTGGTCAGGAAATGTGGTTTTCCTAAAAAGAAATCATAAAAGGCCCCAGGAGGGGCCTCATGGACCGGAAGGGCATGTTTGTATTAACGCCTCTCAAGCTATCCTGCATTGCCTCCCCACCACTCTGTCCCCTTCACTCCAGCTTCCACTTTTCTATCAGTTATTTTGGATGGAGCAGAACGTTTTCTCTGAGTCCTTTGTGTGCAGTTCAAAGCCTATTCTGGGAGTCAGGTAAGCTGAATTTGACCACACACTGAAAAACCTTTCATGTTATTGTTATAGTGTCGATAACCCAGAGAGGCGTCCATGCGTAGAACCCTAAATGTCCCATAACTCAGGATGCAAAAGTTATCCCTGCTGTAGATATATAATCAGAGTTTCCCACAGGCTTGTCACCTTGCCTGGGATTATGCTTTCTCTTTTAGAGGAGCGAAGATTTTGATGAAGTCAAAATATCAGTTATCAAAAGTCAAAAGAGTCAGAAATCCTGCATATCAGGTATTTACATTACAATTCCTAGCAGAAGCAAAATTACAGTTATGAAGCAGCAATGAAAATAATCTTAGGGTTGGGGAGTCCAAGGATCTTAGTGTTAGGAAGATTGAGGACCACTGCTCTGTACCATATCATGGAGCTGGAATACTGGAGTGATCAGGCTAAAAACAAGGAGCTTGTGCTAGGTGCAGTTAAGTCCAGGACGATTCCATCATTCATTTCCTCAGAGCTTGCCATACTCAAAGTTAGAGAGTCACAGCTCTGAAGGGCTGGTGTCCACTTGACTGCTCTAAAGTCGAGTGGATTCTAGGGAAAGCCTTTGGAGACAGGCTGCCTTGGAAATGGAGGAGCGTAGCCGTGTATTCGCTTTCACTGTGGTTGAAACTCCAGCAGTGCGGGGGTGGTTGTGTCTTTGTGAAGGGTGCGGACATGTTGCGGTTGGGTTTTTTCCATTGCCGATCAGGCCAGCCATAGTCGCAGTTATTACATCAGTCACCAGTTTCCCCACCTGCCTCTCAGACATCTTCTGTCATTTCGTTTCTTTTTTTGAGCCCAGAGTTTGCAGAAGTCATTTCATGTGTCCTGTGCTGGCTTGGCCTAGGAAGCCACACAGACGTCAGTCAGTAGGCACTCATAAGTTCTGAATAAGGCTTTAGACCCAGCAAAGACCGCTACCTTTGTGATTGTGTCTGACTTCCTTAATAAGCTTGGGGCATATCTGAAGACAGAGTTAGACCTTTCTCTTACAAATGAAGAAAACACTATTTATAGAATCATAGTCTGAACAGATTCCTTTATTAATTACCATCTTTCCTTCCTTCCTTCCTTCCTTCCTTCCTTTATTTTTTTGAGAAAATCTTATACAGCATATACTGTCCTGAAGCTCACTATGTAGATGAGGATGGCCTTGAACTTATGATGTTCATGCTTTTGCCTCCTGAGTGCTGAGATTACAGACATGAAATGCCACACCTGGTTTATGTGGTCCTTGGGACCAAGTCCGTGTCATTCTGTGCACTGGGCATGCGCTCTACCAACTGTGCTGTATCTCCAGTGTCTAGATCTTAGTTTCTGTCTTGTATAACTATGGTGTGACAGACGTGCAGCATGAGGTTGCTGTGAGGTCTAAGTGAGCCTGACTGCTTTCCAATGGGACCAGCAAGGAATAAAGCTCGGGGCGTGTTAGGACATACTGAGCTACTTGGTTTTATTTATATATCAGCAAGGAGCAGAGCTGGGTCTTTGAACTCCAGCTCCTACCTGATCACCTTTCCAGGCAGCAGCAGCTCCTTTCTTGTCCGTGGGGAGGCAGCTGATAGCCGAAGTTATTAGTGAGTGAGGGCAGTGAGGTTTTGAACTGAAGATTTAGAGATTCCGTAAGAACATTTGAATTCTTAGAACAAGTCAACAAATTATTCCAAAACTGGAGAAACACCTACCATCCTTATTATTAAGAGCTGCTTGGTTCTAGCCCAAATTTAACTTTAAAAAGAAAAGAAAAGAAAATACCCAGCTTTCCCTGGATCACACGAGTAGTATTCGAATACTTTGGGATACCGCAGTGTGTAGGGAGCACACAGCAACTTCTTTCTTGTTGCCAGTGACATGAAGAGAGTGTGGAGACCCAGTGCACAGGCTCACTGGGCAGCAAACCATTTGTGTTGTCTTCCAAGTCAATCAGTTTAGACTAAGGAGGACTAAGCAATACATTGTATTAAAAATATGAACAAGTGCATATTCTCTGAGTTGGAACGATTCCCTGAAGAGTACGCTCATTTTCATGATGTCTCTTATTGGCTAGAGCGCTTGATATGGGAGGGTGGCTGCCTCTGTCCCTTCACTGTCCCCTCTGCATCCACCCAGCTTGCCTGCAGGGGTCCTCAGTGTTGCACCGTAGTCTATGTGTTTCTGCATTTTCACTTGTTTGGTTAGGAAATTTACTACTACTTGGGCTTTCTGTAGCATGTGACCAGTTCAAAGTGTGCTTGTATGCATACATTATTCTGAGAGGTCTTCAGAGATGACTCCTGCTATCCACAAAAAAAAAAAAAAAAAAAAAAAAAACCAGATCAGGAAGGCAAAATGAACTAAAACAAGGAAAAGGATGAGTGAAACACTCAGGCCGGGTGCTCTTTTCATGATACTTAAAGTCATATCATCCGCTCAAGTTGAATTAAGTAGTTGGATAGATAATAGCTTCTCATATTGCACAGAAGATTTGAGATGACTTGTACTTTTATTATGTAAAAATATGGCAGAAACAGAAATCAAAACCAAGGAGGACATGGAATATGCAGAACCATTAGGGCCAATGTTGTTCCTGGAGTTGAATCTAATTTGCCCTAGATTCCTGGCAGCCAGGATGAAAAGAAAAGCGTAATCAGTTGTATATTTCATATCACAAAAGGAAAAGCATGTGAAGGAGAAGTAGAAGGTTTATTAGGATTATATTCTAAGGGGATGGTTTCCCTGTGGCTTTAGATAAGAGCCAATAAGAGTAACAGTAGATAAGGCTCTTGTTTTGGTTTCATTATGTTGCTGTGACAACACACTCTGACCAAAAGCAATACAGGGTGTGGTGTATGTGTGGGGGTTTATTTCCGTTTACAGGTTACAGGTAGCTTCTTCAGCCCAGGGTCACTTGCCTAGGGATTGATGCTGCCCACAGTGGGCTTAGGTTCCTTCATCAGTTAATCAAGACAATGTTCTGTAGATAGTTTCACAGGAAGTCTAATCCAAGTAATTCCTTAGTTGAAACCCCTCCCTTCTGGTGTCTCTCGGGCAGTTATCAGCAACATTTTAAAGCTATACAGTAACATAATATTGTCTCTGAAGGGGTCTGAAAATTGTTGGGTGCCCATTGGGAGTTTGACACTCTATTTGAAACTCTGGATACCTTGTTTTAATTTCACGTTCATAAACATCTATAATCACTATGAGTTAAAATGAAAGGATCATTTTGTCTATTTAATGACAAGGACATTCATTCTCAAAGAGTTCATGCTACTTCCTTAAGGCCACATAGCGAATGAAGAGCACTCTGGCAACTAAGATCATTCAAAGTACATACCAGTCCCATGTGGATCTTAAGCCCATGCAGTTTGCACTCTCTCAGTGTGCTTTTCATGTTTCAGCGAGATGAGCTAACTCAATGCAAGTCCAGCTGGTCTCTATATCTGTCGGTTCTATATCCCTGCATAAGAAACACTTGGAAGAAGACTGTATCTACATTGAATGTGTGTAGACCTTTTTTTGGCCAATATTCTCTTTGCAATATGGAGTAACTATACTGGCTTTTCATTGTGTTGGCTATTATAAGTAACCCAGAGATGGTTTAAAGGGAGAATATGCTACTGTGCCATTTTATGTAAGAGATTTGGGCATCTGTGAATTTTGGTATCCATGGAGATCATGGAACCCAAACCCCTCAGATACTGACGGACAGACTGTGTATCATCTTCTGGTGGTTATGTGTTATCCAGGAATGCATTTTAGAGGGTCGTCTTTGTAAACACCAGTCTCACTCCAAACTTTGGTAGGAGAGGAACAGCAGGGAAGCTCATATTCTGGGGCTTTTAAAGAGCATTTCTGGAGACTAGCAAGCACGACTGTGTGTTGTGGCTGTTTAAGACTAAGTGCTTTGAGTGCACCGCCATCTTTAGTCCTCCTCAAAGGCCAGTAAGGACGGTTACTCCCATTTGCAGATGAAGAAAGTGAGGCTCACTGAGGTTAAATGACTGCAAAGTTTAAACATGCCTACCAGGGGGATTCAAATACAGACCAACCTTAGTCTGTTCAGCATAGCTTCACCATTTTCCTACAGGGCTTCTGAGATAAACAGGTAAAATTAATAATTTCTTGAGAGTTGCTTAGATCCTAATCTGGATTCTTGTTGGAAGAAAGACCATTTTGCTTTATGATGCATGTGTGCATGCGTGCACGCGCTCACACACACACACACACACACAGACACACACAGACACACACACACACACACACACACACACACATACACACACAGGCTGCTGAATCAGCTTCAGCAAGTCCCCACTCAGCGTGTGGACAGCACCGGTCTGCGGAACAGGAGTGCTGTGACTTTGACTTGCGGGATTCTAGGGAATATGTCCCCGGTGAGTTTTCCACAACTCCAGAAAGGCATTAAAACTCTTTCTCTGGCTTCCATTTCATGGGGTCTCTAAGGAGCTCACCAGGGTAAACTAAGTGCTAGAAATAGGAATGTCAAAAATTGATACGAACACGTTTCATTTTAGAGAATGGAGCAAACATAACCATTTTAGTTTAGAACACTTAACTCAAGAGCTGTTCTTTACAACAGCCCTTAAATACTGTGATCAGTCAGGTAAGTAACGTCACTCCCATTTTGTGATTATTCCAGGACCAGCGACCATCCCTTCTGTAACACCGCAGTAACAATGGTAGCTGAGTATTGTTCTGAGGGTTTGGTGGGACTGAGTCATTTAGTCCTTGTATGGACCCAACGCAAAGTTGTTAATTCCACAGATGCAGAGGTATAGGCGAGTAAGCAAAGTACCCCAAACAGACAGCCGGTGGACAGCAGACTCACCGCACTGTCTCTGCATGGAAGGTAGACTGAAGGTCCCTGAACATCGACCTGCTGAGAGGCCAAATGTAGCTGGGTCATGTGCAGATACTTCTAAAAGTAGACTTGGGGAGTAATGGGGCAGGAAGCTTAAAGGAGGGCCTGTCCCCCCAACTTATTTGCTTGGCTTTGCTGACACATTCCTGATCACCATCAGTTGAAAACAGGAGACATGTTTGTTGAGCCTGAGGACTCCCAGTGGTAGTGAGTAGCTCAGAAAGGTGGGATTGATTTTAAGACATTGTTTTTGACAAATGGTCTCACCAGGAGAGTGTTTGAAGGATTGAGACTGGGGAGGCTTTGCCTAAAGCTTGCTTTCTCCTGAAGCTGAAGGTTGAGCTGAGGATTTTAGGGTGGTGGTTTTGAGAGAATAGCTAAGTTCTTTAAGAGAAACGTGCTGCCTCAGCTTTGTGTACTGGCCTCTGTCAAGCTTGGTTAGATGTGTGACCATGACCTAGTCTGCTAACTTCTTGAAATCTTAGTTTTCTCATGTGAAAAGTGGGGCCACTATCCACTAACTCCTGCATTATCAATGGTGATGAAAGTGCTTAGCCTAACGATCCACATGCTGGGGACCTCCAAAGTATGTGAGCCATGTAAGATTGCTCATGCTAAAATGAGAGAAACTATGCTCCAAGTCCATTCAGATAGAATGACACAAACGCTGGTGAGGCTGCCAAATGGAACACTCTTAGGTAGTTTTGTCCTCAGATGCAGTTAGTGTCTTTGAGGCGAGTGTGCTCTGATTAATCTGGTCCCAAGGAGTTCTGTCCAGCCTGAAGGACCCAGAAAGGCTCCTGCAGTAGATCCCGGGGAAGTGAGCAGGAGAAAGCAGTCCAGCCCTTCATCTTGTATTTTGGGCTTCAAATGACCAAGCCTTAGAACAAAGCTTCAAGCTTTCATATTCTTTTACTCAAAATTAGTTTAGGTCTTACGAAAAGTAGATAAGTTAGTTTAAAAAGAGTTACCAGAAAGGAACTTAAAAATAAAAATCCCCCCATTCACTTCAAATAGTCATAAATGAAGCAGGAAATAGATGCAGAATGACTAACTCCCAAGCAGGCTGCTGGGGTTTATGTTTTTCTCTCACTTGGGGCCAAATGACCCTTTCATTGTCCGACACCGACTCCTTTGGAGAGACAAGTCTTTCACAGGCCTAGAATCTTCTGCTTCCTTCCTCGATTGAAATAAAAATTCTTTTAAATTCTTTGCAACAGCAGGAGTGGGCCCCAGAGGAACCAGCACAGGAAATGCCTTTGTTTTAGCCTGGACAGTGCCATTCCGAGTGGCTCTGAGCTGTCACTGAGCGAATGTATGAATGAAGCAAATGAATAGGAACAGGAAAGAGCCATCCAAACAACACCCCCACCACCCTACCCCCCCACACCCCTTAAAGGACCAGTTTGTCTTGAGCAAAGGGTCATTTAATGTGGAGATGTGCTTGGCAAGGTGTCTTGGGAAAGGTTGTCTCTTTCTGTAACACTTCCTAAAAAGTTTTGCTCTAGTTTGGTTTTTTTTCCCCCTTGCTTAAAAGTCTAGTGATAGGGAAAGGTGGTTTAATGTGGGATGTTGTCTGAAATGTGTTTTCTGTGTTTTAAGCTTTCAAAGTAATAGTCAGAAAATTGTTTTTTTTTCTTCTAAGTCTATCTGCCTTTCTCCCTCTCCTTCCTCTTTCTCCCTCTCCCTTCCCCCCCTCCCCTCCATTCCCCTCCCATCTCCTCTCTTTCCTTAGAAAGTAGCCAGTTTCCTCTGCCATTTTCATACATATTTGTTTTGGCTGATCTTGTCCTCCCTCACCCCTCTTCACCTTCTCCTCTCCCTTGAGGGCAGAGAGAAACATCACAACGTGTCTTCTCTAACCCCTACAGTGAATAGTCAGGCAACTCAGGGCAAGGTGACTTGGTCAGGGTGGCACAAGCAGTTAACTTAGGCCTGTGGTGCTGAAGCAAGGGTTTTCTTCACCACACCACACTTCCTTCCTATGTTGGGCTGTGGCTTCCTAATTCCTACATAATGACTAGCCTGGACCACAGTATGACCATCTCTCAACCAGGACCAGAACCTGAAAAGAGGGAAAGGATTTTCCCATCATTCTTGGGCATGCTTCTCAGTGGAGCTGAGGGTGGGGTTTCCCACTGTCATATGAGGATGTGGCTGATGGCCTCTCTGGAAAATGAGGACCCCCTAAAGTATACACACACATGACAAAGCTTAAGTTTTCCAGGGAGCTAGAGTGAGGGAGCACAGTGCTCATGAGAGACCTCCGGAAGGGACAGCCTCAGAAGAGACCACGAAGCAGGAAAAACTGGCATGTCAGGGTTTTGTATTCCTTGTTTTTATTTTTATTTGTGTGTGTGTTTGTTGTCTTGTTGTTGTTTTTTTCTGTCTTATTTTGAAAAAAAATTGTAGTTTTACAGGTATTTTTTTTCAGGGATTATAAAGGGGTTTTACGTATCCACCACATGATTATGTCCTGTATGAGTGGGATATCAAATTAGGAATCCTACCTGGGATCTATGTGTGGGCTTTGTTCCTTGTCATCTCTTCAAAGATAGACGCAGGTGAGCATCACCATGGGGGGATGCAGAGGTTGTGGTTCTGATACCACAGTTGGCCCTTGCGGTCACTCTTTTTAGTTACACTCCCTCCTCTCACACCTGACCCTCACAATGGTAAATCTGTTTTCCATGTCTGTTATTTTGCCATTTCATGACTTCTGTGTGAATGAAATTATATGTTACGTGAACATATTTTCATTCACAATAGTACCTCTGAGACCCACCCAAGTTGTGGATAGTTATAATCTTGAGTGGTAGACTGGATGTGTGTGAACCCCCTGTTTGTTCAATTACTGACCAGGATGATCTGACAAGTTGTATGGTGGGCTCCGAATAGTCATTAATTTCATTAATTTCACTTCTTTGGAAGATGTATGAGATTGCCAGGCTATATGTAAGTGTATAGGAACTTCCACAGCCCTCTTTTTCAAAATGATTTTGCTATTTTGCTTTTGATCAGAGTGTATGAGTGATCCAATCCCTCAGAATCATTGGACAGATTCCCTTTTTGTTTGTTTGAGGTAGGATCTTGCTGTGATGTAAGGCTGACTTTGAAATCTCTGTGTAGCCTTGGCCTCTAACTTGTGATGATCCTCCTGCCTTAGTTTCTTGAGTGCTAGGATAACAGATATACACCACTATGCCTAGCTAATTCCCATTTTTCTTTTCTTTTCTTTCCTTTCTTTTCTTTGGGCATATGTGTAGTTTGGATTGAACTTGACCATGTAAGGTATTTACTCTGCTATATCACAACATCCCTTATTTGTTTTAGTAGGTGGCTGTTGGTAATAGACCCATGGTTCTAAATTGTATGTAACTAATTGCAAATGGTACTTAAATCTTATTTTTTATTGTATAACCTATCTGTTAAATCATCTCATTATATCTTTTGTTCATTTTCTCTTGAGATTAAAAAAACTATTAAGTTTGGAGAATTCTATACAAATCATATATACAAATCATCATATATATATATATATGTGTGATTTGCAAATAGTTTATTTTTGGCTATAAATTATCTTTCACAGATTTATATAAGCATGATCAACAAAATTATATAAATTTCAAAATACAGTAGGAGGATTTTATATTCATATGTACTTCAAAAGGGTTGCCATAACCCTGCCAGATAAGCCAGCACCTTACCTAGTTACTGCTTTTGCTGTGTTTGGAATACTTAAGAACAACTTTAAAACTGAACATTTGTACTCTCTGACAAATATCACTCTATTTCTCCTATTTCCAAGCCCCTGGTGGCAAATGCTCTGTTCTTTGTTTCACTGACTGTTTTGGATTTCATATGAGAGAGATTTTATGAGACTTGTTTTCTCTGGCTTGTTTCATTTATCGCATTGTCTTTAGTTTCCTTCATCATGTCACAGTGGTAAGAATTTCCTATTTTTTATGCTTGAATAGTTTCCAGTTTGTGTGTGGTGTGTGTGTGTGTGTGTGTGTGTGTGTGTGTGTGTGTGTGTCTGTCTGTCTGTCTGTCTGTCTTTGTATGTGTGTGTCTGTCTGTCTACTTGTCTCTGTATGTGTCTACATATATGTGTTTGTGTGTTTATAAAAATAGACCAGAATTTATCCATTCATTTGTGCTAGGCACTCTGACTCTTCCCATGCCTTGGCTGTTGTGAATAATATCACGTTGAACATGAGATAGTTTTCATTGCCTTTGGCTATTCAGAAGTGGGATTTTTAGATACTATAGTGTCCAACTTTCAGTTTCCCGAGGAAGCTCTATTACTTTCCATAATGGTTGCCCCAATTTACATTCCCACCCAAATATATGGGTTCCCTTTTTTTTTTTGTCACATTCACACCAAATTATTTTTATCTTTTTGTCATTTTCAATGTCCTAATAGGTAGGTAGTAGTATCTTACTGTATTTTTAATTTGCATTTCTTGGGTGATTTGTGCTTCTGAGCACTTTTCATATACTTTGGGTTATTTATGTTTTCTTGTGAGCATGTCAGTTCAGATCTGTTTATTTCTCCTCACTGCTATTGAGTTGCATGAATTTCTTATTTATTTTTGGATGTTACCTATATCACATAGATGACTCATACGAAGTTCCCTCTGTTTCAGAGGTAGCATTTTGATTTTGTTGATTTTCTTTCCCAGGCAGAAGTCTTTCAATTTGATCTAGCCTTACGTGTTCACTTTTGCTTTTGTCGCTTCATTTCTGGTGAATATCCAGGAACCGTTGTCAGGTCCATGGGACAGTGTGCTTTCCTCTTTCATTGTTTTATAGGACTGTCATGGATTCTGCTCTCACGTTAGTCCCTCAGTTGATCTCAGGTGACTTTTGTGAGGTATATAAGGCAGAGTAGCACATTTGTTCCCAGCCTTAGCTCATCTTCACAGTCTACTTACAGAGTCTCTGGGAAAGCAAGTTGTGAGCTTTGATGAAGTCCAATTTGTTATTTCTTTTTTAAATCTTGTGTAAAACCTCTTCACTGCTGTCTCTGGTCTTGACGATCCCCCCCCCCCCCCCCCCCCCCCCGCTTCTCTCTCTCTCTCTCTCTCTCTCTCTCTCTCTCTCTCTCTCTCTCT
>OU015756.1:28063183-28098521 GCA_907169655.1 Acomys percivali | reverse complement strand
CTCTCTCTCTCTCTCTCTCTCTCTCTCTCTCTCTCTCTCTCTCTCTCCCCTCCCCCCATCATATCAAAGTGTTCGAAGTTGGGCATGTGGCTCAGCTGGTAGAGTGCTTGCCTAGCATGCACAAAGCCCTGGGTCCCATCTCCAGCCTTGCTTGTTCATTTCTGCTTTTTTTTGTACACATAGCATGAACATGTTACTGTTGCTAATGAAACCGGGAGCGCTAAATGTTCTTATCCCCCCGCCCCTTTTGGTGGTTGTTTCAATTTTCCAAATAAGATAACTGTCAGATACAAATGATTACTTTGCCGGACCTGGATTTTGCTCGCCAGTAGAAGTTCTAAAAAAGAATTCCTCCCTCTCCCTCCTCCTCTTCTTCTTCTTCCTCCTTCCTCCTCCTCCAAATCTGTTTAAAAAAACTTTGAAATGTTTGGTTTATCCTTTGCACAGAAAAGGAATAGAAGAACTATTTGAAGTCTTAGGAAAGAAAACATAGGCATTGCTTTGATAAAATTACAAGGAATCTCTATGGAAAGCCAGGGAATAACCTATTTAGGCAGTGCTGTCTAGTGTATGGTAGTGGACAGTGTTAGAGTTCATAAGAAGGGCAGTGTTGACGTTGATTGACAGGTCAAAAACCATCGGAATCAGAATGAAGAAGTCATCACCTGTGACTTGTGCCTGTACCTTTGAGATATATAAAGAAAAAGGGACAATTATATTTAAAGTTGAGGTCTGGGCAATACTGGATAGATTTAGCATATAAACCGATGAACAAAATTTTACTGGGAAAGTAGCTGAGTCTTTTATGTATTTTCCAAAAAAGTAAGCTACTCTTTGTGCTTTATGACACCCCCAAGTTCTTTGCTTGCCCGAGTGCAGCATTAAACAGCAGCCAAAACCCTTGAGCATTTTGCATTTCAACATTTCTCCCTCCTTTCCAGTTCTGTTTAGTTGTCTTAAGAGGTCCTTGAGTGAAAACTCCATTATTTTTTTTGTCCATGTCCATTCCTTCATGGTGGCATTTCTTGGTCTTCAGGGATACTGCGAGTCTGGAGTGCCTGCAGTGGGTAAACTCTATGCAGGGTTGACATTTGACTTACAAGAGAGCTTCTCTTTCTCATCAGAGTCCCACATAGCAGGATGAGATCTGCCTCAGTTGCGTTGGATGCCATGGCCTTTTCAGATGAGGAGCCAGCAGAACGTTGGCAGGGTAGCAAGGGCAGGCCACCCTTCTCTCAGACGTGCAAGCCCAGAGCCTCCAGAGCCTCCAGAGCCTCCAGAGCCTCCAGAGCCTCATTGCCTCTTCTGCAGGGAAGGGAGTGTGAGGCTGTTCCAGGAGTGGCTTTGACTCAGTCTTATTGCTATATGACCCCATGTTCTCTCCTTAAACCGCATCCCTAGAGGTCACCAATGTACTCACCAAGGATTTATTGCTCTGTACAGAAGTGGGAGACCAACTCAGATTGAGTTGGGAACTTTGATTACTTTCCTCCTACAAAATTTCCACTGGTTTTGTGTGCAGTCCAGGCCCTGGGAACCTCCCTGTAGAATTCAGTGTAAGCCGATCTCACCCTGGACTACGGGTGTCATCCTTTCTTACCCAAGCACTTGGAGAGCTTTTTATAGTCCCCTCACTGCAGAGCCTCCTCCTCCTGCTTCCTCGTTATGCTAAACGAGGAGACTGAATGCTCATTTTAGAAGTTTCTCAGCAGTCTGCCTTCAGGAACTTAGCCTCCCCCCCCTTTATTTGTCTTGACTGCTGAAGTCTGTAAACTTCAGCTGGAACTGGTCCACAGCGATAAGAGTAACAGGAGAAGTGCTTGTAATAGTGTGATGTCATAGGTAAAAATAAGCCTATATCAGCTTTATTTCCTAGAATGGAAATAGAGGACTGCTATTTGTAATTTAGACTGGGGTCACCGTAACTGTGATGGTCTCTGCCAGGTCTGCCTTCTCCCTTATTGGTGGGCAGTTTGATTTCTATCACGGTCCCTTCCCTTCCCTTCCCTTCCCTTCCCTTCCCTCTCCCCCCCCCTCCCCTCCCTTCCCCTCCCCTCTTTTCTTCCTTTTCTTTCTTGGAATTATGGGGGTAGAATTTAAGTGCTAATGGAGTCCAAGAGCCTGCTGATCTCTGTTCTCCTGAAGCAGAAATCCTTGCCATGGTTTTTCGGACTGATGATAATTTATATTCTCAGAGCCAGAGAGCTCACTGCTTCACTTGGTGGCCTGTCCCATTTGTAGACAGTTTTAATTGCTAAAAGCCTTTCTTTGTATTGACGCAAAGTTCGCCTCCTTGTGATTTCTGGCCCTTTGGTCTTAGTTGTGTGCTTGCTGATACAATTAATCCTTTTCCTACATAGCAGCCCTTGAAAATAAGAAAGAATTATGACATCTTTCAGCGTTGGGTGCCACGATGGTTTTATACGCTTCTACTTATTTATCTTCCCCGAGTCACTTCTAGTACTGTCAGATCAAATGTTACTTTTTTTCAATCAGATATTGAAGTCATTCGTTTGCCTTCTGATCCTTCTAGCATAATGAGCCTACTGTGTGCTAGGTCGTGGGCTCCTTTGCTCCCTGAGAGTCTCTTTGTACACAAGCTACCTGGATTTTTATACCTTCCGAGTTGTTTCTTATCTGTAATTTATACTTTTATTCTAGTTAGGGTTTCTATTGCTGCCATGAAACACCATGACCAAAAAAAAGCGAATTTGGGAGAGAAGGGTTTATTCAGCTTATACTTTCACATTGCTGTTCATCACCAAAGGAAGTCAGGACAGGAACTCAAGCAGGGCAGGATCTGGAGGCAGGAGCTGATGCAGAGATCATGGAGGGATGCTGCTTACTGGCTTGTTTCCCATGGCTTGCTCAGCCTGCTTTCCTTTAGAACCCAGGACCAGCAGCCCAGGGATGGTATCGCTCACCGTGGACTGGACCCTTCCCCATTTATCATTAATTGAGCTGGATCTCATGGAGGCATTGCCTCAACTGAGGCTTCTTCCTCTCTGATGACTCCAGCTTGTGTCAAGTTGACACAGAAAACCATCCAGTACAGCTGTCCTGTTCTCATCTCTGATTTTCGGATGTCTTCTGCTTTGGTCTCTTTGGATAGCCTCCTAGAAACCTGTATCTTTCATTGATAGTCATCTGACTGTTGGTCTTGGGGGAGTTTGATCAGACCAGTGTGTAGCCATGAGCACTATGCCTTGGAATGCACTTTCCAGTTGGTGTCCTACAAAGGGGGACCAGCAGATGTGCAATGAATCTGTCTCCACTTCTCTACAGGACCTGGGTGTGGCCTCAGTTGCTAAGGACCATCCCACTGTGGACAAAAGCCATACTCACTGTCAGAGACTCAACACAGGATGCTGCCGAGTCGGTTGAGGAATAAGTCTAGCTGCTTTGCCTACGTCCACGTGAATGATACGATCATTTAATCAAAAGAGGAAATAACTTTCCTTGGCATACGAGTTTCTTTGTGAACCCATCACTGCTCTGCTCCTTTCTGGGTTACCTTTCAGGTTGAAAAGCTGCTGTCAATGTAGCTGGGTGCTGTAGGCACTGTTCTGTGTGGGGATAACTCTGTGGGGCTCAACAGGGCAGTGTGAATATGACTAGAATCCTCTCATTAATGTGTCTAGTGCTCCATAAAGAAGGACAGTTGTATTTAAGGCAAGTCCCACGGAGAATGGGACTTGATGGAGCATCGTGATTTGGAAGATTGATGGTTTTCTGTCCCTACATATCATGCAGGCACAGGCAGGCATGTCAGTGTGGGAAGCAAACATGTGGAGCACTAGAAAAGCTGACTGCAGTGTAATGACCAGCTATAAAACAATTCTTGTGTTTTCCCATGAGACGGTATTGGAAAGGTGTATTTGAAGAGAAAGTTAAATATTGATTTCATTGAACTTTGCCTACTATATTTCAAAATTTACCTGGAGTACAATTTAGTGGAAGGAGTCTTTTCCTTCCTTGTTTCTGGTGATTTCCACCCCCCCAAACCTGATGGTGACAAAGTGCTAACCATGCTGATTGTGATTTTTTCTTTTAACAAAACCTCGAAGCAGCAATTCTTAAATAAAAGCAAACACCAGACTCACTCGAAGGTCTTGATCAAATTCAGGCTTCTGAATTTGATTTTTGCTTCTCTATGTTGGGGTGGAATCCCAGGAAAATGTTGTAAAAGCACCTGAGATGCCCTGTTAGAAGATCAAGCCCTGCACACCGCTAGGATATGAAGGATAATTATTTTCTGCCTAGCTTATGGGTGCTCTGATGCTATTGTCAAAGGATCATTTGTCTTTGACAGCTTGTTGACAATTTGCTTTCCTGGGGCAGGTGTCACTTCCTCGTCCTCCACCTGCTCTTTGCAGATTTGTTTTTATTTTTAATTAAATTTATGTGTGTGGTTTATATGCACATGAGTTCAGGTGCTCATGGAAGCTGGAAGAAAGGAAACTGGATCACCTGCAGCTGGAGTTACAGGTGGTTCTGAGCTTCCTGACTTGCCGACTGGGAACAGAACTCTGGTACGCTCTTAACTGCTGAGCCCTCTCTCCAGCCCTCTCTCCAGCCCGTCTCTTCTTGAGGTGCATTGAAATATGGAAACAATCAATGCAATTGGAATCATCATAAGGAAAGTCTGTAGCTTTGTGCAGAATGAGCTCAAACATTATGTGTCATCCTTGGTTACAGAATTCAGAAAGCGATATAAGTAAGACAGTGTAAAATGCCTTCCATTTGCGTGTTGTCCCACTGAACAGTCTTTCCTACTGACATTCTCTCAGTTCATCTTTATAACAATTTGGCTACTGTTGCTATTTTCATTTCATTTCTATCTTACATAGGTCATAAATGTAAGTAGTGTCTTAACCTGTGCTTAAAATTTAGGCAAGATTTATTATGTAAGAAGGACTGTGGTTTTAATCCTAAAATTTATTCTCCATTCGAATCTTTATAAGAGCGATGTGAGGTGAGCATTATTTTTATTATTATCATGAAGTTTATTGTTTCTTTAAGTTGGCCCTTGATGAGGTTAGGTAACAGAGGCTTCTCGGGGGCATGCCTTCAGTGAATGGCAGAGCCAAGATTTGAGCCAGGCTTCTCAGACAGACACCAGAGTCCACACTCTTGCCCTGGGTTGTGTGAAGGCAGATTGGCTGGGTCGATAAAATCCTCTAATTAGATGTCTCTGCCCTAGGATGGTATTTCTAGGCAACTTACCAGTATGTATCACAACAGGCTGCCAGTGTACGGTGTATAAAGCCATGGTCCAGTTCACCCTAGAAATAAAGGAACAGAAGGGAGTATCTGAAAGGATCCTTAGTATGAAAATTAAAACCAACTTACAGGAGGCAGAATTACACATTTTTAGAAAACCCAGTAAAAACAGTGTTTCCACTTCTTACAGTTTGGAAACTACAAGGACAGTCTGTGCACATTGCGATAATGTCAACCATCTTTCTTTGAGATACTCTGGGTGTTGTTGCGTCTTTCATTTACGGGATTGTGTTTGCATTACTAATACCAACTGGCGGTTGACCTTTCACGTTCTGCCTTTGGCTGTATTGTATTTGTAGCTTCAGTGTACAGTGTGGCCTTTGTGTTTTAAATCATACGTTGACCTTCATAAAAAATATTCGTAGTACCATGTTCATGCTTTCTGCCCATTGATATAAAAGACTCATTGATGGACTTTTCCTGGGTTTCTCTCAGAAATTCACATTTCAAAGTTTTAGTTCTGGTAGTTTTGGTTGCACTCCAATAATGATTATCCACACAGATGAAGCAGAATAATGATACTTTTTGCTCTGAGTGTTCACACACACACACACACACACACACACACACACACACACACACACTCACTTCTCTCTGAAGCCTACCCTGGAGTATGAGTAAAAACAAAGTATTTTGTATTAACTGGGTTTTATGAAGATTTGGCATGAAGCTAGGTGTGGTGGTGTATACCCACAACTCCAATATGAGGATTCCGAGACAGGAGAATCATGAGTTTGAGGCCAGCCTGGGCTACCTAGCAAAGAGATTCAGTATGAATAAATGACTCATGTTGCTTGCCTCTCACACCTGATTTTCTCTCTTTTAAAATGCACCATCAATTGTTTATGCTATCTGAATCCTAGTACCTACCAGCTGCTTAGTAACATGCAGTCCTTTCCATTCTGGGATGTAGTGTCAGAACACCTGTAGTTATACACATGCAGCATGACCCTTTTTTGACTTGATTTTATCTTCCCACAGTCTCATTATAGAAGACCTAGGTGAGACCCCTTCAGGTCTATGTCTTCCAAGTGCTTTTCTTGAAGAGAGAAGCTCTGAAAAAAAAAGTCAGATTCCTTTTTTTTTTTTTTTAAATAAGATTAAAAGCCCTGAAGGGTTTGGATTTAGCCTGAAAACAAGGTGTCAGAGGGAAAATATAGTGGTGATCTTCAGAGGGTCTCTGGAAGGTGTCTTGAGACATCAGGGCAGTGTCCTCATATGAGGGTTTTGTGTAGTCCATGTCTTTATCCACTTTAAAAAGTGTGGATATGGTATGTACCATTCTTGCTCCCCACCACCACAAATTAGAAAAACCCAGAATATCTGTTTTTTCTCTTGACATCATAACATGCATGGCTCTGAGCCTCTTAGTAAAATGCAAGCAGCTCCCTGGCCTGCAGGATAGCTGGTGGAATCATATTCCAGGGTGTCAGTCTTTGGGAACATCAGAGAGCCCAAGGCTCTGGCTGACTTTGGGAATGAGCTTTGTTTTACCTCTGGGAATTACATTGAGCAAAGCAGGTTGCTGAGCCAAGGAGTAAGTCATTAGGTTAGGTAAGACTTATTCTCTGTCCTTCCAGCAGGTGGACAAGCTACCAAGGAAAACACAAGAAAGGAGATGAAGTTCATTAAAGAAAGGAAAGATCCACCACAGAATAATGTGAACCTTTTTTTCTTTTTAATTGAAGAGAGGGAGATCCTGTTTAACTATTGGTTGAAATATGTTTTACACGTGTAGTATTTAGAAAAAAATAGGATTCAGAACAGAGGAGGTTATAACATTGATGTGTTATGTTAACTAGTGGCTCTCTGCTGGCATTGCACTGCATCTAGTACCAAAATACCCGACACGTTCTTATACAAGAACTAAAACATAGGAGGTTCTTTGACTCTAGAGAGTTTTGTAATGTATCAGAGAAGTTGAATGTTTGTATCAAGTTGAAAACATTTGCAAGGTAATTTACAGTGACTAGAGGAAAAACCCCTTGTGCATTGACAGTGTGAGTACTGGGTGGTGAAAGGTGTTATGCTAAAGATACGGAGCTGGTGGAGACTGATCTGGATATTCACCAGGCTGAGGCAGAGAAACCTGGATGGTCAGAGTGATGTTGGTCGCATTTTAATGGCATTTCAAGTGGGAAGAAAAGTGTGTGTGAGGTCCAGTTTGGAAACAATAGTAAGCAAGTCACATGTTAATGTTTGCCCAAGCACACTGGGTTGAACAACAGAGAATTTCCATGATCTTGGACAGTTATACTGAATTTGAGTATTGATTTGATGCCACAGACAGTAGGACAGAGCCTTAGGTTATTAAGGCTGTGCAGTGTGCTGAGAAGGATAGATGTTGACCATTGCTCAGATAGCTATGGCTATAATAGGCTGGAGTAGTAGAGTCAGATGTGGCTGGTTTTGTTTTGTTTTGTTTTTTGTTTTTTGGTGATGTTCTTTTTTTAAAAATATATTTTATTAATTTATTCATATTACATCTCAATGGTTATCCCATCCCTTGTATCCTCCCATTCCTCCCTCCCTCCTATTTTTCCCTTACTCTCTTCCCCTATGACTGTGACTGAGGGGGTCCTCTTCCCCCTGTATGTGCTCATAGGGTATCAAGTCTCTTCTTGGTAGCCTGCTATCCTTCCTCTGAGTGTCACCAGGCCTCCCCCTCCAGGGGACGTGGTCAAATATGAGGCACCAGAGTACGTGTGAAAGTCAGACCCCACTCTCCACTCAACTGTGGAGACTGTTCTGACCATTGGCTAGATCTGGGTAGGGGTTTGAAGTTTACGGCTGGTATTGTCCTTGGCTGGTGCCTTAGTTTGAGTGGGACCCCTTGGCCCAAATCTACCTATCATAATGTTCTTCTTGTAGGTTTCTAGGACCCTCTGGATCCTTCTATTTCCCCATTCTCCCAGGCTTCTCTCACCTAGATGGATGTTCTTACAAAATAACAAGGGTTTAGAGTAGGATGTTGGGAATGTCTACAAGGCTGGGAAAAAAATGAGCTCAGTTTTTGGCCTCTTGATGTTGAGACATCATGGGTCAGAGCTCAGGTGACCAGCTAGGAATTGCAGATAGGATCACAGTTGGAGATGTTCAGACTTGTTCACATATTTTTTGAGAAGCTCGTGTAAGACTAGGTTAGGACGTATTTTGCTTTTAGTGAATACTGAGGGGAAAAAAATGCCGAAAGCCAAGTGTTGAACCTTAGGAGCCATTAGCAGCCAAGGGGGCGGAGGCAAACAAAAAGAGTAGTCAGCAGATGAGACAAAGAGGCTGCAGAAGAACACAGAGAACACCCAGGGAAACCATGCGAGGAGAGAATTTCAACAGTGCTAACTGAAGCATAGAGGTCAAGGGATGGAAGGCTCGAGAATGGCCTAGCGCGTTTGTGAAGGGAAAGACCTTTGGAGACTTAAATGAATTTGTTTCCAGTGAATTCTCAGCGCGAAAGTGAATGGGGGATCTTCTGGGTAGTCTGCATGACCAGGAGATTAATGTTTAATGAATAAAATCCCTTCTGTAATTGCTTTATCACATATGACTGGGCATCTAGGTCTTCAGTATCTCAAGGGAAATTGTGAGGGTCCCCTCAGGAAGGAACTGGGGTTACATTTCTCATAGTATGCAAATAAATCAGGTGATTTGCCGTAATATGTGGGAGAGGAGCTGAAGTCCTTGGCTTATTTGACTCTGTGGAAAATCTTTGTGGGAAAACATAAACCTTAGGAAGTGTTTGAACGCCTCCTCATTGACCCTGTGATTTTGTATACACTACGGGATGGGGTTGGTATTGTTGGTGGTACTACATGTTAAAGTGTGGAAAATGAAAAGAATTGGGTAGAAGTTACAAACTAAGTAACACCAGTTTACACGCAAGTAGAAGCGCCACATAGCATTTGGTCAAACTTGAATCAAGCATCTAAATTTAACGACCTACAATTAATGTCATGCCAAAAGAACATAGGCATTTTGTAAGGAACATCAGGCTAGCTGAGTAAATGGAGCTAATGGGTTCAACAGAGAGAACTTGGATTTTACAGGGAATAAGGAACTTTTTCATGACTCAAAGAGAGATGTATTATACATAATTTGCCTCCTCTTTGACTAATTAGTGGTATTCTCAGTATCACTATTAAACTATGCCTGAAACTATGACACATGACCTAACAGGTATATTTGGATGAGTATTTTTGGTAAGCACGTGTAGTTTCAGATTTATTGTATCACAGAAGACTAGTTGAAAAGGAACGGAGGCAAAGATAGGATTAAAATGCTATTTAAAGCTCATATTTGGTATGGTCCTCATGGTGGTTGTCCATAACCAAGTTTGGACTAATGCCATTGAGGATACAGCTTCAGAGTTCTCACAGACTTCCTGCATCTATCTGCAGCAAAGCATGAGTTGTTTATATTATTTCTCTGATGCAAGGTTTAATTTTTCATTACTTTGTATGAGTTATATTAAACATATAGACTTTAGATTGTTTTTTTTTTTTTTGGATGGTGTAGGACTTAAAATTTCCTGGTTGTTTACTCAAGTTGATACTCAACTAGTTAGTTAAAAGTGGGATGCTTCTTGACCTTTTTTTTTCAATTGAAAAATAAAACCATTCATATTACATCTCAATTGCTATCCCATCCTGTGCATCCTCCCATTTCTCCCTCCCTCCTGTTTTCACCCCATTCCCCTTCCCTATGACTGTGACTGATGGGGACCTCCTCCCCCTGAATATGATGCTAGGGTATCAAGTCTCTTCTTGGTAGTCAGCTATCCTTCCTCCGGAGTGCCATCAGGCCTCCCCATCAAGGGGACATGGCCAAATAAGGGGCACCAGAGTTCATGTGAAAGTCAGTCCCCAGTCTCCACTTAACTGTGGAGAATATTCTGTCCCTTGGCTAGGTCTGGGTAGGGGTTTGATGATGACTGCACATATTGTCCTTGGTTGGTGGCTTCTTGGCCTTTTTAGATGATGCAGTACAGTTAAGTCTTTATATTGCATTAAACCAATACTTTGTGAAAGGTCTAAAATCAATCTTAATATTACTTAATTTTATTCTATCTCATGATTAGAAATATTCAAGGTGATTTACTTATTATATAAACTGAAATAATACAAACTAAGATGTAAATTGGTTAGGCAGATTGGAGAGAAACAAAAGACTTTCAAAGAGTCAAGAAAAAACAATGATGGAATAGCTGTGATCCCAAGGTGTGTGTGTGTATGTGTGTGTGTGTGTGTGTGTGTGTTTTCTTACTTAACACACAACATATAAAACCTACTCACCTAATTTGTAAGACAATGACTTAGAAACAATCATTTACTTAGGAGACTCATAGGTGTTACCAACATAAAATCCAGAATGCGATCTAAAGGGCTTTGTGTACCATAAACCTTGTCCTTAACTGCTAAACACCAGTCAAACTCCCTAACATTCACTGAGCTGGCTTCTTAAGTCCATAGTCTGTTGGTGTCATATGAAGATGCCCTTCTGCAAAGTCAGTTCAAGGGTTGGTCCTTAGGGTCAATTAGATGGCTCATTGGGGTAACTTTTCTTTTCTATTTCAATGTTCCGAATGTCCAGGACAGACCCTGTGCTGCTGACATACCGGTGTCACTTGGTCTGAGCACACTTAGTGAAACTATTCCCTTGGTAAGCTGCCATTTTGCTGATGGTCAGTAGGAAGGGTATACCTTCAGAGCATCACTGGATGCTGAGGCAATTGTTATACAATCACTTATTACTGCACACGATAATAAGATTGCAAGGAAAAAAAAGTGAGGCTCATTACTTACTCAGTGGACTCAAGAGGAATTTAACTTGTAAAAGATGCCCAGATGTAGTTTCTATGCCCAGCCTTCCTTAAACCAGAAATACAGTATATCTTCCTGAAAGGAAGGAGATGGAACAATCCAAACAATAGGTAAATTGAGCAGCTGTATTTCTATGCAGTTCAGGGAGAAGCTGGTCTCCTGGGGTAGGAAAGTTTTTTTTCCCCTGCAAGGCTGCTGTGCTGCTGTGAGCAGGTTCCCACTAACAGGTGTGGGGTTCACCTTTGTGGAATTGCCTCTAACAGGTGTGGGGTTCACCTTTGCAGAATTGCCTATTCATTATATTTCCCTTGGCTTGGAATCCAGGCGACTGGAGATGTTGTTCAACTCATTAAATTAGATCATGGGTTAATGTTAGTTCATGTTTGTCTGGTTTTTTTTTTGAAGTTGGTTTAGACCTGGCTGGGGAAAGAAATGTATCCTTACAGCTGGCCCTGAAGGAGAGAAAGCATGTTTGAAATATTTGTATGGTGTCAGGTGGTTAGTGGCACTTCTTTCACAGTAAACTAGCGAGTGTGCCTGTTGGAGAGCATTCCTGGACACATGTTGAATCAAAGGCAGGCTGGGTTAGTTTAAGGAGGGCACCTGGAAACGGCTGTGAGGGAAACTTTGCCACGAACTATAGAGAATGAGGGTGTAAAGACAGGTCGGCCCTTACCGAACTGTCAAGCTCTTTGAAAAATAGTTGGCTTTCTTCTGCCAGTGAAAGGTAAGTAACAAGTGGTGTCCAGGATGTTTATAAATATTACATGGAGAATATATTTAATTTAAAATAGGACAGATTGCCAGGTTTTTCTTTTAAAAGTCTTTTTTTTTTAACCTCTGTCATAAATTCAGTTTCATTCCACTAAATAAATTACATACAATTTACTCCTTTCCTGAGGCCACGTAAATGTCTTTCTGTAACTTGAAGCTTTTAGGCTTGCTGAAAGAATAAGGCATGCTTGTTCAGACACTGAGCATTTAGCTGGGGTAGACTGGGCTAGTGATTTCAGTGATAGTGGCGGGGACCAGCACTCGTGTCTCCACAGGTTGGAGATAAAGGTCTGAGGTTGGAGGTTGGAAGAATCATGGCAGCAAGAGCGGACTTAGAGTTTTAAATGGGAGCTCTACTTCTTGACAGTAAGGTGAATGACTTCCTCTGGCTCTAAGGAGTGAGGCCCAACCCTGGCGCTGCAAGTCCTCAGCATTTGCTCTGTGGTTCTCGATTGGCCATCTGTCTGCTTTCGGAAATACAGATCATTCTTAAGACCTCCCTGAGAGACTTTTTAGGGGGTTTAAGTTGGATTTTCCAAAGATAAGAGACAGTCCTAAGTCCTTCCTTCCCATAAATCTTCAAAATCGACGAAGCTGTTTGCTGATCCTCCTTTCTGCCCACTTGGAGGATGCTTCAGTGAGGTTACTTACTTGGGGTGGAAGCATGGTCACCCATCATAGCATCTGCCCAGACTCCGTTCCAATAGCATTGAGCCACTTGGTGGTCCTTCTCAGGGCCTTTGATGTCTCCAGGTCTTTTAAATTTGTTTCTGCCCATTTATCTTTTCATCTCACTCAAATAAAACCTTAGTGTGTTTTTATTTCCATGCTTCTTACCGTACGGAGGAAAACTGGTGAGCTGGAGAATAAGTGAAGGAGACCTCTTAACCTCAGTGTTACTATAGTTACCGTTTGTGCCTTGCTCTGTGGACTCACCTGCATGTCAGTGTACACGAAAAAGGATGTTTTGTGGCAGAAATAATTAGAATCTGATGCATCTGATGCATAAAAGATCAGTCAACTGTCAGCCCGAAAGTCCGATTTTGTTACGTTTAGAGGCAGGGAGAATGTGAGATGGGGATGTTCTGGTCCTTCAGGGTTCCTCTTACTCAGAGCCGGATGTACGCCATGTCTAGGGGGCCGTTAGTTACCATCAGTCATATTACTCTAAACCATAATACCATAAATATTAAAAAGGTGATTGTGAGAGGCAGATTTGATTTGACTCGTTGCTGATGATATGTGGTATCTCTTTTATATTTTCTCATTTGAAAAAAAAAACGGTTTCCTTATGGTTTGGAAAAATGTGTTTGGGACTTTTTAGAGTTGATCATCATAAGCAGCTCTGCATTATTTCACACTGAAAATTGGAAGAGAGAAGCATTAAGCCCCTGTGGCTCTTCTGCTTTACAGACCGCGGTTTTTCTTACTGGTGATAGAAAACAGTGCAGGGAGTGAGACATTCCCTCTGTGGTTCTCATCTGGTTTTAAAGTATTACTAGGGGCAAAGATCTCATATCCATTTGCTAGAGATGAAGACAGGTTCTTACAAAGTATAGGTTGTCTGCAGGACCGAGGGGCATTGGAGACAAGTCTCGGCTTCACCGACTGGCCACAGTTAGTGCTAACAAGCCCAAGTGGCTCAGCTTAGCTGCACTTGGTAGCGAGAGACAGTCTGAGGTTTCCCATGTATTGGGAGGGGGGGCCCAAGACAAAGAAGGCCTTGTAAAACCCAGCCAGAGGCTTGGCTGTGGGACAGAGTCCTTGAAGAATCGGCATTAACCGTGCCCTGCCCAGGGGCTTGCTGGTACAACTCTTGTGCTGGCAGCCATGAGCAGCAGGGAAGGACCTGGCTTCTCCGAGCCTTTCTGCTTGCCAATGGCATTACGATCCTAAAACACTGAGCTGCTCATGTAGTTCCTTGTGTCCTCTCTGGGAAAGGGTCTTTTCTACACATCACATGTTCACTGCTAAGACTGCCCGCCCTTCACTTTCTAATATGTGGTTGTTCTTGTACTCACATTTCTCATTTGATATATAAATACATATATAAATACATAAACACCTATAGGTACATTGCAAATATACTTTGACAAAAAATAATCTTTCCAACTGATACAAGAAGATAAAGACTATGGATGTAAAAAAATCTACAGTATTTATAATCAGAAGACCTTGGGTCAAGTTCTTGGTAAAGAACTTAGTGGTACTTATTGGTACTATGACAAGTGTTAACACTCTGTTTCCATTCTCATCCTCTGTCCTGGTGGGCTTGGTGAGCGTCGTAGGAGGCCACATATTTAATAGCATTCTGTGAAGTGCGAACAACTCTGTAAATGTTAATTATTGCCACTGTTTGAAGTGTACTCTTCGCTGGATAGTAAAATACTGGTGTGAGGCATGAATTGACTCACTCCAGGAGAACACTTATCAACCTAATAGTCCTACTTTGGCCATCAATAGAGCATTTTGTATAAGTGCTACTGCTAAGCACGGAAACCTACACATGCTGATTTGATTCGCAGCATCCAAAAGTGTCGCGGGGTAGAGAAAGGAGGCAGTAGGAAACAGAAATCATGACAAGCCTCGATGTATGCATCTCAGTGGAAGGTTGCATCTGGAAGGGGTGAGTTTGGGTCTTCATGGTGTTTTCTGATTCATATCAACGCACCAAGACTTGCATTTGGCAACCTCATAAGAATTTTGTGTCACCCAATTCGCAAATAGGGTCAGATGTGAATCACACACTTTTTTGGGGTAAATTATGTGGCTTTTTGGGTAAAGGTGAAAATGGTGTAAGAGAAGAGACTTGAGTATTTCCCAAGAGAGCTTGGTACCTTAGAAAATGTTTGTTCTCAGTTGGATGTTTGGGCCATCTCCAGCCTAGAGGTGTCAATAGAAAACAGCCTGGACTCCATCATAGCCAAGCCTCACAGTCCCTGATTTGTATAGAGTAGATTTGCTTAAGAGTTGATAGGGGTACGCCCCCATGAAAAACTTGACCTACCGGGAAAGTGGGTCAGAGGGGAGAAAATCCTATTGAGACTTTTGGGGTGAGAAGCCTGGGAGAATGAGGAAATAGAAGGATCCAGAGGGTCCTGGAAAACTACAGGCGGGTCTGGGCCCTGGGGTCCTCCTCAAACTATGGCACCAGCCAAGGAAAATATAGGCAGTAAACTTCGAACCCCTACCCAGTCTAGCCGATGGACAGGACATTCTCCACTGTTGAGTGGAGAAGGGGATCTGACTTTCACACAAACTCTGGTGCCCCATATCGGACCATGTCCCTTGGATGGGGAGGCCTGGTGTCACTCAGAGGAAAGAATATAAGTCACCAAGAAGAGACTTGATACCCTAGGAGCATATACAAGGGGAGGAGGTTCCCCTCAGTCACAGACATAGGGGAAGGGAGTAGAGGGGGAAGTGGGAGGGAGGAAAGAAAGGGAGGATACAAGGGATGGGCTAACAATTGAGATGTAATATGAATAAATTAATAAAAAATGTCAAAAAAAAAAAAAGAGTTGATACCTAGTTTTCATCCATTCTGCGTCACAAGTCAGTGGGCAGTTTTGTCTCAGGTTTTAGCTTTAGCTTTGTGTTATTTCTTTTTTACACTGGAAATTCCTTTGCTTTTTAAAATGTCTTTGGTTCTATTCAACACAAGTGAAACAGTAGCGTATTTTATTATGTGTCTTCTCAGCCTATTTTTGAAGTAAGATGTCTCATGCTTCTAGCTATCCATCAAGTAGCATCATGTTTTTTTTTTTTTTTGAATGAGCTATTGAATTAGCTCATTTAAAGGCTTCATTATTTTTGCTATCCACAGGACAAAATGTGGCAGGAGGATATATGACTTCAGCCAGCTGGCTTTGACCAGCCTCCCTGTTGTCTAGAGCGTAGGAAACCAGGTACTGGAGACAGGTGCTGTGCAGAAATGAGTAGCACTTAGCGCAAAGCCGGGTGCAGTCCCCGTTCTACTTTCTATATTTGGTCCTCGGTGCTCGGCTTGTATTGACGATGATACTGCTATTTTATCTCAGCTTTGAGACGGAATGATGCTGATCGCTATAGAGATGTGAAGGAGGCTATGATGCTGATGGCTGTAGAGATGTGAAGGAGGCTTAGAGAGGAACTGGGGCTGTGCTTGGGGCTTGGGATTAACATGTTTTCAGTGTTACAAAAGAAATAGTAAAAAAAAAAATAGAAAAACGTATGTATGTATAGTGTGTGTGTTTGTGTGTGTGTTTGTGTGTGTGTGTGTGTGTGTGTGTGTGTGTGTGTGTATGCCTGTCTGTCTGTCTGTCTATCTATGTCTGTGTAGGTATACATGCCATGGAATGTGTGTGCAGATAAGAAGACAGCTTGTTGGTTCTGTCCTTCCACCATGTGTGTCCCTAGGGGTTGAACTCTGGTTGAGGAAGCCAGTGCCTTTACCCACCGATCCATCTTGCCGCCCTGTAAAAGATACACTTAAAAACTCTGGAAACAAGCAACTTAGATTGATAAAGGATGTTGTAGTGTTAAGAAGATGAATGTACTGAGGATGATGATGATGATGACAATTATTATTATTATTATTTTTAATCTTGGCTGAGCTTGGAGAAACCCTTTAGAGTCTCGGCCTATTTTCTTGTTTGCAGCGGTATATTTCTGTATTGTTTCCCAATGTTCTTTCCGGTTCTAAAATTCTGTGACTCTGGTTTTTCTGTTTGGTTATGATGGTGTTATCTCTGCTTCATCGCATTTGCAGGAAACAGATACTCCTTATTAGTGAAAAAAATTGACCTTTAAAAATGCAAGGCAGTGGACTTCACTGTGAAGGGAATTCAGGGAACTCAGCCTCTGAGCCTTGAGCCTCGTGGGTTGCCGTGAGCTCGTCCTTCCTGTCGTGAGTGTTTGTCATCTTCACCAGCTGATTGTTTGCCCACCTCCTGCACTCTGAGGCTCTGGGTGGCACACACTCAGGCTTGAGTGTAGCATAGTTATTGGGCCTAACTGCCCCTGCGGATGTTTAGGCTGGCCTAAGCAGGTGGACAGAGTGAATAATGTGATACCAGGGGCCACAGAGGTGAAACAGCAAGTGTGCACACTGGCTGTGATGGTTAATCAGGTTTTCATCCTGCAACAGGACAGGCTTCTGGTGGCCCTACCCTGTTTTGAGACAGGCTACACACAAAGTGGTGACCTTGAGAAGCAATTCTTTCTCTGTCAGGGTATAACTCGTAGATAACACTAATAGTATCAGAACCCAGGAACCGTACAGGAGAAGAAGATAACGCTATGTTAGGCCCGAGTAGGGCATTTGAAAAAGAGAAACTTATATTGCACTCATGCATAGATTTTGGTAAATGGATTTTAGACAGATTGTTTCTTCAAGCTCCATCATGTTTCTTGAAACTTTGCCACTCTTCGTAGTAATCATTTTTTGATGTTTGCAATACATCATATAATAAATGGCGCTTACCATCTGTCATGAAAGAAAAGCATGAAAACCAGACTGGGTCACCCTTTTCTCTCTCTGCAGTAATTTCTACCAGACTTCACTTGCCTTGGCCTTCCTTTTGCCTGCGAGTGTTGTAGTGATCTGCAGTCACAAGGCTCGTGCAGGGGAGGGGACACTGCAGATATGAGTCCGAGGACCCAGCAGAAGGTGGGGGACAAGGGCCGTAGTAGCCGAGGGAGGTCAGTTCTGCATGTCCTGCTTCTCTGCAGTGGAGAAAAGCCATCGACTTGGTTGTTAATAGAAACGGTAGTTCAAATGGCATTTCCACAGTTGTAAGGTTCATGTCACAGGAATGTTGTATGCCCACTACAGTTTTAGAATGTTTGCTGATTGCTTTTCTTAAGGGCATTTTGTGTGCTCTGGCCTGCATCTCATGGACCACTTCTTGGAAAGTACCTCTCTTAATATGTCTGAATAAGATGTAGTTTGGTGACCATTCCATTTCACTTTTAAAAATGATTATCATATTTTAATTTTATTTACTTTTGTGTAATTTTTTTTTGGTGTGTGCTCATGGGCGTGCATGCATGTGCCTGTGTGTGCCCGTGTGTGTGTGTGTGTGTGTGTGCCCGTGTGTGTGTGTGTGCCCGTGTGTGTGTGTGTGTGTGTGTGTGTGTATGTGTGTGTGAGTGTGTGCTTACATATGGTTGTGGAGGGCAGAGGACAACTGGGGATTCAGTTCTTTCTTTCTACCTTGGGCTCTAGGGATCAAACTCAGGCCATCGGGCTGTAGGGCCTCTGAACCATCTTACTGGCTCCCATTTCACCTCTGTTATTATCAGGAGAAAGAATAAAACAGGAAGCCGTAGTTTAACATTGTAAGCCAGTATTGAAATCACAGGATTGTGTTGGTCAGAAGTCTCACAGTTCTTTATCAACAGAATCATAATGAGAGCATTCGAGGTGAGTGTTTTTATCTTCACTTTCTCCCCTCCTTTCCCTCTTTCTTTCTTTTGTATATTTGATACCTACAAGGAGAAAGATATCAACATGCTCCTGAATTGTGAGTGTTCCAGATTTTCTGGAGGGCTCCAGATTCAGTTCCATTGGCATCTTTTGAGTGTCTTCTATGACTGCATCTATTTCTGTCTTGTCTAATTCAAACCATGGCAAACATATGGGAAAACTTGTTCTGTTCCCATTCCATCAATGACCAGACTTTGCCTTGATTCATAGAGCTAAGATGTCTCTGAACCCACATCTTAAGTTAGGTCCCCAGATGTTAGCTCTCCCAGATAGGGATGCTTTTAAATAGGAAGTTGTGTTAGCCAGGGTACAGAACTCACAGGGTGTGTGTGTGTGTGTGTGTGTGTGTGTGTGTGTGTGTGTGTGTATATGTATGTATGTGTATGTACGCACATGCATGCATCATGAACATTGTGGAGATCAGGAGGCCCCATCTTCTGCTGTGTACAAGCCACAGTAGAGCTCACGAAAGCCAACAGTCCGCTCCAGCCTGCTCCTAAGGCCTGAGACTCTAGGGAGTGCTGGTGAGGATGGTGCGAGCCCTGGATTTGGGCTGAAAGGCCAGAAGCCAGGAGTTCTGGTGCTTGGAGGCAGGAAAGGATGACTGCTGTAGCTTGAACAGAGAGCCAATTCACCTTTCTCTCTCTTTTTTGCTCTATTTGGTACTTCAATGGGTTGGTTGCATGACTTTCCTGTTTGCTTATTCAAGTGCTAATTTCTTCTGAAAATATCTTCATAGACATACCCAGAAATAATGGTTTATCAGTGCTATGAGTATCCATTAGCACAGTGAAAAATTAGCTATTACAGAAAGTGCTTAGAACTATGCTTAGCGTGCAAGCAAGCATTTATATCCTGCTCTCATTCAGTCATTTGGTTCTAGATAACCAATGGCTAATTCTGTCTTAGGCAAGGTGTTTTTGTTTTTGATTTTGTTTTGCTTTGCACTTTAATGTCTACTATTTTAGTTTAGTTTTTTAAAAAAGATTTCCTTTTTTATTCACTTATTTTTTTGTGTGTGTGTGTATGCCACCTTTATGTGGGTGCTCAGGGAGACCAGAGGAGGCCGTGGGGCACCCTCATGGAACTGTGTTCTGTATGGTTGTGAGCCTGCCATGCATGCTCGGGACTGAGCTCAGGTCCCGTGGAAGGGTAGCAGGTGCTCCTGAGACCAGGTTTGGTAAGTAGCATAGATGGCCTTCCAGCTCATGTATCTTCCTGCCGTAACCACCTGAGTACTAAGATTAGGGGTGTGTGCTGTTCATCCTGCCTTGCCCTTAGGGCCCCTACTTATTAAACAAGAATATTAAGAGTTACCCTAGAGAAATGTTCATCTATATGCATTTGCATTCATAATAATATCTTAGTTTCATTTGTACCTTAATTATGTGGATGTAGAACTTCTATACCAAGACATAAAATTCCAGCAGTTGCCCTTTTTAGTACAGTGTTTAAAATAAATTTTATTATCTAAATCAGTTGCTAATAAATAGGATGATTATGGTTGCCTGATTAATGAACTAACCCAAATACACATTTGTCAAATATCTTTTGCACGATTGGCACCCAACTTTCATTTCTCACTTAACCCTTATTACTGTAAGTTCTCAGTCACTTAAGTGCCTTGCAGATGACAAAAATGAGTCTTGGGGTCAGTTAAATGATTTCCCCCAAGGACAAGTAGGTAGTAGGGGGTAGAGCTTGGATTTGGATTAGAGTGAAAAAAAACAACACAACACAGCAACAACCACTTGTCACCCATATGAGATTTTTGGAGCATATGTCCCAGGTTTGTCCCTCACAAGCTATGTAACTCTTGGCAAATGACCTTCGTAAACCTTCACTTTTAGGTGGAGCTACTTCAGAGGACATGCTTCAGACTGACCGGCAAGGACCTCTCTGGCAGCCATGGGTTGCATGTCTTTAGCCTATTAGCTGAGAGGAGAAACAAGAAAATGCAATAATGAACAAAATGTTGTATCCTGTAACGTATGATAAAACATTAACTCGTACAGTTTTGGCCAAAGAGAATGCTAGTGTGATACATGTTGTAAATTAGACAGAAGTCTAGAGTAGACCTAGAGTAGACTGGAGGGAGTCTTCAACCTTTCCCCGCCTTTACCTGTACTACTTTTGAGTCTTAGAGCCGGGTGCTTTATGTGCCCGTGTGTGTGAGGAGTGTGTGTGTGTGTGTGTGTGTGTGTGTGTGTGTGTGTGTGTGTGATCTGTTCTTGCCTTCATCAAGCATTTGCTGAGGGATTGCAGTGTATCCAGGTGTGCTGTACTGGAACCCAGGTGCTTGGGAAAGGGGCAGTAGCAGCTCCTGTCATGCAACCTGCAATCTGGGGGTGAAGGGGGGGGAGAAGGGACGTCACATGCAGACTAAGTTACAGTGCCGTAGGAACAGCAAAACTTTAGTAATCTGGCCTGAGGAACAATTTATGAAGGAGTTGGCTGACGACTGACTTAAGCAAGGAGACAAGAAGGGACTGTGTGCTGTTTGTTTCTGTGTTGTTCTTTCTGCCAGTGCTGGGACCCTTGCCTAACTCACTGTAGGTTCCCTGCGGTGGATTGGATGGTCCTTTGAAAGTGTGAGCCATTCCTTCCCGTGTTTCCTATTGCCGCTCCTCTGTCTCTTTCAGGCCTTTACTCCAATGTCAGTCCGCCAGCCAGGATGATTAGGGCTAGCGGCTCTGAGTCAGGTGGCCTGCTTTTAGTTGGTGGCTCTGCAACTTACTAGCTATTTGATCTTATGTAGGTTCCTAAGTGTCTCCATCCATGCATGCCTCTGTTTCCTTCGCTGTACAATGGGGATAATAATGGCACCTCGCATTATTGAATGGCCAAAAAATTCAGAGAACTTGGAATGGAAATAAATGCCACTGCCATTCATAGCTTACAGATACTAACAACTATTATCTTTTGTTTAAATAATATTTTGTCCCTAGGCCTTTATCAGTCATGGTGATTACTCACTGTTATCTGAAAAAAAAAAAAGATTCCCCCCCCCATGTATATTCTCAATGGCAGTGGTAATAGAAAGGTACTTCTTATGGGTGGTGTGTTGCTTACCGTGGCCCATGCTTGGCCCTTGTTAATTCCACCAAGAGCTGGGCATGCTTTGGGGGCAGGTCCTTTAACTTTCAAAGTGACCTCCAGATTCCCCACTTCCCTTCCTCCTTTATAAATAGTTAACAAGCTATTTAATACCCAGCAGGAAAGGCAAGCAGGCCTGAAGACTTGAGAAAATGGCTTGTGAATTAGTTGTGAAATGTTTCAGTAAACGTTAAAGGAGCGGCAATTACTTAAAGTGATTGCTCATGTTTCATTATTTAAGAGAAAAAAAATGTGCTAAATTCAATTTTAATTGTAAGAAACTCGTTAGAGAAACTTCGCTCTAGGGGTTTCCAATCTACATTATTTCGTGACTTCACCCACGAACCAATTTTTCTGTGTAACAATATTGACTTTTGACTAGCCTCCCTTTGAGAGTCAGAACTTTGGAAATCTGTATTTTTATTTATTTCTAGAAAAAAATCAGATCATTAAGCCTGGGTAGGTAACACTACAGGGGTGCTATTTGGATAATTGCTTCTCTTAGACGTTGTTGCCTTTGGTATCTGGAAAATGTAAGATACTTCAGTCTGTAAGTGAGGGTGAGTAGCCATGAATGCAGAGTGAGCGTGGAGGGTATGGGTCTCTGTGCTCTCTGGATTCTTTTCGAGGCCCCTCCCAGAAGCAGCATTGCCACTCATTAGGATGTGGCAAGAAGTGCTTGATTTAGACTTGCTTTCCCCGTTTGGTGGGTGAAGGTATCTACGGAAGCAGCCTTCTCAGATGCCGTCTGGTGCATCTGTGACAGAGCTGTTCAAAGAATGCTAAGAACGCTTTGGAAGCACGCGAGCAGTTGGGAGAGAGCAGCAAAGCTCTCAGGGTGTGTGCAGCTGAGAAAACAGAGTTGCTGAGGTGCCAAGAACAGGGCATCGCGAGAAGGTGGATGCCAGTGCAGAGCAGACCGCAGCTTCCCAGGTGCACTCGCTGTGGCAAGGACCTCTGAGTACCTCTCGTCTGCCCTGTCTAGTGTGGCACGGCCTAGGGCAAATTTCTAAAACAGACATCCTTTAGATTTAATTAACATCTTCAGCTGGTGTATAAAACAGTAGGTTTTTATTATGCCCTTTTCTAAAACGTGTCATTGGACTTAGTTCATATCTCCTCCATCACCTTCCTCTGTTGCTTGTCTCCACTCTAAATTTCTTCCTTCCAACTAGACTCCTTTCTACTTTTATGTAATATATTTCTATATCATCTATCTATCTATCTATCTATCTATCTATCTATGTATCATCTGTCTATATCTATCAATCATTTATGTAAATCGACTTATCTGTGTAGATAAACTAGATAAGTTTTTACCCCCCCCCCCTCGCTTGAAACCCTCAATAGTTCCTTCTTGGTAATGCAGGATATATTCTAAATGTCTTACCAAAGTATATGAGGCCATTCACAACTTATCCCAGGATATGCCCATAAACAACTTGCCCTTTTTTCATGCTCTGAGCTCCAGCATACTGGGATCCACACATGTAGCCTTCCCAAGTGCGTTGAGTAAAATAAATCTGGCAATATTATTTTGCTATGGGACAGTGCACAAGGGATCGGCAATTAATGAGTGTTTACTGCATATCTATTAGAAGAATAAGTAAATTAAAACACAGTTGTAATTAGATTCAGACATGTGGGCTTTCCCTTTTTGAAATATAAAGCCCTTGATCTCAGAGCATTTTAGTGTGGGCATAGGTTTTTTTTTTTTCCACACAATAATCATTAAGAATATATGAGTTCACCTAAAAGGCCCATCATCATCTCTTATTCATCCATGGAATTGAAGGGCTTTGGATAAGCCAAATATATTAAATAATATTTTTGATTTTCTTGGAATTTATAAAATTATCAAGCCAAACAATGACTATCTTGAGACTGGAAATTTGGCTGGCTTTTCCAGGTTCCTCCCTTTCCCACAGAATTCTTTGTGTTTTTGTCCTTTCTGTGTTCATTAGTATCAAATCTACGACCCAGGCAAACAACACTGCTTTAGACGGAGCTGACTTAGCCAAGATACCTCTCCTAATACTTCAAGCCTTACCTAGGGTGAGAAGGCAGTGAACTATTTTGAACTGGAAAAGTACTTTGGTTTGAGTTGTGTTTCCAAGCAAAGCAGAAAAATAGAAAGGCGATATTGAATGATCATTACCCTGATTATGACAAGAAACTGAAAGGAATGCGTGAGACCTAGTCACCACGGACCTGGACTGAGGTGCGGTCACTGTGAATCCATGGTGCCAACACCAAGGTTGACCTTCTCCAACTGAGGTGGAAGCCTGCCTTTGCAGATGTGGCTCCAGCCGCTCTTGGTTGGGGGGGCTCTTGACAGATTAATCTGAAGTGCCCCTTTCATTTGGGTATTCAGAAAGACATATTTTTACAATAAAGTAAATATAGAGCTATTTGTTTTTAACTGAAAAAAAAAAAAAAACCCACAAGAGTCTTTCAAGTTTAAAGTCTAAGAACAGAGATTTACAGAGATTCTTTTGAGATTAGATACCTGAGTTATCTGAGTACACATAATGCACATAATAGACGAACAGGTTGGTTTGAACTCTGACAGATTCAGTGACTGTGGCATAGATATATTCAACTGATAGTACTCATTTGATGAAGAAGCCCTGCGATGCCCTCGCTGTTAGACTTCATCACTGAACCATGCAGTGATCTTTTGCCACTCTCTTTGCATGAGGGACAATTGAGGAACCATTTAGGACCCAGAGCTGCAGAGATACCTTTAAGAACAACTTAAGCCAGGATTGGCTGTATCTCAGTAGGAGCTGAACCGCGGCAGCAAAATAAACCTCTGCGGATGTTTTGACAGAATGTCATCCGAGGGTTTCAATTTATTAGCTCACTGCCTGACTTTTGAACTGGCGCGGCAGCATTTTATGTCGACATGAAAAGTCCCCCCCCCACCCCACCAGACATTCTGGACCATAGCAAGTAACTCCATTTTCAAGCATTTGTAATGTAGACGCATACATGTTTTCAATAGGGAGGGAATATGTCGTCGAGAGTTGTGCCTCCAAACGGCTGCTGGACATGGCTTTCCCATGAGGGAGATTAAGGATGGGTTCGTGTAGCAGAATGGTTAGCGCATCACCGTGGTGGTGATGGCTCTTTTTAAAACACAGACCTTTTGTCTTTTTAAAAGTTCTTTACATGACACTGTGAAGAACCGTCTAGGTGACACATGTTTTACTGGGTGTTATCTAGAGTGAGTCTGTAATCCCCTGCTTCATTCTCCCAAGGGCTGGGTTATGTGTGTGTACTCAGTTGCTCTTTTTTTTTTTTTTTAAAGCTCATGCCCATTGCTGAAGGTTAGGCATGTGCAACCAACCCTAGAAGGTTGGTGTGTTACCTGGATTCACTGTGGTGACTTTTCGGTATCCACTGAAAGTTGATCAGTGCACCTGGAGAAAAAAGTCTTTTGCAAGTCAGTAACAACTAGTTACAGTGGCCAACTCCACTTTTGTGTGTGTGTGTGTGTGTGTGTGTGTTTCAGTTCATTTTATCTGATGATTAAACAGATTTTTAACCCTCAAAGTTAAATCTGACAAGTTTATAGGCTTAGTTATTTGAGCTCTGGAATGTATGTAGACAACTTCTCCGGCTATTTAAAGTCAGAGGAAAGTAAATTAAGAACACTAGAATGGATGGCTTGTTGAAAAGTTAAGCAACAATGGCTCACTTCCAAACAGTGCCGAAAAAAAACTTAGAACTCATTAGAAGGCCGTTGTAGTTTTGTCCTTGGGTACACTAAAGAGAGGGAGAGAAAAAAAAGTGTTATTAAGATTTCAAGCATGTCTCAGTTTTGAGGACTTCAAGCTAATGGAAAGGATGGTTTTTAAGACATGGAGCAGGGGTTTTGGAAGACTTTTCTGCATCGATAAACTCATTAGGGATAGAAGGAAAGGGAGGCAGGCCGAATTGGAGAGAGTATGGACTTCATGTCCATACATCTCCACCCCAGCACCCCTACTTGGGCCTCAAAGTAAAGTCTCCTATAGGTGGAAATGTGATTCAAATGGTGTGTGTAACCTCCTTGAACACACAGGATGTAGAGAGTGGATGTCTGGGAGTGTGTAGAGGATTAATGGAGATGAGTTATAAGTGTTATTTACTAGCATGTTTTTGTCAAGTGATATTTCTTAACTGAACACCCCAGCCAATGCAAATGTCATTGTTTAAACTGGTTGACCAGGAAAAACAACAACAACAAAGTCAGCTGAAGATCCTCTTCAGTGAGCTTGCATTAGTGACTGCCTTTTGAAGAGGTTTCCAAGTAGTGGCAAATTGAGTGGAAAAATAGAAGTATAAATTTTGTAAGAAAAAATATTTTAGTGGGTATAAAGCTCAGTCAGTCCACCATCCTAAGGAAAAGTGTACACAAGATGTTGTTTCAAAGTCTTAGGTTTAGGATAGAGAGAAACTAGCACCTGAGATGAGCTAGGTTTGGGCATGTGAATATTTTTTATTCCTTTTTTTTTTTGATTTAGCTTAGAACACATTGATTTCATAGGTAAGTTAAATAGTTGTCCAAGGTCAGATAGGAAAAGTAGACAATCATGGATGGGACTAGCCAGCAAGTTTTTTCCCTCCCTACATAATAGTGTAGACTTTACCCACTTTTGTGTGTGGCTTAGTTATTATCACCATGTGTGTTTTTTTTGTTTGTTTGTTTGTTTGTTTTTTTCTTTCTTTTTTCCCCTGAGATAGGGTTTCTCTGTGTAGTTTTGGCTGTCCTAGACTTGCACTGAAGGCCAGACTGGCCTCAAACTCATGAAGATCCACCTGCCTGTCTTCTGAGTCCTAGGATTAAAGGCGTGCAAGATCACAGCCGGCTACCCTGTGTTCCTTTTGTCTGTGAATTGTGCTGTGCTCTGTCCCTCCAGTGTCTCCTCTTAAGTACTCAGTGCTAACTTAGTCCGTTATATGATAGTAACTCTTCAGTAATGTCTCTTTAACTGGGGTTGATTTTTGTTGGCCACATTGGTGAGAAGTTCAATGAAAAATGTATTTAATTTGCAACTTCTGGTAGTAGAAGGTGTCTAAATCCAGCTACCTTTGTGCTTACTATATACCTTTGAGTAAATAGCCAGGTAAATATATAGTAAGTTTTACATGTAGTAAGGATTACTTCCTCCCTTGATAGATTCAATTCTGTCTTTGTATCAAAAATGAGTTCTAATTCTTGATGGAGGGACCCCAAGTATGGAGTGAATAGTGCATCAGTAGCTTATTTAATGAAACAGCAGCCTCATCTTTCTGAGTAGATTTTTAAAGAGTCAGAAATGCAAATTCTATACTTCTTCCACTCTTCCTGTTATTAATCACACAATGATGTAGAAACCAAGTTGGAAGTAAAGAGGGGGTTTTCTCAGGCATGCTTGGAGCCGGGAGCCACAGATCCAGGTCTTGTATTTCACATCCTACACCTCTCCGTATAGTTACTTTTGACTTAGGGCTATGTTGTCTCATGACACAAAGGCCGGTGCCATCCCAGGACATGGAGGTATGTGCAGAACCCTACACTTGAGGGCACAGTCTCCAGCTGAGAAGGATCCCCTTCCCAGAGCTATGAGAAGGAGCTGCAGCAAACACTTTTTGGGACTTTTGGGGGGAATTTCTCCTCACTGGCAGTGAGATTTGGCTATTGTTAGCTTATTTCCATGAAGCAACCGCTCCTCTATCATATACCTCAGGTGCTATGCCATTTAGTTCATTTTCTTATTAACAGACACACTGAGCATATTTTACATTTACCTTAACAGTAAAGATTTTGCCTTACCACATTCATCCGGCCTGAGCACCTTTCACTGTCTTGGTCGGAGGTCCAAGGCTGACTGTTTATACCATTCTATATGGTATTTACCATCAAAAATTTATACCTTTGTAATTTTATTCTCAGCTTGCTTTTTCAGTAGCTCTTCCCTGTCCCCCCACCAATAAAAGGGCAAATTCCAGATGAATGCCTAATTCCCACTTTATAAAGTTAATGTAGTTCTTAGAAAGGTAAATCCAAGCTTATTCAGATCTTGAAGATTATCATTAATATCATTATATAGTTATTGATATATTTCATTATATAAGTATATATAATGATAGATATCATTAATATCATTATAATATATATAATTTATATATATCATTAATATATTTATGACGAACGCGTTTCTAAATAAGACTGATACTTGATGGATCTAAAGAGGGGACTGTCTTAGAAAAAGGCAAATTCTTAGTTTTATGACTGACATTTAGTTAATTGGACATCCTTTACCCAATTAAAGAGTAGCTATGCCTACCATATTACCATAAGCCTCAGAAGTCACTAAGTACTTTCTCAGCAGGTTCATTCCGAAGAGGAAACTGTTAATAATCAGTCTTTTTTGAAGTGGCATCCATTTACTCTGATGAGCTGAAGCTCCTCCAGATGACCTGAAATGATACACACAGGCTTTTAATGTAAGGAGTTAAGAACTGATTCCTTTGAAGTCCGTAGTGAAGATACATTGTGTAGAAGACAATGTTTTTTTTTTTTTTTAAACTTTTGTTGACATTACTCTTGCATGCATTGCATGTAGCAGACTTTAATAGGGATTTAAAATCCCTAGCCAGCCCACATGCTAATCTGTTTTTCATCTGCCTTGTGTGGTTTAATGGTATGGATAATTTAGAATGAAGTTTATTTCTATAATGGATTACAATTCTGCACCATAAAAGTGCTGCTAAAATGTAGTAGAGTAGATACTGCTTGCCTATCTACTAAAAATGAACCTAGCAGATCTCTATTGAATATTTGAGAAGGTGCTTAATTAAATAGCATGAGAACTTACTTACATTAGAATCTTGTCATCCCTATGCCGTTTCTTCATTAGTCAGACTTTACGAATGATCTCAAGGTTCTGCCTTAGTTTTGATGTCTTTGTTGGCCAGCAAATATATTCTAATGGTTGGCATCGTAAGTCTTAGTGTGTTTTGTGTGATGATAGAACACAATCCCATGGACTGGTTCATTTATAATGAACAGAAATGTATTGATTCACAGCCTTGGTGGTGAAAAGTCCAGCATAGGGTGCCCATATCCGGTGTTGGCTTTCTTGATGGTGGAATGGGTTATGTGACAGGAAGGTAAAAGAGAGCAAAGCAATAGTACTGGACTTTTGCCATGGCAGTGTTGGTGCATTCTTGATGGCAGACCCCTTAGGGCGTTACTGTTGTCTAAAGGTTCTATCTCTCAACATCAGTGCAGTGGCACTTGAATTTAACATGGGTTTTGGAGGGAGCAGACATTCTAACTGTGGTATGAGGCCAATGAAGATTACACTGTCTGAGAACAGCAAAACGCTGGATGAAAAGTAGGAAGTGTTTAGAACCTTTTTTTTTTTAAAATGAGAATATAGTTAACATCACAGAAGTTGAGAATGCCTGCCACTAGTTTTGGACCCTTGACTCAGAACAAAAATAAATCGGATAAGAATAAAAAGTTTATTGTAGAATCTAGTTGACATTTCTCTGATTACAACCAGAATTTTATCAAGATCTGTAGGGCGGTGTCTTGGTGAACAATGTCACTTCTTTTTAAAAGAAAGAGCAGTCATATACATGTTTTTAAAAAATGTTTTCATCTCCATTATCCCTTTTAAATAAATTGTTTATGTTTTAAAATATTCATTTTCTTTTTATTTTGTGTGTGCATGTGAGTTTGTGTGTGTGTATGTGCACGCACATGTGTGAAAATCGGAGGACAACTGGGCAGGGGGTCAGTTCTCTTTTTCCACTATGTAGTTTTGGAGGACGAGGATCCGATTCTGGTTGCCAGATTTGGTGTGAAGGTCCCTTACCCACTGAACCATCTTGCTAACACCTAAATAGATTGTTTTGAGTCACAGTTCTTAGTACGGCTATCCAGGAAAGATGGGTAAGATTTTCTTGGCAACAAGGATAAGAAGACAGAAGTCATAAAGATTCCTTAAGGCTTGGTGCCTTTCTGTGCTCACACGTTTTCAAAGAGAGGCTGCAGGAAGGAGGTTGTATCCTTTGTGCCCACATACAAAAAGGGATCTAATGGCAACATTAGCAGAGTGGTTGTGACACTATTATTGGAGCTATAAATTTAGCTACTCAGTATAGAAAATAGTTGCCCTTGAGTGAGTCCGTAGAGCTTATTTTGTGAATCTTGAATATTTCCTAATGTTGATGAGAATCAAGTCTGACTTTAGAAACCCCGGGGTATAAATTGTGCTGATAATTGGTCTGAGTTGAACCTGGAAAAAGTGCTGATGTGTTCACTCTTAAGCAGAGTGATTCATCATCTAAAACCTTATCACGGACAGTTCTGGCAGAGCAAAAGGAAGCGAACCGTTGAAGGAGGGAATTAAAGGGAAATCTCCGCAGTGGCTGAGACATGTGGAAGGAACTTTGGATCTTTCAGGGGAGGTTTGCTGAGTGGCCATATTCTGAACCATCTGAATCACCAAATGGCTCCTGTTCTGTTTACAGAGACCCTCCCCCCTTTCCATGCCGCCTGCATGAGGCCTTCCATTCCAAGCCCATTGCTCTGTGTCCCTGGCCCTTTGTACTTGCTCCACCCACCAGCTTTCAGAACCGTGGCCAGGCTTGTGTACTTCGAATGTGGCTGATCTAGTCCCTAGATAGCAGCCAAGGCAAGTGCGGCTGGGATGTGTTTGTCTTTGCTGTTGAGGAGAATAATTGAATTACCACGTACCCTCAACTACTTTAGGGGAGTGCCTGGCACTAATTTGACATGAATGTTCTCAGTTTAGCAATTTAAAACCTAATTGGTTTGTTTTCTGTATAACTATGGCATAAATGTTAATTTTAGGAGAGTTAGAACTTAAACATAAAAAACGAGGAAAGTAAGAAACATCAATAATTTTACACTGTAGAGGCGATAATTGTTAGCATGTAATATGCATCCGTTGGGTATTATTTTTCTATACACATTGTGAATTAGTAATTTCTGTAAGGACACAATACCCAGTTATAACTGGGATAAACAAACTACAACAGAAATGAATGTATTAGTTCATGAAAGGAAGAGTCTGGATATAGCTGGACCTTTGGGGGAAAGCAATTTGATCTGAATAAAAGACTAGAGGAAGTGAGGAAGTTCCAAACACCAACCAGAAGGAATGTTTACTCAGGCATGTTGGCACTCAGTGTCTCATAATGTGAACAAGGCAAGTAAGCCCTGGGCCAAGGGCTTAAATGTGGAAGAATGGGGGTGCTTGTTAAATTCTCCCTGTTTTGAGTTCCTACCCCTTTTTTGGGGATTTTTCTGACATGTCGCAGATATCAAAAGATATAACTTAAGACTGAAGGAGGGACAGACCACAATCTGAGCTCTGTGCCTATTAAATTTCTTGTTTGTCATATCCATTTAGACTCCCTGGTCCTGCGTTTGCTCTCACTTCCTGGCTGCTTGGTGCCCCAATATTGCATTCTTGGGAACTTTGGGGCTGGACATCCTGACAGGATACTGAGAGTGGTGTGCCTGGCTGCAGAGCTATGGTCTGAAATGTGGTGTCCCCACCAAGTGGAGTTTGCAAATGAAGCACATTAGTTAGGCCTCCTTTAGGAGTCCAAAGGATGAGGATGGGTGAAACATCCCTTGGGGACTTACTCGGGAGATGGATTTTTCTTAGACTGTGATGTATAGCTGGGGCCAGAGTCAGTGTCTTCTCCTAAGAGAGAGTTTGGTAGGGTTCTGAAACCCACGTTCTTAGGGCTGTTATCTCCAGATGAATAATTATGTCATGGAATACTAAGAATAACTGTCATAATTGACAACTTTCTGTGAGTGGGAGTTTATTAATACATGGATACTCATATATGTTTAAAATGATCTATTTTTAATGACTGCTACTAGGTGATTTTAGTTTACTGGGCAATCGACATAGAAGAAGTAACCATCTAAATCTACCTCTCTAGAGGCTGCTGGTATGTAAATAGTAATTAAAAAAAAAAAAAAAAGATTGACTGAGTTACAGTAGGTTAAGGAATAGATCATCCCCAAACCTGGATTCCATAAAATATTATTCAATTTAATTATTTTGATTATGCATCTAAGTTATGGATCGCGCAGTAACTGACTTGAGCTGTGACTTGATGGAAGTGTTCACATGGTGGCTTCAGGAGGCTGCCTTTACCTTGGTTCTGCATTCGCCACTTTGAGAGCTACTTTGTTGTTCACAGCGTTTAATGCTATGTAGTCTCTTAGCAAAGAGTGAAGATGTAGTCCTGACAGTTTCAGCAAAAAGGCTGACACGAGCTCACTCCAGCTGACTTGTATTAGGCAAAATGGTCACTCAAGAACAATAGCTATGTCTGGAGTTTTGATATATTCATTGCACAGATCTGGGTCACAGGAAAACATGCCCAAATCAATGGGAGAGTTCAGAAGGACAAATATGATTTTCCCGGAGGAAACTGGAGTACTGTTTTCAGAAAAAAAAAGAAGTTAAAGGTTCTGAGTGGGCAAGACTAATAGCCACGGATATAGGTGTGTTTTAACCATTTGTGGACTAATAAAACTCTATTGATTTAATTATTTCTGATAAATGTGACAATGAATGAAATTAATGAATATACATCTGCCTATCATATCATCTGTCTGTCACCCATCTTTATGTAACTGTACTTTTAGAGTTCTATAAATAATGCCTTGGCAGCTAAGCAGCTTATGGAAGCTCTAATGACAATGATATCTACCTTAAATTTTACTCTCAGAATGAGGAATAGAAATAAATACTTAGTCCTGGAGCTCAGAAGGCTGCGGAGAGGCTCATCAGTTAACAGCCCCTCAGGCACACAGTGTAGACCCCGTCTCAAAACAAAGCAAGTAAAAAAGCAACAAAAAACCACGAATCTAAAAATATCGGCTGTGTAAACCAGTTGGTAATAACACACTCACAACTTAAGTTCGTGTTTATTCCCTTTCATGCTGTGGTTTGAGAACGAGGACTTCACCAGCTTAACGGACTTTGCTCAAGAGAAAGAGTCTAGCTCAGAAGTCCTCATTTAACCCACAGAAGCAAGTCAGTATGCAGTCCTGCCCTTCTCAGAATGAATCGCTCATTATGACCACTATTCCCATTAGAAACTGGTTTTTTTTTGGTAGCCCTCAGGGTAGCCGCAGTGGGATGCTCCCCGGCCTGAGAATAAAGGGCACAGTCACAGATTGTTTCCAGTGGATAATGAACCAAATGTTCAATTAACTCACTTTAGGCCTATTTCACATGCCAGGGTGATTTCTACTGCTTCTGAAATCTAATCCGTTTCTGTCTGCGCTGCTCACGCGGCACTCTGACCACTTTTTTCTTTTCTTTCTTTCTTTTTATTAGTGTGGTGGCTTAGAAGTGGGCTTGGAGTAGCAAGGGGTGAGGGGATGAGGTCATGTGAGTGACTCCTGTGATCTCAATAAAGTCCTTCATTGTCTTAAAACTGTTTCCCTGTATGATATAGGTTTATATAAAGTGATTAATGTGATACTATAACACCTGGCGTAGTGTAACAGTTAAAAGATAATTAGTGTACGTTACATTAAAATGTTTTTAACTTGCTCATGTTTGTGTGTATGTGAGTGTTTTGTCTGCAGTGTGTATGCGTACCACATGTGTGCCTAGTAGTCAGGGAGGCCAGAAAGGTGTTGGAGCCTTTGGGCATAGAATTACAGACAGTTGTGAGCTACTGTGTGGCTGCTGGGAATTGAACTCAAGTCCTCAGCAAGGGCAGCTGGTGCTCTTAACTGCTGAGCCATCTCTCTAGCCTCACCTGGTACATTTTTACTAATAGCATTTTCCTCTCTCATGTATTATCTTCCCATTTGTGAATTCCCGTGGACAGAGACTTTATTATAAAATACCTGACAATCTTTTCAGAAGTATTCTACCATACGACATATATCGAAGATAACAAACGTGGTGATCCCTTTACAGCCACAGATTCTATGACTGGAGGCTTAACCTCCATGCATTGAAATTACAAATGCCTATGATAGTTGTACTTGACTAATCATGTACAGACCTTTCTTTTATTCCCTAAACAACATGGTGTAACAACTGTTTGCATGGAATTTTCATTGTATTAGATATTGCAGATAATCGTGGTGCGAAGGAGAAGCACAGAAGGATTAAGTGCGGGATATATGCAAATACATCCTGTGCTGCTTTATGAATGAGACTTGAGCACAGGTGGAATTTGGAATCTGGGAAGTGGAGAGCCCGAAAACCTCCTTCCTCTAAATCCTAAAGGGTGATTGTGTTTATGTTACCAAAGTGGTGGTACATTATTTTTATGTCTTTGTTTCCATTAGCTGTGCCGCATCGTTTTCCAGGATCACTTGAAAAATAAAACAGAAGCGTCATAGACAGTTGCCTCTTCTGAGGAAATGGGGCAGGTCATATATTGTTTGTTTTCATTTTTTCCATCGTCTTACATTGTTTCTCCATCTGTTCTTTCTTGTATAGCTTTACTGTCCCCGAGGTAGGCTTCAAGTGCAGTTTGGGTGAGGGATGAGCCTGGCTTGGTTAAGGTGTGCAAAACCAAAATGCAGCAAGGATGCAAACACAGAAAAAATAGTGTGCATATACTATAATAGAGACATACACATGGATATGCCTTGTCTGAGTAGGGGCTGCTTCCAGTGGAGGAAAACCACATATTTATGACATACTTTGTTTTATTTGGGGCTCATTCAACATGAACAACTGCTGTGAATTCGCCGTAGCTAATGCAAGTGTAGATCCAGGGGGAAGGGGAGATTAAATTCACTCTCCAAAGCTTAATTTCTTTTAGAATAGAATTTTGCAAGTAGTTGTAGTTTTATGTACTTGGAAGTAGCGAAGGCTTAAGTCAGCTATATTGAGTTTATTAAGTAAATGTAGAAGGTAACAGTGGTGTGCACAGTTCTGTGTTGATCTCTGAAGAGGGCATATGAAGCAGAGCTTGCCATCCAGGAGGTAAGTGGGCTGACTGAGAAGTCACCTCTATAAAGCTAGGCGACACAGGGTAGATTGTGTGCTTGTTATAAAGTAGGGAGCTGTGCACCATTGTCTGTGGGGCTGGGATAAAGGAGAGTCCCCTTGTGGTGGTTTGAATAGGTATGGCCCCCAGAGACTCATGTGTTTGAATGCTTGGCTCCTGGGGAGTGGCACTGTTAGGAGGTATGGCCTTGTTGGAGTCAGGGTGGGCTTGTTTGAGGAAGTGTGCCACTGCGGGGATAGGTTTTGAGGTATTTTATGTTCAAGCTAAGCCCATTGGCACCACCTACTCCTTGCTGCCTGCAGATCACGATGTAGAACTCTCCTCTCCCCCAGCATCAGCCTGGATGCTGCCATACTTCCCGCCATGAGGATAATGGACTAACTCTCTGAAGCTATAAGCTGCCCCTCCAATGTTGTTCTTTATAAGAGTTGCCATGGTCATGGTGACTCTTCACAGCAATAAAACCCTAACTAAGACACCCTTCTTCTGAGAAACGGTTATATGGAATATCGGAAAAGTTAAAAACCTTTTTTTATTATTTCCAAAATAATACCATATGTTTATTGTAAAAAAATATCTTACAAAGTAACAGCTTTCCACATGGGATATCCACATGGTGGGATAGCTTCATTAATTTTTTTTAACTTTTATAATCTTTTTTTTTGGCTAATACAAGTTTTCTTGATACTTGTGAATTTTATAAATATGTGCCATGAAGCAATCATATTTACCCCTCATTTGCCCCCTTCACCTTCTCCTAACTTTCCCCATATGGAGCTCTCCCAACTTCATGTTCTCTCTCTCTTTATATAATTCATTAAGTCTAACTAACACTGTTCCTATAATGTATGGGTAGAGGGCCCCCCACTGGATGGTAGAG
>OU015756.1:28039465-28050430 GCA_907169655.1 Acomys percivali | reverse complement strand
GTGTGTGTGTGTGTGTGTGTGTGTGTGTGTGTGTGTGTGTGTGTGTGTGTAAATGTGTAGAAAAAAATTAGGTCTTGGTTCTAAGTTTGGTGGTGACTACACTTCTGGGAATATTTAGATTTCCAGTAATCTGTACTCCCGTGACTGCTCCCGAATGCCTTTGCAGTGATGTTTGATTTCCATTAGCAATGTGCGTTTTCCAGCCCTCTGTGAGAAGGCCTCAATCTTCCCAGATGAATAAAACCCAAGAGCAGCTATTTCATATGATGATATGGCATGAATTTTTTTTTCTGTATAACAAACATATTTGACCATTTTTTTTCTTTCCTCTGAAAATTCCTGTTGGTAGACGCATTGCTTGGGCTATGTGTGGCAGAGTGCTGGGAAGCCAGGGTCTCACCTGTGCTAATCAAAGGCCTTACCACTGAGTTGCCTGAACTCTACGATGCACTGGTGGCTGGTGGACACTTCTTCCAAAGAGCACTAACTCCCTAGACTTTTCAAACTAGATGTAGTTTCTAGTGTGGGCCAACATGCCCCAGAGAATGCTCTTTTCCCCTTTAAGGGTCTGTACTTTTCAGTTGGCTAATAATATTATCTAAGGAAGACTTTCCACGGCAAGTTTTGGCGTTACTGTGGTTTGAGTCCTACTTTGGGAGTTTTGGTTTGCTTCTATTCCTCATACAGTGAAACTGTTTTCAGGAACAGAGGGGATTGTCCCTTCTGAGAAAGTAGTCGTGAAATACCACCGGGAGGAGAAGCCTGTACTTAAGCAGATAAGGTGGCCATAAGCTCCGTTGTCCGTCTTTTCCTGTTTTTCCTGTTTTGTCTTTACTATAAGGAAAGGTAGAACTTTGAAATTTCTGATGCCTTTTCCAAAATAGTTCACAGGCTGAAGACTATGTGAAGGGTAGACTTTCTCATGCTGGATATGTGTGTCGGCCTGATGGAGAAATGATGTTAATCTTTTTAAAGGGTGCTTTCAGAATCTGTGGCCATTAGAAAAAATAACACCGAGTAAGCCTGCAGTAATTAAAATGGTTGAAGAAGCCTTTAGTCTTCAATAAAGATTGATTAAAGTAAATTGAGCTTGGTGGTCCATGACTATACTACTAGCACTTGAGAGGTGGAGTCAGGAGACTCAGAAGTTCATGGCTACCTAGTGAGTTTGAGGCCGTCCTGGAATATATGAGACCCTATCCCGAAACAAAATAAAACTCAACCAAACCCAAACCAGACCAAAACAGGAGCCTATTAGAATCAGTTCACAGGTGCCCATAGCAGACAGGCTAAGGAGTAACTCCCAGCTTTGCTTTGATGATGGCCCAAGGTTACGAGGAAAGGATGTACTTTTCTGTTTTTTTTTTTTTCACTTCTTCATTTGAGTTAGGATTAGCTCTTCCAAAGTGATCTCTTCATTTTCAGTTTGCCCTTAGTGAGTTCTCAATGGCCAATGCTGAATATCATTACCGTTACATGAATCTATGTTAAAGCTCATCCACCCCACGTAATCCAACCTGTACTGCCAAAACCTGGGGAAAAAGAAAGCCATTACAAGTTCTCAGAAATACTAGCCAACAAAGGAAAAGGCCATCGGCGGCGTGTCATGTCCAGGAACACAACGCAAACTAATGTTTGTTTGTGTTTCTGTTGGGCAGCTGCCCCAACTCACCTCTGGGAAACCTCTTTTAAGGCCATGACCCCAGAACAACAGCTGCCACCTTAGCCTGTGAGTCTGCCGTTTTCATTGTTTACAGTTCTTTGACTTTTCACTAGCAGATTACTCTGGGAAATTCCTTGTTGGGACAAATTTATTTTTTTTCTGTAAGAAGCTTAGTCAGGGAATCCAATCACCTGTGTAATTAGGTGTCGTTATAGCTAGGTAATTATATGCAGTACTTACCACAGTTGATCTAGAAATTTATGAATTCTCCTTAAAATAGCATCTATCCAAGATACACACTAGCATTGACTTCTTTTATGTGTAATGAAGCATTTTTTTTAATTAGCACGAAATTCATTATTATTACATCAGTAGTTTTACACAGTTGGATTATATTCTAGTGCAAAGGTCATGAGGATTTTCCATTATGAAACTGGCAGGTTTTAAAGCTAGAGGTCTTGTCTTTACTTAATTATATTTAATCATATGATTGGAAAGTTGCAAAATTCAGTGATTTCCCGTGGGCCTTCTGTTTCTCCAACAACTGAGTGAAATATTCTCTGGTTGGCAACTGCTCAAAGTATATTAAACTGTGGAGTACGTTATCATTATTTTTATAAGACCTTGGAATAAATAAGATTCACCTAATAAACTGCTCCTCCAAGGGTACAACAGTTTTGTAATCACAAGCATTTAAAAACTCAACTTCTAAAATTAATCTTCCTGTAGTGCATCACGTACTGAAACAAGAGGGGGGAAAAAGCGCCAGAAACCCATTGCAACTGTGTAGCTATTCATAGTTCCCGTGAAGGGTACATGGTGGCTTAGTGAAAGTGTCAGGCGTTTTAAAAACATAATTACATGGGTCTAAAGCGCCTTTGCAGAATGTCTGGTCCTTTGCTACTCTGAACTTTGGTCTCTCTGCCTTAGCCTCCTTTTTAATGGATGTTGATCTGAGCTGAGGAGTGTTGGGTCTTTGTTTTTCAAGTTTGTCCTTGATATGTGAGGAGGGTAGACAGAGCATGCACCAGTTCTGGGATTGAACACTCTCTGTAGCCACTTTAAACAGACACATTGGTGTAACCATCCGTAGAACAATTAGAGTTGTAGATTTATTTGGTAGGCAGCAGGCCAGGGTTCCTGTATGCTGCTAGCTATGCTTGTATGCCATCACCGCAGCATTCAATATTTATGGACGTTGAAGTGAAATAGATGCTAAAATTAGCCACGAGAGAACATGCACACATCCCCTAAGAGTAGTAGACAGTGGGCTAGCTGTGAGACTTCACTTCCTTTCCTTATGGTCATCGTGACCTGCAGGGTTGGTGGGATCTCTCGGGCTGGGCAGGGTTCTTCTGAAGGCGCAGTACAGTTGGAATTTATGGTTTCTTATTGCTCTTGAAGAACTTACCCCGAGTCCTGCTTTCAGTCCGTCAGTGACCTGCCGTATAAGCTGCACAGAGGAGTTTTAGTGAATTATGCTCCTTTTTGAAAAGTTTAGTAAGCTCATGCGGCTTAGGTAATTGAGGATTGCCTTTGCCTACTCAAGCTCCGGTGACAGAACACCCACAGCAGAAGCTCACTTCTCATTGCTCTGGAGTGTGTGAAATCTAAGATTAAGGGCTCTTCAGATTTGGTGTGTGGTAGGGCCCATCCTAGTTGCAAAGGGTCTCACCCTGAGCACTAGAATTTCAACATATAAAGTGGGGTGTGATGGCTCTACCTGTAATCCCAGTAGATGGGAGGCCAAGGGATTTGCTGCGAGTTCAAAGCTAGCCTGGACTACAGAGTAAGAATATCTTAAAAGTCCTCTAAACAACAACAACTACTCCAAACCCAGGATTTCAACAATATAATTTTAAAACATTTATTAGTGTGTTTGTGTGTGTGTGTGTGTGTGTGTGTGTGTGTGTGTGTGTGTGTGAGAGAGAGAGAGAGAGAGAGAGAGAGAGAGAGAGAGGGAGGGACTGTCATGCTTGGTTCTCATTCAAGGTATAAGGTTAGCAACTCATTTAAAAATGATAAGGGGGAAATGTCTGAAACATTTACACACTGTGGTTTCCCATTTACCCTTGTCATTTATCTTGGGCTTAAATTCCGTGATCAAAGATACTCAGCTAGTGAGAACACTTTTAGAAGCATAAAACAGCTCCCTGCTGTATTTTCCATAGATGGCATATTTCTAGCTAGCCCTGACTTGATACCATATACTATAGACTCTTCTAGAGTCATAATCCTGAGCTATAAATGAAGACAGCTATAGTAAAATGATTCATGTAACAGTTACCACAGAACGTTTAAAGATTCTGTGAGCGAGCAACCAGGAAAAGGTGTTACCCCAAGGTAACAGCATCAAAATAATTGTATGACTATCTTGAAATAACCCAGTTTCCTTAATTGCTTATTATTATTTTGCTTATAGCCATAAAATGTTGTAGTTGTGAGATGTAAAATTGTCATTTACTCCTATCTTCTTCTATTTATCTGGAAATAATTCTAACTAAAGAGGAAGAAAATGTCAACTCAAACACATTCACACATGGGAAGGGGCATAATAGGAGTTTCTCATTCTGTTTTGAAATGTGTTTCAACTACTTATTTAGAAATAAACTGGGTCCAGTTTAGAAGATTTAGAATCTCTTTGGTGGTATTGCTTTTAAAATTTTTTATTTAAGTTTTTTTTTTTTTTTGAGAGAGCTTCATACCAAGTGCCGTTTTTACATCATTTCTTTCCCTTCCTCATTTCCACCTCTTCCAGTATCTCCCCCCTACTCCATCTCAACATCATGACCTTTTTTTGTATATATTATCCTGCTGCGTTCGTTTAGATTTGCTCACAGGTACACGTGATCAGAACTGTGGCTTTTAAAAGGTAGAAAGGCAAACATTTAGAAGTCGAGGCCACTCGCTTGCTTTGGTAGGTAGATAATACACAGGGCAAAGGGGCTCTAGTCATTGAGAGGTTTGTGGTTTTTTTTGGAGTCGTTGGAGATAGAACTTACCATTGACATGTAGGAGTTGCCTGGTGGTGAGGCACTTCCTGGGAGGAGAATGGAGGGATGTGGGGAAATGTTTCTGAGTCGGATGAGTGTTGGGTGTGATAAAAATCCTAGACTTTCCTTGACACTGTGGCTGATCTCTTGATCTGTTTTCACTTGTGGTCCTCTTAGTGTGCTTGTCCCCTCCCTGGAGGTTGATAAGAGTTCTATAAATAATACCTCATGTTGCTCTTCCTCTGATCCCTGCCCTTTGTTCTCATCTGCAGTGAGCTAGGTGAGTGTTTCGCTGGTTCTAGGAAAATGTTTTTCAATCATTAAACCCTTGGGTGAAAAATGTAGGAAAACAAAATTTAACCCCATCATCACCATTCCTGCATCATTCAGGGGTGGGATGGAAGAGGCAGAAGCATTCTGGTGATGGTGGTAGTGGTGCACCCCGTTTCCTAGTGTTGCACCCCGTTCCCTTCAGCTGATTATGAGAGTCTGTGTGACATGATACATGAATTATGAAGGCGTCCAAATGTATTCTGTTCTCTTAGACTTTGAAAAATGTCTTTGCTTTCTCTGGTTTTAAAATGTCTACATGTCTCAAAAAGCAGAGGCCGTGGGTAAGGGTTGTGGGTCCTGGTGCACAGGTCGCTAGAGTATGTATTGCTATTACAGTGACTATGTGGTCCACTGCTCTTGCTCATTTTAAGCATATTAAGCATATTGGAGCCTGGCTTGAGGGGTAGAATTTCTATTAGCATCTCAGTGTGAGTCACATATACCGGCTAAGACAAAGACATCAACAGAAGACATGGCAAAACATGGTCCTCATTAGGCACCAACAGCTCTCATTTTCCATTTCAGAGAAATATTGGTTCACTGTTGCTACTTAATCTTTTATTATTGATAAAATTCATATTACATCTCAATTGTTATCCCATCCCATGTATCCTCCCATTCCTCCCTCCCACTTTCACCCTATTCCCCTTCCCCCTCCTATAACTGTGACTGAGGGGACCTCCTCTCCCTGTATGTGATCTTAGGGTATCAGGTCTCTTCTTGGTAGCCTGCTATCCTTCCTCTGAGTGCCACCTGGCCTCCCCATCACAAGGCCGTGGTCAAATATGGGGCACCAGAGTTTGTGTGAAAGTCAGTCCCCACTTTCCACTTAACTGTGGAGAATGTCCTGTCCATTGGCTGGATCTGGGTAGGGGTTTGATGCTTACTGCACGTATTGTCCTTGGTTGGTGCCATAGCTTGAGCAGAACCCCTGGGCCCAGATCCGCCTGTCATACTGTTCTTCTTGTAGGTTTCTAGGACCTTCTGGATCCTTCTATTTCCCCAATCTCCCATACTTCTTTCACCTAGAGTCCCAATAGGATGTTCTCACCTCTATCCCACTTTCCTGGTAATTGAAGACTTTCATGGGACATGCCCCTTGGGCTAGTGTCCAGATATAAGTGAATATATACCATTTGACTCTTTCTGCTTCTGGGTTAATGCACTCATTATGATCATTTCTAGTTCAATCCGTTTATCCACAAATTTCAGAAATTCCTTGTTTTTAATAGCTGAGTAGTATTCCATAGTGTAAATGTACCACAGTTTCTTTATCCATTCTTCTACTGAGGGACACTGAGGCTGTTTCCATGTTCTGGCTATTATGAATAAGGCCGCTATGAAAATGGTTGAGCATATGTCCTTGTTGTGTGCTGGAGCGTCTTCTGGGTATATTCCAAGGAGTGGAACAGCCTAGTCTTGAGGAAGCCTTATTCCCAGTTTTCTGAGATAGCGGCAGATAGATTTCCAAAATGGCTGTACTAGTTTGCTTTCCCACCAGCAATGAAGGAGTGTTCCTCTCTCTCCACATCCTCGCCAGCATGTGGTATTGCTTGAATTTTTGATATTGTGGCTACTTAATCTTAAACAAACCTACTCTGCAAGGTCACAACAGAACATTGGCAGTGGCAGCTAGTTTTGTAATTACGGGATCTACCTACATGGACAGTTTTTTGTTTTTGTTTGTTTGTTTTGTTTTTCAAGACAGTGTTTCTCTGTATAGTCTTGGCTGTCCTGGACTTGCTTTGTAGACCAGGCTGGCCTAGAACTCACAGTAATCCACCTGCCTTTGCCTCCTGAGTGCTTGGATTAAAGGCGTGTGCCACCACACCTGGCTTGGCTAGTTTTTTAAAATAATTTTTATTTTATGGACATTGAGTGCCAGATCCTGTGGAACTGGAGTTGCAGACAGTTGTGAGCTGCTATGTGAGTGCTGGGAATTGAACCCAGGTCATTTGGAAGAATAGACAGTGCTCTTAAGCACTGAACTATCTCTGCAGCCCGTACATAGACAATGTTGACTTGTGTGTTTTCTCACCTAAAAAAAAATCCCTAAAGTAGTTATTTTTAGTGATTTCCTGGTTACACGGGAGAGAGTGGATTTGACTTCTTTTGGTTTGGTTTTTTTTTTTTTTTTTCTTTTTTAAGAGAAGGTGTGATCTAGTGCCTAGATGTGTCCCTGAAGGTAACAGAGTTAATGACACAGTGAGCCATTAAGACTGCACCAGAGGAGACAATATGCAAGTGCTGGTCAGGGATGTGGGTGGGCGAGGGCTGGTACTGCCTCCAGGGAAGGTTGTAGTTCCTTTAAGGGCGTCTTACCCATCTTCTCTTCCTAGGTGGATTAAGTTTGAAGAAAAAGTGGAGCAGGGCGGGGAGCGATGGAGCAAACCCCATGTGGCCACCTTGTCCCTGCACAGCTTGTTTGAGCTGAGGACATGTATGGAGAAAGGATCTATCATGCTTGACCGGGAGGCGTCCTCTCTTCCCCAGCTGGTGGGTGAGTATGCCATCTCAGTTTCCTGCTAGTGCTCAGGGGCGCCCTTCAGTGCGGAGGCCTGCTAGGGTAAGCGGGGCTGAGTATTTTCTGTAATGCTTGTTCTTAGCGTCTTGTGTCATGAAATGAGTGATTCATGAAAAAAAAATTGACAAACATTAAGAAAACTAGCATTAAGACATAATACCCATCTCTGGTAATGGCCATTGTTATTATTTCAGAACATTTGGAGTTTTTCCCAAACTTATTTACCAGTCTTCAATTTTGTGCTTTTCTCTTATCCTCTATTTTTTTTCTTCCAACTAAGATAGTATTTAATATACATAAACATATGGATTTCTCTACTTACTAGTGTAAAGCTGACATTTTTTGTATATACCTGTGTATGTGGGTTCATATGTGTGCAAGTGGATGCATGTGTGTGTATGTGTGTATGTGGCGGGGTGTGTCTGTGCGCATGCTTCTGTGCATGCATGTATGTGTATGTTCCTGTAGATTCTGGTAGTAAACCCTGGTTTCATTTCTCAGTGTCTTTCCTTGGCCTGGAGGTCACTGAGTAGACCAGTCACCTGTCGCTACTTCCCCAGGCCTGCTATGCTAAGTACATGCCACCATGCCTAATTTTTTCCCCCTGATGTAAAATAAATTTTCCAATGTAAAGGAAATTTATTTGTTTCCTTTGAGAAAAGTATTAAAAAGCTATTAATTTAATTGCACTCCTTTTGCATGAGTTCTGTGTGGGGATAAAGTCCCTGGTGACCGTGTCCTGTTGACATAAGCAGGCCCATATCAAGGGCCCCAATGCCTCAAAGCCATATTGATAACTAAATCTTTTCAGTGTCAGGCTCAGGAGCACTGCCAAGCTTTCCCCTGGTCCCTGTGCAGATGCTGACAGTGTGTGCAGGAAGGTGCAGACCACAGCTTCCTCTTCCCTGATGTTTGCAGCCTGACATGGCTTCTGTAGAAAGATTCCCTACTGAGTGAGATTAAGCCTGCATCCTCTTCTGATTTGATGTATAAAATGAATATGCTGAAATGAATATTACTGGGCTGCTGCTGGTGTGTCTCCATCAGCTGCTATAGTCTACACGATCTTGGGTTTTTGTACGTATAATGTATATCTGTGCGTCTGTCTTTTCTTCATTGCCTCTGTCAAATCAAGCCCAAACCCATGCAAGCTGCAGCAGTCCTGCACTCCCCTGAAAGTTTAATTTATTTGCAATAGCCATTTTCAAGAGCTAGAGAAGGTTGAAGATTAAAGATAACCACACATAAGCTTTGATTTGAGATTTACAGTTACAAAAACATGCTCATAGCCTTTGAATATTAAAAGTACAGTTTTGGTCGGTCTCTCTCTCTCTCTCTCTCTCTCTCTCTCTCTCTCTCTCATCTATCTATCTATCCATCTATCATCTATCTATCATCTCTCTATCTATCATCTATCCATCTGTTTATCATCTGTCTATCTGTCTATACATCTACCCATCTATCTATTTATTTTCGCTCTATCTTCCATCAGATGGAAAGCAGCAGTACACGAGTGTCCCCCCAAAAATGGAAATGAGAAGTGAATATCCTTCCATTTTCAGACAGACCATTCACTAAAGGTCAAGAGGACAGCATGGCCATTGTGAGACAGAGGCTTTTTCTCTCCCTCCCCTCCAACCATGCAACTTTCCCTTTTTAAATTAGTTAATTTTTAAATTCACTTTATATTCTGATTGTAGGACCCTCTCTCCTTTTCTTCCGGTCTCACCCTCTCTCCCTCTTCCGTCATTCCCCCTCACCTATTCCTGAGAACAGAGGAGCCCTCCCCCCAAACCAACCCATCCCAGCTCATCAAGTTCCATCAGGACTGAGCATGTCCTCTTCCCCTGTGGCCTGGGGAGGCAGCCCAGTGGTGAGAGAGCGATCAAAAAGCAAGCCATAGAGTTCATGTCAGAGGCACCCCCGCTTCCCGTACTAGGGGACCCACATTAATAGGGGCCCACATTACTAGGGGACCCACATTACTAGGGGACCCACATTACTAGGGGAGTTGCTCATTGGTTGCATCTTTGTGGGAGGCTTTGGTCCTGTCCATCCATAGTTGTTGGTTGGGTGCTTCAGTCTCTGCAAGCTCCTCTAGGCCCTGGTTAGTTTGCTCTGTTGGTGGTCTTGTGGAGCTCCTGTCACCTCCAGGTTCTTCTATTTTTTTTTTAACATAAGTTAAAATCTGGGGATTGAATGCAGGTCCTCATGCTTGCATGACAGTTACTGATATACTGAGCCATTACCCCATCCCAGATTAATATTCTGGATAAAGACGACCCTCTCACCCTGCTATCTTAATTGGCTATCTAGGCCTTTAGAATCCTGTAACCACAGATGTTTCATTGGGCTTTTCTGTACCTTAGTTTCATTATGTTCAAAACAGAGTTTGCATTTTAATGGGAGAATGAAAATCCACTACTTCCTGGGCTGGTGTGGGACAGGGTGTCAGCAGCAGGACCTTCTGTGCTTGTTGACCGGGTCAGGTCACCATGGCACAGAGTGTCTTGCCTGTCACCAGAGCTTGTGGAATTTCCCTGAGTGAAATTTCACCATTTATTTCTTCCACTGAGTGTATGTTTTTCTCTCTATGAAAAAAAAATTCCGGAAGGAGTTATGTTATTTATTCCATGAGATACTGAGTGGTATGACAGAAAAAAAATATGTTGGGATTACAGTCGGCAGATTTCAGTAAGGTCTTCTTCTCCTAGGATAGATAGTTATGGTCAAAATGTCCTACTTACCACACTCTGGGAGACTCGGTTTCCTCACCCAAGAAAGCAGTATTAAGGGTTCACGTTCGAGTCACCTTTTCTGATGTTGTGATAAAATGCCTTGATTAAAGCAACTTAGTGGAGAAAAGTTTATTGTAGCTCATAAGTCTGGGTTATAGTCCATCACAGCTGGAAAGTCAGAGAGGCCAGATCTGAGAGACCTGGCCGCATCACACAGATCTCCAGAAATGAACGGATCCTTGTGCTCAGCTTGCCTCCTTTGTCTCTAGTCGAGGACCTAAACCCACAGAATGCTGCTGTCTGCTTTTAGGCTAGGACTTCTTCCTATATCAGTGAACGTAATAGAGACTGTCGCTCACATATCCACAGGCCAACCTGATCTTGATAGTCCCTGCTGAAGATGCCCATCCTAGGTGGTAGTAGATTGTGTCAGGCTGGCAGTTGAAACTAACCATCACCATGCACCTTTGAGAACTGTTAGGAGAATTACGTAAAGACACCGGGCCTGCTGGGCTCATACTTTCGCCACAGTGTAATTAACTAGATTTTCTTACATGTCACCTACCAGACCACTGCTTGGGGTTTCATGAGCAGAAGGAAACACTTCTAAGAGTATGGACTGAAGAGATGGAAGTAGTAGAACAATCATTCATTTATTCGTTAAATTATCTATCTATCTATCTATCTATCTATCTATCTATCTATCTATCTATC
>OU015756.1:28020632-28035356 GCA_907169655.1 Acomys percivali | reverse complement strand
GTGTGTGTGTGTGTGTGTGTGTGTGTGTGTGTGTGTGTGTGTGTGTGTAGGCCAGAGGTGCTGTTGGGCATCTTTTAAAATTTCTAGCTACCTTATTTTCTGAGATAATATCTCTCGCTGAGGCCGGATTGCCTTTAAGCTCCAGGGTTTTGCCCATCGTCACCACATTCTCTCCCGCAGGAGGATCCAGGTAGATAGCACTGCACCCAGCTTTTTTTTTGGGGGGGGGGGTACTGTGGACCTAAACTGATGGCCTCACGCTTGCCCTGGCAAAGCACTGTACTGCCTGAGCCACCTTCCTAGCTCCCCGACCCACTTCTTAAAAAGTTAAAACACCCTAGGAGCATATACAGGGGGAGGAGGTCCCCCTCAGTCACAGACATAGGGGAAGGGAGTAGAGGGGGAAGCGGGAGGGAGGAAAGAAAGGGAGGATACAAGGGATGGGCTAACAATTGAGATGTAATATGAATTAATTAATAAAAAATGTCAAAAAAATAAAATAAAATCCAAAAAATAAAAAATAAAAATAAATAAATATGTATATCTAAAAAAAAAAAATTAAAACAGAAAATAAAAGAGTAAACAAAAACTGTTCTCCCTCCTTTTAAAGGTTAAGACATTTAAATTTCCTCCAAAATAGTCAGGCTGTGTAGGAAAACAATCAGTAGAGTAGCCTGGAAGGTTCTAGTTGTAGTAGACTAGGAAGATTAAGTCTAACATCTCTGAAAAGACAAGGGTATATATGATCTCATAGTTTAATTTCTTTCTTTACTAGTTGTTCAAATGGTCTAATATTGGGAAAGATGTTTTAGAGAAAATATAACTTAGAAGAACTGGGGAGATAGACTTTAATAATCACTCCTCATGAATTTACAATGTTCAGCTTCTGTTTTTTTCCCATACTTTTGATTGTTTCTGATTCTATAATGCAGGACGCAGACATTTGAACCTTATTTTTTAAAATTGAAAAAATGCAAGTTACTGACTAATTGTATTACTCATTGAAACTGTGATTTAGGGAAATTCACTATAACTGGGGTATTGAAAATATACAAGTTAAGACAATCAGTTCCTGCCTTTGTAAAGCTCCAACTAATGCCAGAATAGCTATAATTCTATCAGTAATGTCGGCATCTTGTCCTTTCATATAAAGTGGGAAGTTGGGGTTTTGAGAAGGAACGCCTCGATGTTAAATTTGATGGTGAGGTCCACAAAGCTACGTTGAACATTAGCTTCATGGTTTGGTGACTGACATCTTCTTTCCTTATTTTCATATCAGAGATGATTGCTGACCACCAGATTGAGACAGGCCTGTTGAAACCTGACCTTAAGGATAAGGTCACATACACTTTGCTCCGGAAACACCGACATCAAACCAAGAAATCCAACCTTCGGTCCCTGGCTGACATTGGCAAGACTGTCTCCAGTGCAAGTAGGATGTTTACCAGTCCAGATAATGGTAATGCAGAGCCAGCTGGCTGCTGCTTTCTCCTACTGTGTCTCACCTTTACTCCATCTCTTCACGTCCTTTTTTTTTCCCAAGTTCATATGCCACGGTCATTTGATGCTCCCCTTGATACAGTTGGGCAGGTGTGCAGTCTTGCTGGAAAGGTTTCCCTGTTGCTGTAGGTTACAAAGCCACAGTGCCTGGCTTCTCCGTGTGTCTGTGCAGACTGAATGAAATGGCTCGCTAATAATTGTAGTGTGAAACAGAGAGTGTTTCAGATGAGTCAGCAAGTTTGCAGATAATATTGAGTGCCTCAAGGAATGTGTCTCCAAGATGACGTCCAACAACTGAGAGGATCCAATAAGATAAGATAAATGCTTTGAAATCTCATATCACAACACTTTTTGTTTTCAGATGGGAGTCAGTGTCTAGTCTATTAGTCTCAGCAGTGTAAGACTCAATATTATTTTTACTCCTTGAAAAGGCAGTTGATATAGTGATGAATGATAATCATATTCAGACGGGAGGGTTATCACTCAAGATGGGATGTAAACTCATTATATAACAATACGAAAGGCACCATGTCCTTGTCACATTTATTTTATTGTATTTACCACAATTTCTTGGAAAGTGGGTATATTATGTGTCATTCTGTTTGTTGAAAATAAATTTCATGTTTGGGTGCAGTCTGGGACGGGAAAAGCATGTCTCCATGAAGTGTGGGCCATGGGCAGAAGTGCAGTGGGCAGATTCGAGTAAGCATCAGGTCGGCAGAACCAGAGTTAGACTCCATGACCATGGCATCTTCTTACTACCGGGAGAGTGAGGGAGAGTGGAAGTCGGTGCAGTCGTCTGCACCGTCATAATTCTAGAGCCCATGTTCTCAGCCAAGAGACAAGTTAAAATGATTATATAAAGTGAATTTGATCCCAGTCACTGCACATCCAGAAATGTGATTTTTCTCACTTAATATTAAAGACCATTGGTTTGAAGATGAATTACTGTAAACAAAATTTTATATTTTAAAACCCAAACTGCCTATAAAGATAATTACGATATGAATGCTTTCAATACAATGTATTCACAAGCATGAGAGAGTTTAAATTAGAGTACTTTTTGTATAATTTGGTGATTCTACTGATACTTGGCGACATTGCTGCTGATGGAGATATATTTGGCTTTATATACCTGCTGGTTTATTTTTGAAGAAACTGTTGATCAGCAATTGGCACTGCCGTGGCTTAAGCATGTTGTTCTAACTCAGCTGACAAGCATTTAATCTTAACCAGCACCTGTATTTGTGATTATGGCAGTTAAAGTTCAGGCTTTTCTTTTATCTTAGATGGTAATCTTGCTCACGTAAGACATGATTCCAGGATTTGGAGGTTTTGTCCGTTCGAGTTAAATCACGATGTTAGTAGCAGTACAAAGATGTAAGAGGATGCCCTGTGTTCACGTGGTACGGTAGATGAGGAGTGACTCTGGCTGCCAGGCTGCTCTCTTTCCAGCATGCCAAGCTGCCTTTTCATGGGCTGTAACAGGGCAGAGGCTAGAAATGGAGGAGCCCCAGCAGCCAAGATTCTGGAGAAGATATTTGGATGTGAAATACAATGAGCCAGCCGAGGTGGCTCGCTCTGCAGGTCTGCGTTCCCATCGGTCGATTCCGTATGGGAGAGGAAGCCGAACTCGCCTTCACTGTTCACCTTTCACGTGTGCTGCGCTTTATACACACAAAGCAGAAAGCAAATGGGAGAGGACAGGCAGTTCTCTATCCGCTCTTCAAATGATCGGCATACAGCCTGCAGCACAGGATACAATTAGTCTGTTTTAAACATGTTAGTATTGGCCTCTGTGTTACCTAACTCTTTAAGTATCACAGGCAAGATTTGGCTTTGCAGGATCCTACAGCAGTAAGTTACATGTGCCTTTAAGGTACATGATCGTAAATCACCGCGTGGCAAGCCTTTGGTTTTCTAAAGGTGCTCAATCCTAACCTGCAAGTTTACACAGTTACTTTTATGTCTTGGGGCGTAATCACATAATGTTCTTAAGAACTATGTAATGTTCTTTGCATAAGCATCTAAAGTAAGGAATTATATGCCCTTCACCAATCTATTAATAAAGAAGGATTTTAGGTCGAGTGTAGTTGGAGCCGGATTGTATTACCCTCATACAAACCCTAGAGAAATGTAAATCACCGTGGCCTTCAGTATAGAAACAGAGCCAGTGACTTAGACAGCTTTGGCTATGCCAGCAACAGCGTGACAGAGAGCTGCCCAGTGTGGAGACGCTTGAGTTGGGGATTGTTCTAGTTCCCAGAGGTGTGCTAGAGTCAGCTCCCATCAACTCACAAGATGCAACAGTGAGGGGAGATTCTGCAAGCAGTTTGTGACATGCAGCTACCGGGGAACCCCAGTAGCATACAACTAGATAATTATATTAAAAAAACAATGGCAACACATACTCAAAATGCACACCTTCCTGTTTGTTTGCTGACAGCTCGCTATAATCTCTGCACTTGAGGTGATGCCCACCTTGTGCGAGAGTGCATAAATACTATAAAAATGATCGCTAGCAGGCATTGGGTCTGCATCAAGTCCCATCATGCTGAACTGCTCCATGGCTTCCCCTCCACTCTCTTAAAGGCCAGTTCCTTGTCTCTGGTATCTGAGCGTGTGGATGTCCTTTCTTGAGAAGGTGGTTTTGCTTATTCAGTCTGATCCACGCTATGAGTTTTTTACCCCCTGGTTCATTTACATGAACTCATCTTTAATTAGTGAATCGTTACTTATTTTTTTCCTACCAAAGAATTAGAATAATAAGACTTGGAATAGTCCACTTTGATATTTGTAAAGCAGAAATGATGGAAAACTCAATAGGGTAGGTAAGCACTTAGAATGGCAAGTGGCACTTAGTAATCACTCAATAGACGTAGCCAGTTACAGGCAAGGGGTTTGTTTAAGCCCAGTCATGCTGGCACGATTTTAGAGTTAGAAGATGGAAGAAACCCATGGAAATAGCTTTTACATATTTCTTCAGATGTTTTGGTAAGTGGTATCAATACTCGTTGTTTAACAATGGGATGGGATTCGGCCCCTAGCCTGAACTTTCCTAGGTTTTGCTGTTGGTTAAATGGCTGTAAGAGGATTCCAGATCCATCATGGGGATGCAAGACGACCCATTACACCAGGCAGAGAGGAGATGGTGAAGGTGGCAGCCCTCAGCAGGACAACCAGCTCCCGGGGCTCACCTTATGCTTTTGGTGGTGTCCCGGGGCCTCTCTTGTGTTAATAGTGATCCACAGTGTACTGTTCAGCACCCCGCTGGGTTTCGGCTTCAAGTAACTGCCTTTCCTGCCTTCCCCTTTACCCAGCTGTGCCAAATGTAATCAACAGGGCTTTGCAGCTCAGTGCAGTCCTGCCTTCTGCAGTTGGATTCCCCTTTCAGGGTTTTCTACCAGTCAGGAAGCCAATATCTACCTCTTTCCTGCGGAGCTGCTCTGATGTGAGCACAGAAAAGCTTTTTGGGTATTCTAAAAAGCAGTGTGGTGTTACGTAGAGGAACCTGGGCAGTGCTGGTGGCACCAAACAATCGGTAGAAAGAAACCATTGGTGTCTGTTGTTGGTAACAGTAGTTCTATGGCCCAGAGACATATGGGTAGGCTTAGTCAGGCTCTTTTTGCTCTGACTCTGACTTGAGATTAGGCCCACTTGAACTGTGTGGTCTGAATATTAGATAGGCTGCCTTGAAACGGTGTGAATTAGATCTGGCTGGGACCACAGCCATGCTTGGCAGCTTCCGTCAGCCCCTTTAGCAATTCTTTGCTTTTTGTCTGGGCTTTGGATTCCAATTTGCCCACTTGTCTTTAGTTGCGTTGTTCTTCTTTCCACTGGACATATTATTGACTCCAGACACGATCCCTGTCGTAGCTAGGGCAAGCACTCCCTTAACCTTCCTCGAGGACTCTGTCCCCTCGAAGTAGGTTCCATGCTCCTCTAGCTGTGTGCTGGGAAGGTGGCATCTGTTACCCTTAGGCATGTATCTTTTTCAGATAAGCAAGGCATCCCAGGTGTCTCTCTGAGTGCAGCCAGCTCCTTCTAAAACCCAGCAGCACACATCCATCTGTTTGGTTCTGGACCCTCATTCTCTGTGCATTTGCACATCACAGATGATTGTCTTGGCCAGAGCTCAGTGAAACCAAGCTCTCTCCCCAATATGACAATAAACAGGGCAATCCATGGAAAGTTGCTAGCAAAGTATCTGAACAGAGTTGCCTGCTAATGATAGCTGCTACTGTGGCTGACTCATCCAGAAGGCACTGTTCTTATGCCTTCACCCCAGGTCTTCCAGATCTGTAATGGTCAAACTTTTATCATCCCATTTTAGCACTTAGTAGTCCATTCTGCTCTTTATGATGATGAAAAGACAGGCTTGGGGGTAGATCTCAGCGAATCTTCAGGTCTTGACATTCGAAGCCTACTTTCTAATCTTGAAGTTTGCGATACCATCTCTCCCAAAGGTTTGATTCCAGTCTCTAATAATATTTAGTAGATAGATGATTTGAGAATTATGCAATCCCCTTGAGTCTTGATATATCTGTAACATAAGGGTAATAGTGGATTATTCTGTTTATGCTACCAGGAGTACATGAGACATATTATGAAAATACTTTACTAATAGCATAAGCTAGTGGTCTCAGGAACAGATATCATTTAGAAATATCTCAAGGGATATCCTTGGTGACTTTCAAATTTAAAATGGAGGGCAGAGCATTGATTTCCTACATTTATGTTGCAATCTACTGTTACCTATGCTTCTCAGCCTCCTCCTTCCACCATGCTAATCGGGAGAGATTCTGAGGTTTCATTTTTAGAGCAACATTACTTTTGTTATCATGTTTACAGTTGTCAGACAATATATAATGAGTCACACATGCACTTTCTAGTGTTTTAAATCGATACCCAAAGTATCAAGACAGCTCAGCACATATGAGTATGGACAGGCTTTAGCTATCAATGAATAACATAGGATATTGCCATGAAATGCATATTTTTAAAAAATATTACTAATTGACCATCTAGTCCATGCAACCAGAATATAAAGTAAAGTCATAAATGCTTCTCTTTGTCTTACAGTGTCACGAATGAGTGTTTAGTTCTTCACTTTTTTTCTCTCCAGACAGGGCCACCTGCTGTGGCGAGGCTGAGGAAACTGGTCAGGGTGAGGGCTGCTTGGTGGAGCCACCCTTGGTGAAGCCAACCTTATATTCTGAGAGCAGATGGAAGGGTGGTTGTCAATTTGGGACTGTGACCTACTCTTTGTAGAAGAGAATCAGAGAAGGAGAGAGGGAAGGCAGGGAAGAGGAAAAAAGAGGAGACATGTTAGAGAGAAGAAGCGAGTGTGACCCACTTTATTATGCCAGCCCCCCAAGGGAAAGCAAAAAGAACCCTAAAGTCTTCTTAGCATGCTTCAGTCTGCACAAAGCCTTTCATTAAAATACACGATGAAAGAGAGCTTTGCCAGTTCTTGAGTTCAAAGCCAGATGTATACATTTTATTAGGTATTGACAAAGAGATACAATTATGATTGTATTTATTTATGGGATACAAAATGAGGCCCTCTGTGTGCAATAGAGAATAATTGGATTAAGCAAGTTAATGTACCCATCACCCCAATGTTTATCATGTGTACCACATGTTGAACCACAGCACTGTAGGATCTGACAAACATTTTACACTGTCTATCCAGACTCTGCAGTCTCAGGGAACCACTGCTCCTCCTGTGCACTCAGGTGATGCAGAATGCATGTGTAAAAGTCACATTTTTTTTGTGTGCATCTCATTGTACATAATGCCCTCTCCACGCATCCATATTGCCACATGTAATTATCCTCATCTTTAGGACCAAATATATAAATATATCTCTATATACAACACATTTTTTATTCACATTTGTAGTGATTTCACACCTTGGCTATTGTGAACTGTGCTGCATTAATTAACACAGAAGTGCAGATATGTCTTTTAAATACTTACTTCATATTTTAAAATTAGTTTAAATTAGGCTGAGCTGCTGTCCTTACTGTTTTCTAATACCCTTTATAATGCTGGATAAAGTAAACATCATCCAATGAATGAGTATTAGTAGTAACAGCAACAGTGCTGGCTCCCAGTCCTTGAACCACCTGTTTTATATCAGACACTATGATCTATAATAGTCCTAATATATGCAACATCTCCATTTGCAGGTGAAAGTCTTGAAATGCAGATATAAAATTAACAGATGAGCATAATTAGTGGAGGGACCAAATGGTGAATGTTTGCTTTATAACAGTATGCTAATTCAATTACAGAGAAATGAGCTTCCTCCACAGTAATTTATTTCCTAGTCCTCAGTGAATTCAGGTCTCTTACTCCATATGATAATATGACATTGAGGGACTTTGGTAGTCATTATTTAAGCAGGATCACACCAAACAAGGCAGTCAGTTGAATCTGTTATCCGGTTTTCAAGTGGTTATTTCTAGGCAGCATGCCTCATTTGTGCTTAGAGATGAAATGCTGCTGGGTGCAGGTTCAATGTTTCATCTGAACAGCGGTGTAGAAAAAGCAGTAGTTCAATAACTATTTAAACAGTCAACTCTATATTTCTACGAAAAGCTTTAAAAGCTTAACATGATTAAAGTTTATTTTCTCCCTAACAGTATTGCTAAAGAAGCATTTTGGTAGAGACATTTCTGTGTTCCATTTGCTTGGTTCTAGGAGAGACGCTAGATTTAGGATTGATGGCTTTCAGTAAGTTGATTTCCGAAGGGAATATGAATCATTACTCTTCCTCACAGCTCCATTTTTTTTTTGCACTCTAGACATTGGAAGCCAACACTCAAAAGTCTTTCGGACCACGTGCTTACCACGTGTTGTAATGGTGTAAGTCATTTTCCAACCTTGTTTGTGCCCAAAGTCAGGTAAAAGTGGTTTAGAAGAAACCGTGTAAGATATTAGCAAAGACAAGCTGTTCATTTTGTGACTGAATAGAGAGAGGTGATACAGTAAAAGCATTACTTAGAAAAGGTATGCAGAAAGCATCTTTCCCATGATCTAATTATAGAAAGCTATCTTCTAGATTCCAGAACAACTCTTGAAAATTTGTTCTTTAGAGTAAATTTGTGAAGTGAAAAAAAAAAAAAAAAAGCAACCTAAAAGTGTTGCATCATTTATATCTCTGCATAGAACACAAAGGGTCCAACAAATCAAAATGTTGCAAATTGCCAATGTAAGTAATGGATGATGCGAGCCTCCCAGTTTTCACTAGGGTAAGCAGCCAGATGGCTCCGGCAAAGCTTTCTGAATTGGAGGTGCCAAGTCTCTATGGGCACTTACTTTCTCATGCCTGCTTTTAGAGCCAGGTTCTTGGCTGGTCTCTGCTAGGCTCCATTCCATATGTCCTCTTGATGGGAGAGGCTCAGCATTCATGGAGACGAGGTATGAAAGAGGAATCTCTAGGATGAGTTCCCGACAAGTATCACCTAGATAAATTGAGGCAGGCGAGGGAGAGAGAGAAGTGACTCGCATCCAAGGTTTGGAGCAGCTGCTAGCTAGTCCTTCTCTCAGGAGCAAGCCTTGATAACAGAGAGAAAATCTGGCCAGCTCCATCCTCCTTACCACTGAAAGGACTGGAAGGCTCTTTTGAGTTTACTTTGTATTCTCGTCTCCATCACTTCTCACTGACCCAGCATCCTAGTGAGGCTTGTTTACACCCAGACAAGTAGGTACCAGTTTTTTAGACCATCCTTCCCTACAGCTAGCTCTGTAGGAAGACTGGCTCCTTAAGCAGGTCTGTAAGTTGTCAAAAGAAATAAGGAGGTGAGACGTGGTCAGTATGACGATGAATGCCTCTAAATGCATCCCTCTTGACAGAAACACTTTTGGAATCATCTCAACTGGCTCGTTTTGCGTTTTCGTTTCTCTCAGTGCAATAAAAACTCGCAAAGAAGTTCAATTATGGGAAACAATTAAAAATTCAGATTGCAAGAGAGAAGGCATCAGATTCGCCACAGACAGGTGCTGGCACAGATGGCCTGCTCACAAGTCCTGGCTTTATTTACAGCTTTTAAACGCAGACAGATAAATTGACAAAAATGTTTCTGGATTTTATAATGTGCTGAATGCCAAAATTTGGCTATAAATTTATATTCACTTGTAAATGGTTCAAGTTAAAGCCTCACCTCTCCAGGCACTTATGGAAAGACCATTTGCCTGCCATGTCTTTTGTACCCAATGTGAATAGATTAATGTTTATGTTTGGTGGAATATGTTAAATGTATTATTTTGATAGTATAATGACTATTTTGTTACTAAGGAAAAAAGACCTCTCAAGTCTAATTTGCATATTGCCTCATGGCCATATATTTCCAATATCACTATTGTTTTGGACATTGCCCAGTTTTTATTAGCCTTGGAGCATCCTGCTCCCTGAGACTTGCAAAACAAGTGACATGGGGCTCTAAGAGCAAGTGCTCCTCTCCTCAGAAGAACCAGTTGTGCTAACCCAGGTGATCAAATGTACCTAGAGAAACTTGACTGAGTGTTCAGCCCACATCATTATCTCTGATGTCTTAGTCTTGGAATGGGTACACCAAGGCTTAAAATTCTAGTAAGGTAGATATTGGGAGGCACTGGAAAATGAAGACCAAAATGGCATTTCAAATGGGTTTATATCAAAGCACTAATTCATCCATGTCCAGTGTCATGTTACTACAGAGGTAAAAAAAAAAATACCAGGAGGTTGAGAGCAGTCTGTGTTCATCCAGGAGGAAAATTCAGACACAGTCGTCTGAAATGTTGATTTCTGTACTTGTCTTCAAGCTCCATAGGCCGACTGTTGGGTAGACCACTAGAAAGCCGCTTACTAATATGACGTCTCCCCCTCTGAGCTTTACAAAACTGTGCTACTTTCTGCTGTGTGTGCTTATGTGGTGGGCACTCATTAACAGCCAGTCCTGACATTGTATCTTCAGATTAAATGTTCATTATATAAATCTGTCTTCTGGATATAATCCACGTTTTGTGTATTAGAACTGCAGGTCGAATCATCCATTCCTGTTTGGGGAGCTATAATGATTGAATGTAATTTACCCAAAACCCGTTTCACTCTTTGTTGAGATTTGTTCCATTTAAAGGGCCCAGGGTCCCGGGGAGGAGGTGAATGTCATTTGTAATATGTCATTGTTCTTCTTTAACCCGCTTGTGTGATTTGCTTTAGTATTTTTTTTCTTCCTAATCAATGCATCCATCTTCATCCTTGCTGTGGCTGCTCATGTGTCCTCCTTTTCCTGTCTTCTGCTTCTGACACTAAAAAGCCCGCAGCCCACTTGAGAACTCAGTGCCCTGCCTAGCAAATCGCACCTTGGACGATGACCCCCGAGTGCGGCGCACTCCCAGCGTGGGATGGCTCAGTAAGTCAATGGGTGGGGAAAGGGCCCAGATGGTGGTGGTCGGGGGGTGGGGGGAGGGAGGATGACTGGGTTAGCTAGTGATGTGAAGAACATTCCTGAGAGTGCCTGCAAAAGTAACATGTAAGGATCCATAAACCTGGCATGACTGACTCCTATTGCCAAACAGAATTTTCTCTGTGACTTGCTTGACCTGAGTTAAAGTCAAGTACATTGTCAGGGAGTGGAAATTGTGCAAGTGTAAGGGGTCAAGACTGGCGTGGCTACCTCTGTCTAGGCATCATGTTTCTGAAACTTGTTTTCCTCATATTGATGCTGGTCTGTGTCTTGTCCCAGGAATGTAAGGATAGTGACTTGAGATAAGGGCTTCCCATGGTAGTTTGGAAGAAGAATTTACTAAGCTAAAGACTTAACTCTACAAATACTCATTACATGCCTGAAAGACAGAAAGTGATACGGACAGTGCCCAAAGAGCTTAGAGCTTAGGAGGAAACCATTACCCTTTAAAAAAAAATAGAGCTTTGCTAGAGAGACAAGGGCTGTTTATCTGAAACCAAAACAGAGGACAGTTTGCACTTACATGGATTTCCCAACCCCCAAATTTCTACATTGATTATGTACTTAAGGGTTTTTTTTTTGATTATGTACTTTTTTTCAGATGTCAAGAGTCTCATCTATGGTGACGTCATTAGGTCTCTGCCTCATATACTAAAACTGTTGAGTTAATCCTTTTCCTATTTTAGCATTAGAAAATTTCACTCAACTGAAGATGTGTTTTTCAGCCGACTTAATGGGGAAAGGTTTAGTTCATCCTAAAATAGTGTTTGTTGAGCTATATTCTTTCAGGGCTTCTCTTGTAAGTTTGATGTTCTAAGAAACTATTAATAATAATCTCTGTGTCTCAGAGTCATAAATAAATGTGTTCCATATCACTACACCCTGGGAAAACTTGGACTCCATGCATTCAGAGATGAGCCAAGTGCATCTTTACCCTTGAGGGGTTTCCTTTTTAATGAAGGAGTGAGAACTCAAATGCCTAGCCATGTTTAAGAGGATAGATTGCTGAACACACACAGACACATACCTACACTCAGCTACACAGCCACCTATGGCTGCTTGGCCTGAGGGTGTTCACAGCAGAAGGCTCTGTGAGGAGTGGGGACTTAACCTGGAGGGAACTATGAATTTTGAGATGGAAGAATTGAGGAAGGAGTAGCCTATTTTTGAATATTAACTTTGCGATCTCTTTTTCTTAGAAAGTAGGTCTCGTTGGACAGCAATAAAAAGTTGTGTACATTAATCTGTTACTTTGCATGATCTCTGGGTTCAGTCCTTTCTGGGATACCCTTTAGCTTGCTAGACAGCCTGTTGTGGGAGCTGTTTCCATAATCTGCTCTTTGCTGATGAGAAAACACAAGACCTAGAGAGGTTAGGTAACTTCCCAGAACCACACAGCTCATTTGTGGGTAGGGCAGGAGTAATATGCGGCGGTTTCTTCTGTCTATGGTGGGTCTGAGGCTATCTTACTTACCGGTAGGAATTCACACAGTCAGCTTGCTAGGAGAATCTATTGACTGTACGGTGCAGTTCCACCTCCCGTGTGGTTTCCTTTGTAAGAGTCACATATGCCTTCCTATAAATCCATGGGTCTCTTAGTGATGCTTCCTGGTAAGCAGTTTGGCCTTTTGAATTTAGAGTCAGGCTGTTTGGGGTTTGACTCCTGGATCTACTGCTGATGGTTTTGTAACGTTGGAAAAGTTACGACTGCGCTATCAGCTTGGGCTTCTCATATATAAAAGTGTGTCAATCTTGCCAACATGGGATCTTTGTGAGAATTAAGTAGTGTATGTAGCGCAGTGTTTGATACTCAGTCATCTAGGTGGTAATAGTATTATTTCTTGAGCAACTTTAATTTTGTGCTTCAAAAGCTGATCTGTATCCCATATCAGACACCTGGCCATCAAAGCATCAAGACAATTGATAATGGTGTTTATTGTTGCTGTATTGATGGCTACTATCAGAAACACCAGCCTAAAATAGAACAGGGCTGATCTAAGAAAACTCCCAGTAATGAGTGAATCCTTTTTCCTGTCTATTTCTATTCTCTCTTATATATATTCTCTTCCTAAACTATTGTCTTTGATGTATAACCTCCGTCACTTTCTGAGGGCCCCCTATTATTTACTATGTCAGTTCAACAAATTAAATGTATACCTATTGAACAGCCCAAGGTGTGCAAAATAGGATTAAGTACCATTGGCTTCACCTTCCTACCTCGTTGCATTTTTGTTTACTGTCCTAATCAGCTAGTCCTTTGCTTTTTGATCTCTAAGATGGTGAGACCCACCTTTCTGCGCTTTAGCAGAACTTGCTGCCTGCCCACGGGAGCCTTTTAAGATAAACCTACCCCAAAGCACGTGGTAGTACCTGCATAAAACCCAGTCTTTATGAAATAGCTCTTATAATCACAGATCTTTCAAGTGTCAGAGTGCTACAGCCTCTATTGTCTGGGCCTCATGGTGGCAGGTTGCTTTCTGTTGTTCTCTGATGCTTCACTTCTCTCTACTTTCTCATCCTAACTCCGTTATGTCCTAGACTGCATCCCAAGGTTGCACATCTCCGGTGCATTGCAAGTGCTTGGTACAATGATGCTGTATGCTTCTTACAGGATTCGTGTTGCACATGCTCTGAAGTGATTTTTGATGCCTCATCCCTTTCATTAAAAGCAACCAACAGCTCGCTTTTCTCTAGTAGCTGCCTTGGCCACGGTACTCCATTAACTAGAAGTGGATATTGTTCACCTAAGAGAGCTATCTCACTGTATTTTCGCATATCCTGATCTGATGAATTGGTTATAAATTATCCTGATAATTAACGAAGAATTACTTTTTTTTAAAAAAATGCCAAAAATATCAGCTAATAATCAGGATTATAATAAGACTCCATGAAGTGAATCTTTCAGTATTTTTAGCAAGGTATTTTTGAGGCCCTGTAACTTGAAGTAACTACCTTTCAAAGACTGCTTTGAAAGGTGTTTGGGGAACTGAGCGCTCATCATTTCAGAGTGTTCCTTATCTTAGTTGTCACCTGAGGCAGATGCGAGCTTAAGGCTCTTATCCATTTCAAATGCTGCCAGGGTATTGAGTTAGAAGTTGGAACAAAACCAAAAACGATTTCCTCTCACAGATCAGATCTCTCAGGCAGTTCTGAAAGCAGCCAGGGCCACTGAGAACAAAAGAGAAGCGTTTCCCCTCCATGTTTCAGGACAGGCTAATACCAGCCTAAACGCTTTGCCATTATGGGAACGTGAGCTAGTCGCCTATCTTGGTAGATGGAGAATGGCTCTTCACCCTGAGTGCTTATCTGTGAATTCAGTTTGACGGCTAACAGCCAGCATCACTTGAGCCCTTATAAAACACTCGTGTCCCTTTGCTGTTAGTGGCATGAGATCAGCCACTCCGGAGTCACAGTTCTGAGTGTCTAAAAAGATGATGACACTGGGAGCCTTTGTGCCTTCTTCCTCTCGTGTGTCTTCTGCTTTGTGTCTGTCTCACACATGCGTCCACTCTTCGAGGCTGTGTCTAGCACAACGCCCTTCTTCGCGGCACTTTCCTACTGTCAGCTGCTGTTCCTATCCTGGCTCAGTTAGCATCACTCGTGAAAAATTGAAAACCCAGTGCTTAATTCAAGAATTTTTATCCATCCTACAGTCTGGCCACATATTAACCCCAAAATTTAAAGAACTGTTTTTTGTTTGGTTGGTCTTTCTTTCTTTCTTTCTTTCTTTCTTTCTTTCTTTCTTTCTTTCTTTCTTTCTTTCTTTCTT
>OU015756.1:27982229-28020622 GCA_907169655.1 Acomys percivali | reverse complement strand
CTTTCTTTCTTTTCAAGACAGGGTTTCTCTATGTTAGCTGTGGCTGTACCAGACTTGCCTGGCTAGAACTAAACTGTTGAGTGAGACTTTTATTCTTTTTCTAATTCTTTTTTTTTTTCTTCAAGCATATCTGGAATTAACTAATTAAATTTTGGATATTTGACCAATGTTTTATGACTCTTAAAGTTCTCCCAAGGTTCAATTGCAAGGCTGCTTACTGAACTCGGACTCTCAGTCCTTTGTGTAGACAGGGTAAGGATGACGAGACCATCAGACAGGGATTAGAGAGGCCATGGTAGATGCCAGGGCAGTGGGAAGGAAAGCCTGTCCTCTACAGTACCGAGGCAGTACCACTGGCCACACGTGCAGAAATGCTTGTCAGGAGAAAGCATGCCTGGGTGTACAAAGAGAACTAGGAAAATAAACTGAAAGTCAGCGATAAGACAGGAGGAAACTCACAGTCTGTTTGACATGCATGATTTCCCAAAAAGGTGTGAAAATTGGACACCAAGGAGTTAGGGTGAAATAACTGAGCCATTTGTGAAGGCTTATGGGAAGTAGTTCAGTACGGGGGTAGGATGGGCAGGACTGTGGGTAAGGGGAATGAATGTGTGAGAATTTTTTGGCCTTTGAACAGGAGAGGGCTGGGCATCCATTGTAGACCAGAGCTGAAGGGAGTTAGGGACTGGGCTGGGCTGTGACTGCACAGGTGGGAAGGATAATGCAGGATGACATCATGGTGGAACAACATACTGTGGCAGGAAAGCGAGGGAGTCTAGGGTGGGTCAAGCTTTGAACTTTAACCAAGACGATGATAAGAGAATATTCCTGGAAAATGGCAATGGGTTTATATAAACATGGTAGTGGAGAGCTCTGTCACTATCGTGCATTTTGTGGCCATCTTGGAAGATTTACTTCACCATGGGCTGGCATTATTAAATCTCTGCTCTGCTGTTACATTCTTAGTTGTTCTCCTTCTGCCTTTCTTTTACCTGGAGAGTAACAACCAGGTAGATGTTTATTTATGCTCTTAACTTGAGTCCAAAAACTTCCCTTTTCACTCTTCTGGTCTTTTCTTCACCAGGGTTAAGATATTAACTTGTTATTGAATATCAATATTATTTGGGTCACTTACTGATCTGGTTGACCTAAGGGTTTTTTTTTGTTTGTTTGTTTGTTTTTGTTTTGTTTTGTTTTGTTTGCAGAAAAGCTAGAAGAAAATTCAAGTGTAACTTTAAAACTTCTCTCACTATAATTGTTCCTAGGCACACTTTTCAAAAGACTGCAGGGAATAAAATCTTTCAACAACCTGACATCCATCTTTAGATTTCTTTAGTTAAGGGGAAACATTAGAAAATTAAGCGGTATGCAGTAACAAGTTACAAAGTTCTAAAAATACAGAAAGCTTGAGCTACTTTTCTCAAAAGGAGTTAGTTACTGTTTATCCTGAGCCTCTAAAAGCAATCTCAGGGGTTGCTTGATTGACACCTCATATTGTATTCACAGTGCTCTAAAATATATACTGATTCTAAACAGTTTACAGACCGATAGTGGGGAAAGAAGAAAAGCTTAGCAGTTCTTTTTTATTGCAGAGTACCAAAGACTTGGACGAGGCTTCAAGAGGCACAGATATGGAGGAGATCTGACAGCTTGCTGAAACTATACAATAGTGTTGTTTTCGTTACTTTTATTTTTCTTAAAAGAGGAATTTGGAATTGGGATGATTCAAACCGGTGCTTGACAAAAGTGATGATATATTGGTAATCAGACTCCATCTTTCACCATCAGGCCTGTCCTCTTTTCCAATTTCCCTACATTTCAGACCACTCCCATAGAGCCCACTTTGCGAACGCTCAAATCTCTTAAGCATCACCTCTGTCGTGCTGCCTGTCTTTGTCTTACTATGCCTGTTCAGGATCTCGCTTCCTCTAGCTTCATTCCCCCGTCTGCTATAACAGCCTGATCTCTGGAATCACAGTTTGTGGTTAGTCTTGTACAGATGCATGGCAATATGATGGCTCCTACTTGTCTTCGTATACTTGGCTGATAAGACACATCCTTACATGGGAATGCCCAGTGGTTCCTCTGTCCATCTTGAACAGCCACCAGCCCTCGAGCTTGGCAACAAGGCCCGTGGCACAGCAACATGCAGTTGGAATATGCACGCTCTCTGTGTCTGAACTTCTCTGTATAAGCACTACAGTTAGCACATGTTTACCGTTGCTTGAATTTCCTAGGCACTTCTCTCTCTTGATGCCTTTGTCCTGAACAATCTTCCTGATGGGATACTCTCCTTCTTCCTGGAGCTTTCTTCTCAAACTCTGCATTTCCATTAGGGGAAGTGCTGTCCTTAAAGCCATTCCTACTTAGAGTATTCTTTACTGACCTTGAATTCTAAAAGGTTTTTTTTTTGTTGTTGTTGTTGTTTAGATTTCTTACCAACATTAAGTTTGGTCTACTTTATGGTATTGAACTATATGTTTCTTTAAAAGAAAGAGATTTCCTTATTTTTATTCTTAATTATGTGTGTGCTGCTATGTATGTATGTATCTGTACAGAGGCTATGGAGGCCAGGAGAGAGCATCAGACTCTGGTTTGGAGTTATAGGGAGTTGTAAGTATCCTGCCATGATGCTAGGAACCAAACTCTGGCTCACTGCAAGAGCAGTATGTGCTCTTAACTGCTGAACTGCTGTTTCTCTGGCCATTGCCAAGGATTTCCTAAGGGCAGGAATCTTGTCTACTGTGATATTTTCTAGCTCAGGGGTCAACAGATTAGCCCATGGCTGATTTGTCTTACAAATGTTTCATTGGAACAAGGCCACACTCATTAGTTTATGCGCATTTCTCATGGCTGCTTTCCTGCCACGAAGGCAGAGTTTGGCAGTTGCAACAGAGATCATAGGCCCCACAAAAGTTGAAATAGTTACTATAAGCCAGTAAAGTGTGTCCTGTCCCTTGCGCTGAAGTCTTGATTTTCAAAGTGGGCTTTCAGGATCCTTGTATATTTCTAATATTCATTCATGGAGTTTGAAAAGTACTACCATTTTCTTCAATGTAGTTTAACCAAAGCAGTATTTCTCAGCAGATTGAACACAAGATAGAAGCAAACCTTAGAATCCAACTACATTTCATACATCTATGTAGTAAACAAATTTGTAAACATTTGAGTGATATTCTTTTACTGCTTTAGAAAAATTATTTTACATGAAAGAGATTACTTATGTAATACATTTATTATTTTATAGCTAATGAATGGATATTATTATTACTGTTATTATTAATTATTATTATTTATTTACTGATGTGCTAAATGTTAGTAGTTAGTGCCCATGTAAGTAAATACTCTTACTTCTTGTTCTCTCTTTTCCGTGTGTGTGTGTGTGTGTGTGTGTGTGTGTGTGTGTGTGTGTGTGTGTACACTAGAGATTGATGTGTGCTGTCTTTATTGTTCTCCATTTCATTTTTTCACACAGGGTTACTCAGTGACAGTGGAGCTCACTGATTGGCTAGGCTGGCTGGCCAGTGAGCTCCAGGGCTGCCTGTCTCGACCTCACCCTCGCAGCTCAGGGGTTACAGACATGAGCCAGGACACCTGGATTTCATGTGGTGCTGGGGATCCAAACAGGTGCTCATGCCTGCACAGCAAATGATTTGCCCACTGAGCCGTCTCCCCAGCCCTGACAGTCCTTAATGGTTAAATGCATAAAGATATTCTGACATCAAGAACTCTGATAACTGCCACTTTGTTGTGTCTAACAGAGTGTATTATCTATAGCAATAAATCCACAATGTGGATTAGCCAAACTATATTGTTGGCAGTATGAAACTAAGGAAAGCATAGTGAAAATAACTGAAAAATATTGAAAGGGAAAGATACTAAAATGCAATAATATATCTACTATAAGTTTGTGACTTTGCTCCTCTTGGGCCCTTCAAGAATATTAATCAGGGACTTTAGGGATGGGGCACATTTTGTGGGACTAGGAATCAGGTCTTCCTGATTTGCTGAGTTCATGACAACTCATAGCCAGGATGGGCTATACTATGCAAGAGTGACAACTAACCCTCTAAATCTCAGTTGATTAATCCATCACCATTTTGTTTAATATATCACTTTTGAAAAATATTTATGATGCTATATGCTAACATAGCTCTTCAGTGGCTGTACCCACCATCCTCACACAGGATCCACACTCAATCTCTGCTTCCATAGTCACTTTGACACTGTGTAAGACATACCGAGATGCACAAGTTGCCTCTTGCTTGTAGCCAACAGTGACACATGCCCCTGCCATGTACATTCATGTGACCCTATGAGCCATGTGACTACACCGAGCTTTAGAGAATGCTTACGTTCTCATGTTCTCAGAAGCTGTAGATTCTAAGCACTGCATAGGTGTTATGACAACCACTCAAAGCACAACAAGAATTATAGCCTTGACTTTGCAGGCATCCCTCTTGGCACAGCTGAGCACCCTATAATCCAGTGTGCAGAGATCTCCTGTGTGTTCTCGCAAATGGAAGGTGTAGGTTTGTTCATGATGAGGGAGTGCCAGGTGAAGGGTTACCAGTGTGACTGTGGCTTTACAGGGGACTTGGGAGGTAGACTAGATTAATTTGAAACTGAGGGAGAATCTTCCATGCAAATACACAATAAAGTACTATTATTAGGCCAAACAATGTCTAGATCTAATTACTGGAGACAACAGAAAACCCAACTACTTGAATTAGTATGTCTGTGCACATGTGAGTGAGGGAGACAGAAGGAGAAGCAAACACAATATTCTAGTTGCAGATACCAATTTCCAAGTTAATAATAAAATTTCCTCTTGGAAGCAAATGGTGGAATTATACTTTGATAAAAATTGCTGGCAGAATCTTCAGAAATAGGGCTTTTCTCCTTGTGGTAAGCTGAAAAATCTGTGATGTTTACAGTTGTCCTTTTAATTCAGACTTTACTTCTGCTCCTCCCTTGAATGCATCCTGAAGACCTTCATCCATCCTCTTACCGACCCCTCAATACCCTGCATGTAGGATGTTGGCTTGTCCTTCATCATCCAAAAGTTTCTGCTTCTTTATTTCCCAGAACTGAGATCTGTATTATTAGGACCACTGGAAATGTGGATACTCAACTGACCACTAGAAGAAGGTCCCCTTTTCTGAAGACTCTGCCAGCAGTTTTCTTCTGCTCTGAGACCTTACCTCCTATGGGGACCATTTCAGTTGCCTCTTTCTTCCCCTGCCTTTGTCCTTCTTCACTTTACAGAATTCACCTTTCACAATTACCCCAAGAATCCACATCCTTGTTACTTGAGCTACATGTGTGCACACAGCACTCTGCTCAGAACCCTTTAGTGAGTGCCCTCTTATTTGTCAGTCTAAGTTCACATTTCCCAGTCTAGCTGATAATGGTAACACCAAGCCCAGATTCGCCAGTCTGTGTGGTGCTCCTTAACTTCGTCTCTGCTCAACTCCATAGATCGTCGTTTTATTTTTCTGCCCTTGCATTATAATCTCAAATAACTTACATTTTCAAAAATGTTGACTTAATGCTTTTCAGTCTGTCAGTTATTCCTGCTTCTTCAGCAGCCCACACTGATGTGCTTAGATTTGCTCTATTGCTAGGTCTCATTTGCTCCAAGAAGACCCCTTTTCCATACCTTTCTCTGCTCTCCCTCCAGCCATCAAAGCTGCCTCATTCATGCCCTTAGACTCACCCCTCCCACCTCTGCTGATCTTTCATTACATCATAATGTTTATGTTTCCTTCATTGCTGACAAAAGGGCCTAAAAAGAGCCCCAAACACATCCCATTTATCTTTGTATGCCTGCTGCCAAGCATGGTGTCAGTTAAAGTTGGCCTGGACCAGTTCATCCACCCGATTCTTGCATGACTAAGTTACTTGTTAACTGTGTACTTCCAGCAACACTTCTACCTCTGTTGTTCCCTCTAGGTTGGCTTAGAGATCATCTTTAAAAGCTTACTCAGTCTGATACCAGGAAGGGAAGTAGATAGTAGCCAGGCGCCATATCTTTAACCAGAATGCGCAGTCGCCATTAGCTGAGACCAACATTCAGTAGGCCTTCTTTTACTTCTGGATGTTCTGAAAAAGCAAAGCATGATAACGAGTAATGACACATTTCTCCAAATCGGATAGCTTACCTTGTTGATGCACGATTAGTTTTTATTCATTTAGTTCATGGTGATGATAGGGTGGAGACTCTTACTGGACAATGGGTTGTGATTATGCTGCATAGGTTGGAAGATTTTTTTTTTCTTTTTTAATCATTAAAACAATTTTTTAAATGAAAATATAATTACAATATTTCCTCCTTCTTTTTTTCTCCCTCCAACCCCTCTTTTGTATTATCCACCTTGCTTTCTCTCAAATTCATGACTCCTTTTAAAAAAACAATTGTGGTTGCATACATATACACTTGTATACATATACATAGAGCTGCCATTGCTTGCTCAAGATGTTGGGAAGGCAGCTGTGACGAGTATGATTTATGCAGCATGGTTTCCACAAAGCCTTGGTGGCTCCGTGAAGCTAAGTATTTAAGCTAGTCACAGGGCCTTTGCAAATAAATATTCCAGACCCCTTTCCTTCTGAGCACGCATATGAGGGCTTGCCTTCCTTGCCCAGTTAGAGTTAGGTGTGAGTGGCTCCATGATGAGAAAATGTGAGCAGAAGTGACTGGTGTCCTTTCCAGAAGCTTCTAGAGTTGGCGCCTGCTTGGTGAGTGCCCTTTTGGCAGAGCAGCAGTGATCTAGAGAGATGGCTTTGTGCACCAGGGTCTTGGCCTAGGAGAGGTGTTGAACTGGGGCTTCCTCCAGTCTCACATGCTCTCACTGTGAGCGAGCAGCAAGTCGTTCTGGTGGCAAGCTGAGAGGCTCTGCTGGTCCTTCACTGTGACTGGTCTGGTAGTATGGCCTGTGGTCATCTGTCGGTGGGAAGACCCACATCCGACTCAGTCATGCTGCAGAGTTCTGATGGCGCTCTTCCTGTCCACGCCTTCATTTGCTTAGCATTTCTCAGATCTCAGGGTTCTCTTCCCTCAGCCATGGGTCGTCCCATCTGGTAACAAGAGCTGGGCTCACCAGTAACTCCATTTTGCTGTTTTGAGTTAGGAAACAACATTCCTGATCTTTTTTTCAGTGATAGCCATCCAAGGATAATTTTTTCTGCAATGCTTCTGGTTTTTAAGGTTCTTTCTTAGAAATTGCAGGAAACTGTTAGAATATGGGCCACTTTGGGCACTACTGTGGGCTGTGGTGAGCTTTTACGTTAGAACGTCAAAAACTTCCTAAAGATGTTCTTCTGATAGTAACTGTGGTTAAAAATAGGCATATAGTCTATGTAACCGTACTGGAAGGAATAGTATCAGCACCCTTTTTGAGGAAGAACAAGGTAAATCCAATGATAAGGACCACCTTTTCTTTGATGAAAAACATTTGTTTGAAAATCAATTCTTCCAGCACACATTTGCTCTGGAGCTCTGGTTTAAGGAATTACTGTGAGTGTTGAGGCTTAATGCATCTACCCAACTTCCAAATGATATCTTTTAATAATTTCTTCTCTATAGTTCTGGGGAAATGCATATAACTTACAAGAAAAAACATACAGGTATTATGGTGCTATATTAATTTATTCAGACTGCCAGTTCCCAGCTGGTAAGCACAGTGCTTGCCTTCTGGTGGCTACCAAGTAGACCTGTTTGTCATCAAGAATGACACTTGTGGCAAACGTATCCTATCCTGAGCAGAGTGAGAGATACTTGCAGATATGCAGTCCACACCTGGAGGAGGAGGAGGACCCAGAACCGTAGGGGTGAACAGGTAACTGGAGGTCTAGACTTGTCCATGCTTGGCTGGTTCACAAGACTTGGCTTACGATAACCATGGAGACGGAGGAAGGCAGGCTTCACTTTGCTTCTTTAGAAGAGAGCTCTAGTCCTTCTGGGTCAGCCTTTCTGTGAAGAAGATACTGGCTTCAGGGCTCCTGATACTTTTGGGTGAGACGGGAGGGTATTTTTTGCAACCCAGTTATTTTCCAAAGAAATCACGACCAGATATGGTCTTAAGTTCAGATCATAAAGCTGCTTGCTTGGGGGAAGATATGGTCCTTAGAATGACGATGCAAGGTATGTCAAAGGCATGGTGTGCCTTTGCACACTTCAGTTTGGAGGGCAAGGAGGTATCAGTGACTAGCTCTCAAGTGCTAGAGAATTACAAAACACAGCAAAGGCCTCTGTGTTTGAGAAGATGCATGTGCCTTCAAAGAGGACCCATAGAAGATATGTGTAGTTCAGTGGGCAGCATCTCCTTATGAGCACATCAATGCTTCAGTTGGTACCTTGATATTATATTCTTCCCAACTCCTTAGTCCATGCACATTATAGCCTAGCTGGGATTTGTGGCCATGGACCACCTGTAAGAATGAACTTTGTTGTTATAAAATAAATGTGTCACTTCATTAAGTGGGAAATTTCCTGTCACCAAAAACATATAAGCAGGAAGTTGGCAATATCTAGTTAGCAGAGAAAAATCAGCCTGGTGAGAAGTGGTGAGATGATCTCCGTTTGCCCTTTGTTTGTGAGCCTACAAGCCAAATGTAGTACAATTAGGACACCAGCCTTTCTGGGGCCCTTTCTTGGGGCATGTCCAAATTTATTGTACCCTCTCTACTGAATTCCTGATCCCAACAGTAGTAAGCCTGTGAGGAAATTCTGGTAGTCGGTGAGAGGAAATTTTAAGTTTGAAACTCATTCACGTTACTCTGATGTGTTTCCCTTTCCCTCTCCTTTCCTTTGTCCTGGCTCAGCAGAAAATGGAGTTTTGAGAAATTACCTTTGTTCACTGGTTTAAGCAATCTTTAACCAACATAACTAGACCCAGTGAAGCATTTTTGTGCTCTCTGCTGCTTCTGGTTTTTATTTTTTGTGCGATGCTTCTTGTGTTCCACCACTTGCTCTTCTGCCAGCCACTTCATTCTCCTCTGTGCGACTTCAGTAAGAAACACAATCAGTGTCAGATGCTAGAATGAATACCAGACTCTCTGTGCAGAAGATACCAGCAAGTGCCATCAAAGGCCTTTCTAGACTTGAGTCTGGGGGTGTGGCTCAGTTTGTAGAGCATTTGCCTATCATCCATGAAGGTCTGGGGTCCGTTCCCGGCATCACACAAAATTTGTTGTGCCAGTGACTTCCTATAATTCTTTTTAAAAATATATTTTATTAACTTATTCATATTACATCTCAATTGTTATTCCATCCCTTGTATCCTCCCATTCCTCCCTCCCTCCCATTTTCCCCTTACTCCCCTCCCCTATGACTGTGACTGAGGGGGACCTCCTCCCCCTGTATATGCTCATAGGGTATCAAGTCTCTTCTTGTGACCCAGATCTAGCCAATGGATAGGATGTTCATCACAGATAGCAGACTTCCTATAATTCTAACAACACTCCTACAGGGAGGCACGAAGACCAGAGTTTGATGTTACCCTTGGGTACAGAAGGCTAGTCTGAGCAGTCTGAGCCCTCATTGCCACAATGACAACCAAAGCTAAAAACAAACAAACAAACAAACCCCCTGAAGACCCTTTCAGACCTACAATGTGTTGAATGGAAGTAAGTTAAGTTCATCTGTGTAGCTTTCCCTTTCCTCCCCACCCCTCCCTCTCTCCTCTCTCTTCCCTCATCCCCTCCCTCCTCTTCTCCTTTTTTCTATGCTTCTTTCATCCATTTTTCTACTAGAGAGTCAGTGTAGGCCTTACACATACATGGCAAGTATTCTACCCCTTAGCTATATTCCAACACTCCTCCCCACTTTCATTTTTAATTTTGAGGAAAGGTCTTACTCTGTTCTGTGGGCTGTCCTTGAATATGCTCTGTAGGCCAGATAGACCTAGAATATGTGATCTTCCTGCCCTAGCCTTTTGAATGGCTGGAATTACAGACATGTATCCCCCAGTTGGGGCTTATGTTGGTTTCTTTAACAAATAACTACTGCTGACCTTTGCCCTCAGTGAGGCATCTCTCACAGTGAAGCTAATGAAGCTATCTATCACACAGAAGCTCTCTGCAGTCTCACCTTCGGCCCGAAGTGACCTCACATCCCCTGTGTGACGATGAACACTTCTTCAGGGCCTCAGTGCCCGTGTTCTGATGGCTAACGCAGCTTCGGCTCCCACCGCCAGGCGGGAATTAGAAGGACAACGTCCTTGTTCTCTGCACTCATCTTCGAGGACTGGAAAAATCTAAATGATGAGTTGATATGGCACCCAACCACAGCCGTTTGAGTTGACAGTTTCCATTGAGGTCAGTGGGGATCATGAAAAGAAAAAAAACAAAAACAAAAACAAAACAAAACAAAACAAAAAAAGAAACAAATTACCTGTTATTGAAAGCCTGAGCAGAACATTACCTCATGTGTTTTCTTGTTTATTGTTTATGGCAATTTTATCATGAGCTCCTGTCCCATTTTAATCCTTTTCTTATACTAACTTTGTCTTCTTTCCATTGTACCTCTTTAAATTTTTTCTCTGAATATGTCCAGTAGGCACATCCCAGAAAAGTGAAGTTTGAACCACCATTTGAACTTTTTACCCTCCCCACCCATGAACTAGTTAAAATAATAGTGGTCAGTTAATATTAGGCATGTTTGGGTTATCGAGTGAAATATTCATATACCTTCAGAACTTCTTAAAATGCTCTCTCTCTTTCTCTCTCTTTCTCTCTCTCTCTGTCTCTTTCTGTACACACACACACACAGAGAGACAGATATTAATATAGATATGTGTAACTTAGAAGTTTTATACTCCCCGCCCCCCTGTGTATGTGTGTGACTTAGAAGTTGAATACTGCCAACTGAGAGGAGCTGGCAGCTGAGTGAGGGTACATGCATGTACAGCAAAGTAAGTAAATAATCCCAGACTCGCTTTAGTTCAGACCAGAATTCTCCAGGCTATCTCTAGAGTCACCAAAAGCCGTGAAGTTGTCATATCATTGGGTCCTAGCTGTCACTTAAGTGCATAACCAGGCATGTGCATAACCAGGAATATTTGTGCCCCAACTTCATCCCCTTAGATTTCAGGCACTTTAATCTGGAGAGCCTCCAGAGCCATATGAGCTTGAAGGCATTTGTGCCTTCTGTGTCTGTTCCTAGCATTGGGGGAGGGGTGTGTGTGTGGCTTGTATTGACTGGCTGTGCGTGAGGTCAGTAAGGCCATGGAGAATGACTGTATAGAGAGGCCAGTGTCAGTGCCTCTCTGAGGTTTTGTGAATCATAAACCAGAGAACAAAGTGTAGGCCCAGAGAGTATGTGTTAACCTTTTATGGTTCTGTGCATACATCTGTCCTTATCTGTACATATGCTCAGCCACTGTATCTATACTTATGTATTTATTTGGCTGCAGATACAGGGTTATGAAAATGGCTTGCTTTGCACACATGCACATACTTCTGTGCTATAAGGGATTTTGCTGACTAATAATATAGATTAGAGTCATTGATAATTCAGACAGAGCTTGTGGGAAAATACCTATAATTTTTTAATTATGTAAAGAATATGACATGGAGGATGCTAAACTATTTAAAATGTAATTCTATTTTCTATAAAATTTTTAGTCTCTATGTTTGATTTAATTTAGTGAGATCTCCTGAAGTTGGCCATTGGTCAGTGTTCGTACTGGCTCACATGATACCAGCACATTTAGTAAATATCAAGATCTTATCAAATTGAAATGTACAGAAAGACTTCTCTCTTCTCCTCCTCCTCTTGATTTTGCTTTGAGGCAGCTTTCAGCCCAGGCTGGCCTTGAACTTGCAGATCTCCTGCCTCAGCCACCCAAGTGCTGTGTTTATAGACACGCTTGTGCCTGAGTGAAGAACAGTTCTCTTTTATCTTTCTACTCCCCAGGGCTGTCTTTATAGCAAATACTTTCAGCTCTGAGTGGCTTTTCATTTTGTCTTTTACCTTTTTAATGTCTGTCTTTACATCATTATAAGGTTTTAGTCATAGATATTGTCTGTCAGTGTTTTCCACAGGGGAAATATTATTTATATACTTCTTTGTTTTAATAATAATAATAATAATATATTATATTATTATTGTTGTTGTTATTAAATTTTGCTCCACTATAAATAACTCTTGTAATAATATACAAAAAATAAATAACTCTCGTGATTTGGAGTAAAGATCTTAGTCTTCAGTTTCTTTATGTAGCAAGATTGACCGATGGTTTGACTTTTTATCACTGACATGCATACTCGCCTTTTTCCTTCTCCTCACTGCTGATGTTACCGGACTCGGTCACTGCTACTCTACTTTCGGTTCTCAATATTAATCAGATCTCCCTCCATTCAATGCTATGGTTTCTATCAGTTGAATCTAAGGCTGAGAGTCCATAAATAGAAATTTGTATTATGGCTTTTAGTAATAGAGTTCTCTCTAAGGCTTTGATGTTCTCTGTAAGTACATTAAAAAAAAAACTATACTTACAGTTATAGATTTATTTAAACTAAATTCAAAATTTAAACTGTAAACAGAGTTGGGGGGGAGGGGGAAGGAGAGAGAGGAGGAGGGTGTGTCTGGGTAGGCGGGCATGTACCACAGTGCGCATGTGGAGGTCCGAGGACAACTTTGTGGAGTTGGTTCTCTCCTTCCTTCCTCCTTTATGTGTGTTCATGAATAGAACTCAGGACTTCAGGCTTACGATGCAAGAGCCTTTAGCCATTGGGTTAACATACCAGCCTTTAGATTAATAAAGAAAAAAAAAAAGAAAAAGAAAGAAAGAAACAGCTCCATTATTATACTGTTAAGCTCATAGATGCTAGTAGCTTGAAGGATGCTTGGGTAGTACTGCTGGCACATTGATCCCTTCTCTCGGCTCCTGTGTCCTCTCCTCAGTGCTACAGTTACCAGTTGCTGTCTGGGCCGGCTGCATGGTAGACAGTCATTGACGTTCCTCGCTCTCCTGAGTGGCGAGGATAGCTCCCCTTTCTCTAGATTATTTCCTCATTTTGTTAAATTATACTATAAGGGAATATTAACACTTTTAGGACAGTTTAGCCCCACATCATCTCTATTATGTTTGCCGCAGGCCATCTGTAGTTTGAAAGGGTGTGGAATTCTTTTAAAAGCCTCATGTTGTCTTCTACGTGAAACACTCAGGGCTGCTGCTCTAGAAAAGCCAGCTTTCTGATTCTAGATCGAGAAGGTCTAGATCGCTTAGTTTTTGGTGTTACAAAGTTTTATACCAGATCATCCTTTCCTTTAGTGTTTGGAGGGGCCCTTGTGGTCTGAAGAAGCACCCCCTATTGGCCTAGGGGTGTTGTTGATAATGCCTTTCCTTCTTTAGCCTTGTTCTGGTTTAATAACATTTCCTATAATCAGATTTTGACATTATTCTTGCCATCCTCTGCCTGTGATCTCTTCTCTATGTGGTGTGCTTTGTTCTCCATTTCCCCTTGTGTGGTATTTCTTATTCTTTTCTAACTCATGTTGAGGAGTTCTTTTGGATGCTCATATGAATGGAATGTGCATACCGATGTTTAAAGCGATTGGTCTTTCTGTCTAAGCCTTATCTTTGATCTCTTTTTTCAGAGCATCCTGCCCGTGTTATAGGTTTGAAATAATTTCAGATCTCTCTAAAAACTAGTCAGAATTTTTATTTTATGTTTTCTAAAATTATGTTTCTTTTTCTCATTTTTTTTCTTTATGGAGTATATTTAAGTTTTGAGTTTTCTTTTAAATATCTGGTAGTCCTCAAATGATTGTTTTTTTAAAAGAAGAATCTCATTACAGTCCATTCTGGCCTTGAACTTCCTGTGTGGCTGAGAATGGTCCCAAGCGTGGGGATTCAGGCATGAGCGGGCAATAAGCCGGTAGCATCAGGCTTCCATTGCCTATTTGTGAGGAGGAACATTTAACTTAGAGTGGGCAGGAGATCTTGTCCCCACATCTTCTGTAAGGCCTGGAATTCAGAAGGCTTTGCTCTGAGGCACAAACACCCTCACTACTTAGCAAGGAGCATCCCAGCATAAATGCGCTGAAGGCTGCTGAGACTTCTGCACACTAAAATAGGGTGTGGCATGGGATATCTGCTATCCTTTCAGCTTGTGTCTTGCATCTTGCTTCTGATGGACACTGCCTGGGATATTAACTGTCAGCTTCCTTGGAGATGTCCAGGATGTCTTCTGCAGCTCTGTGCATCTCTTCGCATACTTGATCCTTCCGGCATGGTGTAGCTTTACTACCCTAGCTGCTTTTCTTCTTAGAGCAGTTTTGAAGTCTTTTGTGTGTGTTGATGTTTCCCCATTTCTTTTCATTGATATAGCTTTTAACTTTTTCCTTATTATTATTATTTTTTTAATTTACGAAGGATGAAAAGAAAACTATCCATTTAAGACATCTGCTGAGATTACCATCTCTTTTTGTTTGTTTGTTTGGTTTTTTGAGACGGAGTTTTCTGTGTAGCCCTGGCTGTCTTAGATTGGCTTCATAGATCAGGCTGGCCTTGAACTTACAGAGGTCCATCTGCCTCTGCCTCCCCAGTGTTGAGATTAAAGACAAATGCCACCACGCCTGGCTTGAGTTTACCATTTTGAGTTGGTGGCTTTCTTAAACATTTTAATCTTAGACATTTCTCCATATCACAGAATTCCTTGATAATCTTGGATCTAGTATCTATCTAAATGCAAGAGAAAAGGCCAGCTAGAAAGGAAACTGCAGAGGACAGTCGTCTTCTTGGAAAGGCAGAGCTGTAGAAACCTGCTTCAGTTCTTCTCTGCCTTGGTTTAGGATAATTTAATGAAAGTCACTTTGAGTCAGAGCCTGTTTGAAAGAAGGCAGTGATGTGCTCACCATGTCTCTCTTAGCCTGCCTTTTCTGTTTACCCTTCTCCTAGCTAGCTGAGGCTTGCTGGAGGATTTCTTTCTGTTTTTTGTGAAACATGAAGGCCACAATTGTTCATACTTTTAACACTGTTTTTGGATGAATTTATTTTTCTGTCCATTGTTTTATATTATGTGTACATATGGGTTCTGCCTACATATGTATACATAGTTATGCATGGATATGTGCATGTGAGGCACACAGAGAACATTGCAATGACACGTGTGATCACAAGAACTGCAGGCTCCTGAAAGTATTTGAAGTGGGTTTCCTATTTGGCGCAGTATCTAATTGTGCCAGTTTCTTGTTACTTTGTTACCTGAGTAATGGTTTTATAGTGTGTGTGTGTGTGTGTGTGTGTGTGTGTGTTTGTGTGTATGTGTTTGTGTGTGTGCATGCGTGTGCACAGCATAAGAAAGAGAGACAGATTTTTTGAAATACTTAAAAATCGACTTTAGATCACAGTGAAATTGAAATATTCATTACCATTGTTAGAATGGAGTCACCACGAATTAGCAGAGTTTTGCTCTTTCTGGTTGTTTCTTTGACATTGGAATGTCTAAGATCTAACATTGGACTGAGGGAAAAACTCACAAGTAGTCAGACAATTAAAACAGGACAAACCAGAGCCAGGAGCTGAGGTTAAACAGGTACACCACAGGGGTTGGGTAGCAGAGATCTGGAAGAGTAGAGAGTGGCCTGTTAAAGAGAACAGACGTTGTGGATGCAGGTGTTTGTGGTACTGTCAGGTGTCCTCTGCTCACAGCCAGATCTCCATATAAAGGCATTTCTTTTCCTAGCCCCATACATTAAGAATGACTTCAGCTTTTGGCTGAACTTCACTCCTACTTTGATAGTTACGTGATCCTTTTGATGTCTTCTTCTTTCTACCACATCTACCCCACCTTCCACGCTGGTCACATGGTTTGTGCTGTTTCAATTTCCCTGGTGTTTCTCTGCCCCAGGCTTGCTTGTCTTTTAGTTGCACCCCCCATACCTGCCTGCCTTTCCCCTCACTTCCTGACTTTCCTTTGCAGGTTTCTCTTCTCTTCTGACTGCTTCTGACTTCTGTTGTGCTGCTAGCAGACAGACATGGCTGGCTTGGTCTTTCTGCCCTGTGGCTGCTAGGCCAGTTACACACCTTTTCCTTATTGACCCCCCAGGCTTTCCAAGTCTAAAGGCTCCCAAGAGTGCATACAGTGAACAGCTCTCTCCGTAGGAAAGGGGTTTAGCACAGTTGCCTTTATAGTAGTTTTCCAAATGGAGGTCAAACTATCAAGTCATATTATTTATTAAAACTATGACAAGGTGTGATGGAGATTAATCCACATTCAGAATTTTAGATGCACCAAGATAGTAAAGATGTGTTCTTCAAGGCTGTCAAATACAAATAGCCAAAACACCAAGAATGTAACATTTATATAATTCCTTATTGTGTCATGGTTCTTCTTGCTATAGGTAGTTTATTGTATAGATGTGAAATAATATAAATGTATATATAAAAATTAAAAATGTTTAATTAATTTAAAAAAGTGCAGTTATGCTCTATGGGCCAGACCTGTGAACAAGACAGGCCAAGCCCTTGGCTTTGGGCTTAAAATTTATGTTAAATAACAAGCAAACAAATACATAATAAAATGTCATAAATAAAAGAATTAAATGAAATGATCAAAGATATCAAAGTTGGTCTTTCTTAGATATGATATTTCCTCAGAGGGCTTCTAAATGGCTGGCAATGTTTTCTACTTTCCTTAGTCTAATATTTACAGTTCCTCAGATTTCTACATTTTGCGTAAAGGGTGGGGACTAGGAATAGAGGGCTTAGAGACCTTTTTGTTTTGTTTTGTTTTTTAATTATTATTATTATTTTTGGATAACTTGTCGTCATAGAAAACAAGACTATTTCTTTTAGACTTTCTCAGTCAACCTCATTAAACATATGCCATTATATTCCTCTTTATGCAGTAGTTGAAATGGGAAGTAATGGGAAGGTGAAATGCAAATGCAGTACTTTTAGTGTAGAAAACAAATACTAGAGAATCTGTTGTATGCACATCATGGGATTTCACACACTAGACTGTGACTGTGCATGAGGACACCCGGAAGTCCTGTGGTTTCCTTGTTTCACAATCGTATTGCTGTTGCTTTTAGTATCGTGTCTGCTTTGTCAGGGAGGAAATGGTTTATTGGCTTATACTTCCACATCGCTGTTTATCATTGAAGGAAGTCAGGACAGAAAGGCAAACAGGACAGGATCTAGGAGGTGGGAACTGATGCTGAGGCCACGGAGGCAGGGGAGAAGTGCTGCTCACTGGCTTGCTCAGCCTGCCATCTTATAGACCCCAGGACCCGCAGCCCAGGGATGGCACCATCCACAATGGGCTGGGCCCTCCTCCCCCATTAATTACTCAATAAGAAAATGCCTTACAGTGCGATCTTATGGAGACATTTTCTTAATTGATGACTCTACCTTGTGTTCAGGCTGACATGAAACCATCACGGAATTAGAATATTCTCATTGTCGCCGTGTGTCACCTTCTTGCATTGCTAGACACGATGAAGTTCATATGTCTGTCCAAAAAATACAGAAACAAGATTTTCTCCTCGGGTGTGTGGTCATGAACTTAACGTCCTGGAAGTTCATGTGTGTATGCATGAAGTGGTACTAGTAATATTACCATCACGGCACTGATAAGAAAATTAAGGTTTGCAGTTCCTCCTACTCAGGAAGTGCTGGGTCAGTGAGCATTCAGAGCGCATTAACCAGCTGAGCTTAGGAGACATCCATTTCTGTGACATCATACTACAAAGCAACAAGCTGTAAGGAGGGGGAGTTATTAGGGCTCACTCGCTCCATCAAGTCCCTAGGCTCTTGGGTTTGTACTCATGGTGGGAACTTGTGGCAGGCGTGCATATCTCGTACAAAGAACTTTTTTCCCCAAAGATCTGACTTTATTTTACTCCCCTAAAAGGTTTCAGGACTTTGCAGCACTTATATAGGCTAGGGACAAGACTATAGCACAGGCTTTAAAAAAATTAACTGCATGTTATTCTGTGGCCCTGAGCAGTATAAATCAGATTCATACCTCTGAATTTTTGATAAATTTGGGAAATTTATGATCACCTAGATTCACTCATATGTCTGTTATGATATATAAGCTACTTTAGTTATTTATTTATTTTAAATGGGTTTATTCATTTGTAGTACTGGAGAGTGAATCCAGGTAAAAACCCTATCACTGACCTGTAGTCCCAACGTTTCCTTTTGATTTGGAGACAGTTTTTGCTGGCCTTGAACTTGGAATTCTCCTGCTTCAGCTTTCTAGGCTTACAGGCACTCTCTGTCAGTCTTGGGAGCGTGTGTGTTTGTTGGTTGTTGTTTATTTGTTTGTTTATACTGAAAAATGTTACTTAGTTACTCATGAGAATAAAGCACTCAGTGTGGTTCCTAGGCCATGGCACCCTGTTTTAGCTTGTCCTCTGTACTTTATTAGCTTACTGTGTGGGTGTGCAGTAAGGTGCTGGGGGGGGGGAATCTTCCCTTGCATTATACAAACATTTGCATTTTATGCACACATTTAAATGTTTCCCTATGCTGTGCATTTCTTCACCTCTTTTTAAATGTATCTAGTAGATACAGTTGCAAAGGACCTTTTAAATTGCTACACATACACTGAAGAATAACAATGATTTTCAAGCAGTACAGAGTGTAATTAATTTTTATAGAAACAGCATGTACCTGCCAAATGGCTACTTTGAAAATGAAACCACTTTCGACTGTGCGAAAACTGTATGGAAACGCCATTCTCCAACACTTTCTTTTTCTTATAGCCAGAAAACAGTGATCTGGAAATTAATTGCGATTGTGTACCCAAGACTGGTTCTTCCCCCTCCCCCCCCTTTTTTTAAAATCACACTTTAGAAGCAAAGTTTCCTTTGGGCCAAGAACAAACCCACGACATTTGAATGTCCTGGATTTTAGCTGGCAAGAGGATTTGAATGGAGCCTTGAGTAAGTTACCACCTGTTCCCAAAGGGACCATACTCCAGGATATGTTTCGGATTCGCCACTGGTGCAAGGCAACAGTTTTCTCTCGTCCTCTCACTCAGTGCTGAAGTGTAATGAGTTTATTTTACAGGCTCCGACTCTAAATACAGATCCCTGATGTATTCTGACAACATGTCCTATTGCGTGTCTGTTGCAAAACGCACACAGCCCTTCATTGTTTGGGGCCCGTTGTGTAACAGCTTCCTGGGTCTGTTAAAATCCACACACAGATTTCTGATTCCCACATACAGTCTTCTTTGCAAGCTCTTTTGGCCCTTGTCCTGTCTTCTTTGGTTTTGGTAATATGTTTCTGTGGTCAAAGCGAGTTTCCAAAGCAAAGTTATTTATTGACTTGGCTGCGTACTCGTTGATGTGTGTTTATGTGGTGAGGTTGCTAATGTAGTGCATTTCTTGGGATAGGTGAGGTGACAGCGGTGGCTTGCAGCAGGGCAGGTTGCCAGAACGATGCCTCTGCCTTTCTCAGCTCAGATGTGCCTATCAACTCAGATTCTCAGTAGCATACTGCCTGCCAAGATGATGTTTCATTTTGAGTGGCGGCTCTCCACATTTACCACACTGCAGTGCTACTTGGAAGGTTTGATAGAACTCCTTTTTGTATGTCCCATGGCCAAAGTTGTGTGGGGTGAGCCTCAGAATTTGAGTTCTAATGAGTGTTTCGTTGGATGTGATGATGCAACTTCTGGATTCTCACTTTGGTTATCATGGAGTCAGAGCCCTGGGAAGCATTTGGTTGTTTCAGGCTTCAGGTGCTGGGGAGTGAGGGTGCTGCATTTAATAGGGAAAGAGATCGGAAAAGATTGAACAGTTTCAGGCATCTTTTCCAGTGCCCTGGATTTGTCCGCCTCAGAGATGTTATAATATGTAGGTACAAACCTGAGCATTCATATTAATTATTTTCATTACTAGAAACCAAATGAAATTTAGGAGGGGCAGCGGATTTGTTTGTTAACACCAGCCTTCATTTTCTCCTCTGGTTCCCAGCCTCTGCCTCCCCCTGGCCTCCCACAAGAAGGAGAGTAGCCACAAGATTGGCATCTTTTAGAAAGGAGAGAAACGTGACAGGCTTTGTTTCATTGGCAAGGCTGTTCTGTCAGTCAAGTTTACCATTATATTAGAAGCCCCCACTGTTTTGGCTTGCAGTGTTTATTATCGAATCCCAAAGCAAATCCATTTATTTAATCTGTTACCAAGACATTTAATTTATTTAATTTTCAAATTATGTCATGGCTACCAACTGAATAAAATGAATGCACTAATTAGAAATCAGTCTGATCTGCTTATCAGCGCGGACTGTGTTTAACCTGTGTGTGATTAGACTGCTTGGCCTTCATGGGTTAGGAATATAGGGTTCATGTTTCCTGTTCAGGAATACAGGTTTCATGTTTCCTGTTCAGGAAGAGCTTTCATCCAGGTAGTGCCAATAACCTGTTTTGTTTTTTTAACGAAAGGACAAAGTTAAGCCTACGCACCATTTCCCATCAGTTTCCAAGTCAGCATTATCTGGGGGTCGGGGTGCTCAAGTTTGTTCCTGACGCCTGTGGAATCGAGCAGACGCCAGAACTTTAGAATGCTGCCTTCAACTAGACTCCTTTAATTTTGTTTATGAAACACTTCGTCAGATGTTTCTTTTAAATAATGCCCTGTGCTCAAGTTCTCCTAGAATAAATCACCCTGCCAGGTAAAGGATTTAAGAGATCCAGGCCTTGCTTAGTCAATGAAATGCAGCCGAGTGGAAAATACCCTGTCTTCCGGGCTCTGAATATAGCAGGTTGTCTCTGACATGGTGGCTCAAGGAGATTATATTATCTAAAGAGCTGCTGTCACACGGACGGACGTTAACGTAGCAGTAGCCAGTTGTCGTCTTTTGTGAGACTGTGTGTTAGAGTTTCTAAAGGAGTTCACATCTGTGGAGAACCGCTTTCCAGCCAAGGAGAAGCTGTGCTTGAACTCAGGGTAGCTTTTCAACCTTCGCCCTCTCACTGGGAAGACTTGCCTGAGTCAGACCATTGAGGATTAATAAGGAGTGCATTGCTCAGCAGCCTGCAAGGGTTGGCTCAAACACCTTGGCTTTGAAGAGTGACTCTTTTGCTTAATAAGCCTAGAAATTTCAGGTCCCACCTGCAAAGTGGGAAGCCCAGGATCCCGTTGACTAACATGGTCTCCCTGCAGTTGGCCAGCCTGTGGCTCTTTCTGCGTGTCCCTTCTGTTATATTGAACGGTGTCACGAATAACTGGATAGATTACCAGCAAATTTTACCTCTGGCTGTTGTAGGAAGATTGGTCCCGTACAGTTCATCTTTCTACTTGAAGAAGTTTGGCACGTCAAATGGAAAAGTGGAAGGGTTTGTTTTAGCCCGGTAGTAAGAGTACCGAGTGGTTAGGAGGCCCGTGACAGTACTATTTTGAGGCAGAGGCTGAGGATTCGGGGCCAGATACCCACAAGGGGAACTGTTTGTGACCAAAATAGTCACAAAAGAGGGCAGAGAGTGTGACCAGAGAATGGCATGCTTGGAAGGGAAGTCGAGGCCAAGCGTAGTAGGGATACAGGCCTGCAGCCAGGACCAGTTCTTCTGGTGATAGATAGAAGCTGTATCTGTGGCTGAAATGCAATGGAAAGAGGCCAGTAGACTAGACGGGTATAACACACAGCAACAGAAATGATCACAGTGAGAGAAACAGGCTTTCACACTTACTGATTTAGACGTTTTTATGATGTAACTCAGCATGAGAAATAACCAGGCAATAAGATAAAGTATTTGGGATGTCACATACTTTCCACGTAGCCATATTTGTACTAGGGAAACGCTCCAGGAGCTAGTGTGGTTAAAAGCCTCCTCACCATTTTCATCACCATCTCCCAGTGTTTATAAAATGTTCAACCAAAGCCCGTGCCGGTGAAAAGACGTCTCTAATAAGAGTTCACTTGTGTTTTTCCAGGTAGCCCAGCCATGACCCATAGGAATCTGACATCCTCCAGTCTGAATGACATTTCTGATAAACCAGAGAAGGACCAGGTAAGAAAAGGCTCTTCCTCTTTGAAATTTAAGACAGACCATTTATCTAAGGGATGCTGGGTAGGATTAGAGATAGTGGCTGTCACCACTGAGATGGACCGTTATGTGGAGGCGGGGCTTGCTCTTTTTCTAAAGAAGGGAGCAAAATGTGTGGGGTCAGAGAAACAGGCAAGTCTTGGCTTTGGCTTTTATGATGCCATCGCCTGGTTCTCTTAGCCTCGGAGCTGTAATTGGCTGAGCCTGAACATACCAGTGACCTCTACTTTGGGTTTGTTGCAGGGACTAAGTATGGTGTTTTATGAAAAAGTGTTTTGGTGTACTATAAAAGGCTCCGAGGTTATGGTGATTGCCAATTTGCGGGAGGGGAGGCGCATCAGGCAAAGGCAATGCCAGCTGTCTAATTCATTCTCCGTGCATTTATTTATGAACTCATATCACAAATGCCTGTTTATAGTAAAGAACAGAGATTTTTGAACCTCTGTTATTTTTTTTTCTTTTGACAAGAATGTGGTATAAACTGGGCCATTTTTCTAGTTGGCTGGATATTTACCGATAGATTATATTTCCTTTTTTAACACATTTTTATTGAAAAATAAAATAATTCATATTACATCTTATTCTTTATCCAATCCCATGCATCCTCCCATTCCTCCCTCCCTCTCACTTTCATCCCAATCCTCCTTCCCTATGACTGTGACTGAGGGGGACCTCTTCCCCCTGAATATGGTGCTAGGGTATCAAGTCTCTTCTTGGTAGTCCGCTATCCTTCCTCCGAGTGCCATTGGGCCTCCCCAACAAAGGGACATGGCCAAATATGGGGCACCAGAGATCCTGTGAAAGTCAGTCCCCAGTCTCCACTTAACTGTGGAGAATGTTCTGTCCCTTGGCTAGATCTGGGTAGGGGTTTGATGATGACTACACGTTTTGTCCTTGGTTGGTGCCTTACAGATAGATTATATTTCAACAACATAATATATCAATACTTCCTGATTGAAATAAAAGTCTCAGAGCTTCAAATAAATGAAAGTTCCATGTTTCAAAGACAACACGGGGCATTTGGTGAAGTGTTCTCTGTGCAAACATGATGGTGATCTGAGTTCTGTCTCCAGCTTGCATATTAAAAAAAAAATCCAGGTGCTGCTGAGCACACTTGTGATCCTAGTGCTGGGGAGGTAAAGACAGAGGATCCTCCCAGTAAGATCAGCAAGCTCCAGGTACAGTGAGACGCCCTGTCTCAAGATACAATAGCAGGTGATTGATGAAAACATCCAATATCAATTTGGTCTTCACACACATAAACACACACACACACCACAAACACACAGATGCAAACACACCCTATGCAACCCCCCCAACCACATAAATACATCACACACACCACACACATATATCACATTAACACACACACAATCACATACACAAACATACACACCCAGACACCCCACATCCCCCCCACCACATACACAAACACATACACACCACACCATACCACACATACACTGCATGCACGCGCGCACACACACACACACACACACACACACACACACACACACACTACACACTATACACACTGACTGAAATTCTAGCCTGCTCCCTGAGTTACAGGAAAAGTAGTAAGGGCCATGAATGGAGAAAATATGTTTTGGTGCTTGTTTCAAAACTGGCTAGGTGTGTGACAGGGCCAGCTTTGCCCTCTATTGAATGGAAACCTTGGTACTTCATGTATACTGCAGAAACCCAAACATCCGATTCTTGCTCTTATAACTTCCTCCTGTGCCCTTTGACATAACACAGAACACAATTCTAGTTGGCTTCATGCTTAGCACACCAACCGGGTATCCTTTGCATGGCCTTATTCGTTATATCTGTCTCTTTAAGTAGGGTAGCTTTGATGACGTTTTTTTAATACGTTGCTATTTTTTTCTACAAAAAGCAATATTTATGAAAGTGTACTTTTAAAACTGGCAGACCTTGTAGTAATGACAGAGTTTTATAGGCCTTGGTGAATTCTAAAAAAGTACAGTAAAGGTGAAATTACTCTCTTACTTATGAAATGGCTATGGATTCTTTCAACCTTTCTCATCGACACTTCCTTAAAAGGTCTTCATTTGCCCAGATCAGATCACTAGAAAACCCTTTGGAGCAATCTCCCGTCCCCATTTTCTCAGTTCGACGTGCTTTCTGTAGCACTGCCCCGTTCCCTCTGTGGATTAGAAGCATAATGGATTTCAAGTGAGTTGAGCATGACATTTCCCTGAGATCTGGTGTCTTCCTTATCTTCATCTGCTGGTGTCTCTGGAAAGGTCCTCTTCATCAGGACGTGAGACTGTCCTCAGCATGACCTTGATATTCAGTGTTCTTCTGCCTCCTTCTGACTCTTCTGGACATGGTCAGGGAGCGGGGCATTGCTTGTGAATATGCTGGTAAGTATACACCCAGGGTAGAAGGAGACCTTAACCCTCAGACTTCCCTTCAAAGCTGCAGAGCTTACTGTGGCTCCAGTCAGCTTTTACTAAACAGTGCTAATTATTCACACTTGAACTTGGACTTGGCTAAGACAACATCAGTTAGGGCTAGGCATATCTGGTTGATACATTTTTGAGTAGGTCTTTTTTTTTTTTTATTAGGGACAACCACCATTAGCCAGAAATTAGTGGACAGCTGGCAAATGCTGGCTGAGAGAAATGTCTTATTTTGTTGGGTTTCTTCAAGTCTGGGCATATGGAGAGGAGTTCTCATGGCTTAAAATATGAGTTGTATCAAATTTAGCTTCAAGGATCAGGATACATTGGAGCATCATGTGCTTTGGTTGTTGACTTTTGCTATAAAACGTGTGTGTTTTGGGTTCTTGAAGTCAACCTTCTCTGCATCCCAACAGCAAGCATCTCACAGTGGCTGAGGTTGATGTTAAGGTGAAGATTAAAAGACCTACCTTATGGATTTTACTTGTTCTGTTTGCAAAGCTAGCAAAGGAAAGCTAATGAGACCATCTTAAGGGAAATGATCCACCCAGCTATAGCTGTCATGGTAGCCAGTTAATCCAGTGAGGTCTTCTTTTCAAAAGGAACTCTCTTTTCTTTGATCCCTTCCAAAGGCTGGAAGAAGAGCTTAAACTGACCCTCGTGTTGTCTACCATCAGACATGGAGGAAGGCTAACGGGGTAAAAGCAAGGAATTGCCTCACATACAAAACCACCTGGAGCCTTTTAAGGCAGAGGGGAAAATGGACTTGCAAGTAGATGAAGCTATGGTAACCACTACCCACAGGTTTTATTTCTCTAACCTGTATGTAATACCGTAAACCTGGTTGTTGGGCTCTTTTTCTTTTTTAACCTACTTTTTTTCTCAGTCTTGGTGGGGAAAATAGGTTGCCAGCCTCGAATTTGTTTTGAAAAAGCTTTTATAATTAATTAGCCAATGTCCTAGAAGTGAGTTTGGCAATGAAGTCAAACTTGGCCTGTGTGCTTTTCCAAGTTGGCCTCCCAAACAACCATCCAAGTGCAACTGAAGTTTCTGATTGGCTGATAGTTCTGGCTGCATACAGGCGGAACAGCAGTGACCATGCCTCGTGGCTTCCTGGAGCTACATGACTTCCTGCTACACAAGAGATGGGTTTTATGTTCGGAGTTACGAAGAGGAACAGAGCGGCTCTTTCTGACAGCTACAGGGTGACACGATTTGAGGGGCATATTTGAAATGAGATTCTGTTTTGGGGAAGCAGAAGAAACAAATCTGTGGACTGCACTTTTTCTTCCTTGCTCTGCCAAGCCCGTGCACTTAGGATTTCAGTAGTGGCTGCCCGATTGAAAAATAGCTCCAAGTTAAGAGCAGCAGGAAAGCGTAGCGCCAGTGGCACAATGCAGTGTCCCAACCGCATGCCTGCTAGGATGTGGTGTTTATTAAGCAGAAAAACACCTGTGAGGAGTACATCTGGAGCTCATGGAGTTGTGCATCTACGTAAATAATCTGGGGCTTTTGTTGCTGCTGCTGCTCTGGAGTGTTCTTTTGCATTAGTCAGTTATTTCCCCCACCCCCACCCCCCGCCGCCCCCAACCCCCCCTCCCGCCCCATGGTCTTTACTTTTCCACTCTGTATCTCTTTGTTCCTTCTCTGTTCTTTGAGAAATGGGGTTGCATGAGAGATCTCGGTGCAGATGCAAGGCTTGGATGTCAGTTTTCACCAGTGAGGTGAGAAGACACAGCAGTGCGCTGGTTGGTTACGGTTTTTTTTTCCTTCCTGGCCTCAGGGGTCACATCTCAGGCTTTGTACTTAAGATGCAAATCGGCAAGCTCCAAGGGACATCTGCAGCCTTAAGATGGCTCTCCTCACCATCACCTGGTTAACTCTTAGAGGTATAGGATGGTGCTGGGTGCTGGTGCATATCGCTTTTTATAGGGCCTGACTCTGCAGCCCACGAATGATGCGCTATTATCTCTCATGTGCTGATTCAACGATAGGGGAAATTCGAGCCTGTAGATCCACAGTGCATGTAGTAGAGATAGAAGCACTTCTCGGAGTCCCAGGATTACATGTATGGATCACGTGATCTAGTAGCATTCTATCTGGCTACCTTATTTAATAGAATTATCAGACAATGTCCCATAATAGGTCTCCTGGAGGAATTTGATCTCGGATTAATTTTAAAAAATGTATCAGGATTATTTTAAACTCTATCTACTGTCTATTACCTTTAAATATAACTTGGAAGCCTTGCTCTTTATTTTTGAAGTTTTGGTCATTTATAGAAATAGATATACATTTAAATATTTTGTCAGAGAGTAAGAGGATAAGGCATTAAATCATGTCTGAACTTGAAAGTGCTGCCTTGGCTACTGTAAGGTAGAATCTAGAAGGCTACAGCCGATGAGTGATTGGCTGCTGTTATTATTCTTCTACACACACAATGCAGGGTTGATGCAGAGGAGCTTAGCTGGGTGATGTTTTCATGGCTTCAAGGCAAAATGTCCATCCCAGGGCCTTTCCATAGGTTCTTTCGTAGTCACAGTGGTAGACATGCAGCAAGGCAAATGCCTCCTCTTCTCGGTCGGCCTGCTGCTTATGGCTGCTCTGACTTCACTCCATGGGGGAAGCTGCTGTAAGGACTTTTCTGAGCTGATAGTCTTGTCTTTGAAATGCTCTCGGGGGCCTTTGGGACACTGCTATGTCAGGAGCACTGCAAACAGCATCCTCCTGCTTGTGAAAAGTTGTGTTGTCAGTCCTTAGATGGGCTTAGTCACTCCAGATTTGGTAGCAACCACGAGCTTCCCCCTGGCTCCGTGGCCACAGCTTTTCTTCAGCCATGCTTTTTGTCAATTAAAACATTTTTTTTGTTTTATTTTTCAATGCATTTTGGTTAAAATAGAATTGTATCACTCTCTCCCTTCTCTTTCCTCTCCCCAGCCCCTCTAAGAACTCACTTCCGACTCTCAAACTGGTAGCCTTTTCTATGATTTTTATTGTTACACACACACACACACACACACACACACACACACACACACTTATGAAAATACAATCTGATGAGTCCATTTTTATTACTGGTATGTAGGTAGCACACACACACTTACACACACACACACACACACTTATGAAAATACAATCTGATGAGTCCATTTTTAATTACTGGTATTTAGGTGGTTTCAGGGCTGACCACTTTGTATTGTATAATCAATAAGGGGGCTCATCTCTGGGAGAGGCTAATTCTCCTTTTCTCAGGAATCATTAGTTACTTGTTGTTCTTTGTCCTGTGAGATTCCTCTGCTTCTGAATTAGCATGTATATTGACATTGCCATTATTTCTGGTCTTGCTTATGTAGCCATTTCTAAGAGAAACTGTTTCACGGCAGACATCACGGTATTCTGACTCTTAGCATCTTTCCGCCCTGTCTTCTGCACTCTTTCCCAAGCCATAGATACAAGAGCTGTGATATAGATGTTTCTATAGGGGCTGGACTCTCTATAGTCTTATGACCTCTCTATTGTCTTCAGTTGTGGTTTTTTTGTGTTTGTTTTTTGTTTTTTTTTGTGTGTGTGTGTGTGATGGTCTCCATTTGCTATAAAAAGAAGCTTTGTTGATGCAGGACAGTACTCACACTTACCTCTGGGGACAAGGATACAATTTAGAATGCAAAAGGAATTATGCTAGTCTAGAATAGTGGCACTAGTAGATTCTTTTCTAAAGTGCATGACTGCATTAGCCCTGGAAGTCAGTTAGGTTTCTAGTACCAGGCATGATTGTCTTCTTTTTGGGGTTGGGATGGAGGTGTTGAGAGGTGAATGGTAAGATACAGGTGAGAAATGGGAAAATGGGGAGGGATCCAACTGGAGAGGAGGGAGGGAGGTCAGTACAGATGGAGGAGGAGGGATGAGGGACAGATAATACGAAGGTGGTTTGATAAAGCCTCAAGGATCCATATTATTTTATATTTATTGAAGTTATGCATAACGTGTGCATGTGTGCCTGCATGCATGCATGTGTGTGAGTGTGTGTGCGGTGTGCGTGTGTGTATTTTAAGGAAGTTTTGACTCTTGGGCTGATAGTGCTCCCCATAAGAATCATGGACTAACAAACTCCCCAGTACCAGGCACAAGAAACCTCTTTTAGAATGGTTGGTCAGGATAGTGCAACTGACTCCCAAAATAATATAGTCTATTGATGTAGCACCTGGTTGCCTCTGAGAGGCATGAAGGTAAGTTCTGTATTAGGGTTCCCTAGAGGAACAGTTCTGGTAGAATGAATATATGTGTGTGCATGTGTGCATGTATGCACATATGTGGCATTTGTTAGAACAGTCTGCAGACTATGGCCCCGCTAGTTCAACAGTTGCTATCGCCCAGTGGAAAGGCTGAGAATCCAGTACTTGTGTAGTCAATGGGGCTGGATATCTCAGACGGTCTTCATCCTCAGTTGGAATCCTGAAGAACCGTGTTCTAATGCCTGTGAAGGAGCGCCTCGGCAGCAGAGTAGATGAACTTGCCTGTAGGAGTGAGGGCAAGCAGGGGAAAAGGCAAAACTTCCTGCTGCCATGTCTTTTTATGTAGGCCACCACCAGAAGATGTAGCCTAGATTCAGAATGGGTTTCCTCACGTCCAGTGTGATCCAGACTTAGGGTAGGTCTAGGGTGGGTCTTCCCTCTAAGGGGTCTCATAAGGAAAGTCCCTTACAGGAGTGCCACCTAGCCTCTTCAGTTTTAAATGGATTCCAGATGTAGTCAAGTAGACCACCAAGATTAACCACCTGACCCCTCTTCCCCCCACTGCTAACAATACCAAACACGTACGGCACAGGATCTAGATGCTTTGAGTTGAATCTAACCTGAACGCAACTAACCATTCTCAACCAGCTACCACACTGATGCACCACAGCAGTGTTCAGCGTGGCAAGATATCCATACAGGGACAACCCGTGACACTCACATGGGGGTGGTAACCAACTGGTGTCTATGAGCTGTGTGTTTTTGAAAGGAATGTGGATGGTCACGTGATGCTTACCCTTAGGCTCCTTCCGAATAGCATCAGCTTGCACTGAGACAATTAGCAATGCTACCCGCCTGTCTTCAGCCCTCTCTTTTCCACTAGGAATTTGACTTCCTTTCCTCATGCTGTTCTCTCGCAGGTTTCAAAAGCCTTTTCCACTGTTAAGTTTTAGAGCTTTTACTGACTATTAGAGGTTCAGCACTGATGACAGTGAAGGGGCAACGTGTTTCAATTTCAAAACCACGCAACCCTGTGGTTTGAACGTATTCACTTATTCAGAAATTATCACTCATGTCCTTGAATGTTAATTATGAGGGGGGGGTGAGTGAAACTGATTTATCCTTTTTTTTGGTTGTTGTTTTGTTTTAGGGTTCCTCAGGGTAGCCGTGGGTGTCCTTGACTCACTTTGTAGACAGACCATGCTGGCCTCGAACTCACAGCGGTCTGCCTGCCGAGGCTGGGATTAAAGGCAGAGCTTCCAAATTTGAGGCTAGAGTTAGATAGCAAGCAACAAAAACCAAATAAATAAACAAACAGGATAATTTCCTACGACAATGAACACTGTTCTGACAACAAAACCAAGGTGGGGGGGTTGTAGGGAGCTGCCAGTTATCAGTGGAGCGGATCAGGAGACGCCCCCTTTTTTCCTTAGGCTGAGAGAAAAACATGTGGAGAAGCCCCGAGGCAAGAATGAGTATGTTTGATTTAAAACCAGAAAAACAAGTCCAGAGTGAGTGGCTGAGGTTGAGATAGCAGGTGTGCAGTGGTCAAAGAGGTCGGGAACACAGTCAGGGGACCTTTTTATTTTATCGGAAGTGCAGCTAGACACTATTTTTGTCTCTTTACCTGGAGAGTTGCATGTTCTGATTTACATTTTAAAGCGATCACCTTGGATACTGTGATAGGATGGAGGAATTTGCCAATGTTCCCATCACCTGGTGGTGTTGCTATATAAAGCAGTGCACGAGCACCTCTGTGCATTAAATTGAGAGCACAAGAACCTAACAAGGCCAATTTCTTAATGTATTAGCCATAAATGTGAGGCCTTATTAGTACCAACAAAGGAAGTTCTCTAGTTTAAAATATTTCCTATGAACTGTTAAAGCAATAATCCCACACTAATGAAAACATTTAAGCCCCCAGACGCAGTATAAGTGGGTATAGGCATACTGTGAGAGTCTAGTGAGAGCTTCAGAGTGATTATATTCATGCTGGCATGAATGTAATGTCCCTGTGACTGAAATCTGTCATTTCACCTGAGTAATGACACATGACTAATGCTGCTAATGCTGTCTATACTGGAGGCTTGGCTGAGGAGTGGACAAGCAGCAGAGTTATTATGTTTGGAACGGAGCAATGAAGTGCACAGGGAGATAAGATCAGCCTTGAGTGGCTCTCTAGTACAGCCTTTCATTTTGTGTTCTCTCTCTCTCTCTCTCTCTCTCTCTCTCTCTCTCTCTCTCTCTTTTTCTCTCTCTCTTACACACACACACACACACACACACACACACACACACACACGTCCACATGTTCGCATGCGCAGGCCAGAGGATGCCGTTGGGTGTCTTTCTCAGCTGCTCTCTATCTTTCTTTCTGAGGCATGGTCTCTCATTAAACCTAGAGTTCATTGACTTGGCTAGACTCTGTGACTGGTGAGCTGTAGGGATCTCCCCTATGCAGGGGTTACTGACACATTGTCACATGCACTCATACCTGCCCCCCCCCCACATGCTGGGGATCCAAATTCAAGTCCTCATAACCTGAATGTTTGGTAGATAAGCACTTCACTGAATAAGCCATCTGCTCAGTAGCCCTTGTCATAGTCTTGTCTGAACTTGGACTCTGAATGGTGGGAGCACTGCATCCCTGCATTATACATTTAGTAAAAGAGTTTGCAGTTATCTTCAATGATAAAATGGTATGTGCGTCATTCTTCCTGCCAGTTGTGTTGTGAAGAGTAGCACGGTGCCACATCTTTTAGGTGTATTCTCATGTCACAAGTTACCCCTGTCTAACTAAGACCTCATTAAGTAAGACTTGGAAGTTGAAAATTGTTACAGAGCCAAGAGCACTACCTTATAGTCATGGTTAAACAGTTTATCTAAAGCCATGGTAATAAAGCTTTATAATAGTTATTATATCTATATACATATATATTTACTTACTATAGTAACACTATTGTCTATGACTTTTTTAAAGCTCACAGTTCCTCAATTAAAACTATGCAAAATTGCTGTAAAATTTAAACAAGGCAAATGTGAACAACCTATTTTAGCTCTTGAAAGTAACCATTGTTAGCCACTAGGCTTAAAATCCTGGTCTTTCTGGGTGCAGAGACACTTCTGCAGCTACACAAGTAAATGGAATCCAGTGAAACCTACTGTATTCTTTTTGAAGGTTGTATGGTATACATGAATCAAATTTTAGCCAAGTGATCTATTAATTGATACTAATTTGTTATTTCCTTACAAATATAAGTGTATCTATAAGAAATAGCCTTATTGTAGTGTTCCACTTTTCTTCATGGTAGTTTATGAAGACATTTTTCTAAGTGTAGTTCTTGTGTCACCATTTACTGACAATCCAACAATCCAATTAACTTCTCAAAGGAAATACCAATTGTGTTCTAGATCTTTAAAACATGTTTATAAGCCTCTTCCACTGCTAATGTACTGCTTGCCAGCCAGACCTAAGTGTACAAAGTGTCTTAAGGACCAGGTTGAATTGAGACTCTTAGTCCTCCCAAATTTGCCTCTTAGTCCACCGTGGGGGGTTCTTTAGAAGTTTAAACTGTAGATGTTGAGAGTGAGTTGATGCTCCTAGTTGATTGGGTGCCTACTCTGGCTTATTACCTCTATCCCAAGGTACAGATAGAAAAGTGCAGTGGCTGTAGCCTTGGCCACTTGCGTATCTGTTGCTTTGGCTAAAAGCAACATAATTTCTTTTCTTAGCATGGAGACAGCTGTAGAAGCTCTCTGGGAATTTTCTTTTTAAGAATAATTTATTAAACTTTATTTTGCGCGCATTTGGTGTCAGATCCCTGGGAACTGGAATTATAGACAGTTGTGAGCTGCCATGTGGGCGCTGGGAATTGAACCCGGGGTCCTTTGGAAGAGCAGATAGTGCTCTTAACCACTGAACTATCTCTTCAGCCTCTTGGCAATCAAGAGATGGCTTCTTCTCAGGGGTCCTTCTTGGTGGTCAGCCTCTGGAGCAGAAAGAAAAACTGCAAGCTGAGTTGGACAAGCCTTGTCTTTGAGGCATTATTCAACATATTTGTGGTTTTGCTGTTTCTCTCCTTACTTTTATCTCCCTCATTCCTCAGGGGAATTTTAAGGAAACTGATGTTGAGACTCTTATGGGGGTACGCTTTATCAGCGGCGCTGCATATAGGTGAGCTAACAGATGAGTAGACCGCCCCTTTACAGAATGGCACCTCTGTGGATTCTGCTGCTCCCCTCTAAAGGGAGTCTCTACAGAGCAGAAGTATGAGGAGGTCATGACACCCAAGGGCATTTTTTAGGGGTGGGGTGTTGAGAACTTCTTATTATTTCCATGCTACTTGTCCATTGATCCAGAGGTCAGTTGACTTATTTGTCACATCTCATAATCTTATAGGTCCCTATAGAGAAAGCATCCTGATTTCTCCATGGGTTACCATCAATGCTGTGGTTTTACTCAAAGAACTGAACTGAAGTGAGAACAATGTTTCTTTTTCTTTTACAACCATATTAAAAGGCCAGCAGTAATTTCTTTGATGATCTGAGATCCAATGGGCGTACCACGTAGACATTCCTTCCTACTTGGTGTCCTGTGCCTATATACTAAGAGAATGAAAAGTTACTGAACGATTGTATAGGTAGCCATTGCAGAATCTGAGCTTCAATGCTGGCTGCCCGGTTGATCATTCAGTGGTTTGATCTGATGGTATTGAGATAAGGGTCCCATTCATAGGATAGCTGGTTGAGTTTGTGTAAGGAATTATTTGTGGTTGACATAGATAGGCCACTTTCTTACAGCATACTTTAGAATGGTCAATATCAACCTTACTTTACATATACTGGCAAATTTGAGGTCCTAAGAGATCAATTTTCCTAGGGTTAAATTTAATTAAGCAGCTGAGCTGCGTTATGGTCTGCATGCCTGTGCTTTTAATCTGCAGTGAACTCTGCCTGTAAAGGTTAGGGTCATTTTTTAGCTCTGAAACCACAGTGAAGAGGACAGGTGTCTTAAGTGATCAGCCCTGGACTTTGAGGCACACATCATGTTGAATGAGCTAATTACTGTACTAGTATTTTAGAAATCGAAGGAATTCCTAAAGGGCTGAGGGTATCTAGTTGGACAGTTCTGCTGCCATGGTGATTAAGTGATGTCACACTGTGTGTGTGTCTGTATCCGAGATTAGATTGATGGGGAGGGGGAATCAGTGAGAAAAGACTCATATATATTTATTTTGATGTGTGCATCTATGTGTTTATGTATGTTCATACATGTCTGTGCATGTGGGAGCCAAAGGTTGACAGCTGATGTCATTCTTTATTGCTCTCCACCTGGTTTTTTATAGACAGAGTATCTTACTGAACTTGGAGTTTGCCGTTTTGGCTAGCCTGGCTGATCAGCAAGCCCTCATTGTATGCCTGTCTCCATCCATCCGTCCAGCACTGGGGTCACAGACACTTGACACCTGTCTTTAACCTGGGTGCTGGGGATCCCGCCTCATGTTCTCGGGCTTGAACAGCAAGCACTTTGTGCACTGAGCCACCTTCCCAACCCCACGGCAGGATGATTAAAAAATGTACGCCATGTGGTCTCATCAGGGGTGATCCTAACCACCCAGTACATAGAGTTCAGGGGAAGGGAGGTATGAGGGCAGGCCAGAGCAGCCAGCGAAAGACAAGTGAGTGCTTTGGAAGCTCTCGGCCATGTAGAGGACATAAATAACAGAAGACGGGGATGGTAGCCAAATGGGACATTTGTCCTTCGGCAAAGAGACAGGTAGAAAGGGGGGGAACATAAGCGGGACCGTTGGTCAGCAGTACACATGGATGACTTCCTTCTCCAACCAATGAGAAATAGTGTAGCTTTTGATAGTCTCTGAAGTCAAGGTCCCAAACTTGACAGTTCTGATGAAATGACCTTATTCTCTTGTTCTATCTGTGTAACTAGTGCCTCTTGTTAAATTAACGAAAGTAGATTAGATTGACAAGTTGACATATTCATGGCCCATAGTGGATAATTTGGTTAGAGCCCATTTAATTTATTCATCTTCACTCGCTTTGCTGAAATGCCTCATGGTTCCTTTGACTTTAATATTGTCAGGATCCATCCTCACTACGAACAGAGTCCCCTCTAGGTCATCACGTCCGATACATCTACATCCTTACAACTTTAACTTTTTTTTTTTTCTTTTGATAGTGGAAAAAGCACTTGTAGTTATTCTTCAACTTTAGGCTCACCTCAGGATTAACACTGAAGACCATAAGTGGATTAAGTCTTAGGTCTTTTGAGTTTCAGTTTTCTGGCTCATAGTACGAATTAAAATCCACTCAGCATTGCCTTCTCCATGAGGCGCTTGTCCGAAAGGGAGAGTGTTTAATATATCTTACGGTGTGATACAAATCTTCACTGTCGTGGTCACTGGTATCACTAAGTGAGCTATTGCCTCTCAGTTTTGCTTGGTTTTGCAGTAAGAATGGGTAGGATCCAAGTCAGCTTTATTTTATATAGCATTCTTTGTCTTTTACATTTGCATTGCTAATTTGGCTCTTAATATTATTGGCTCTTGTTGTTTTTAATTAATCCATATTATTATTACTTCAGAATGCCTGGCTAGCAATCAATTAAGACACTGACACTTGTTATATTTTAAAATAGCCTTAGTTAACCTGGGGCAGGGCAGACATCAGTCCTGTAAACTACTTCTCATAGTGAGGTGTATGTCCATGCCCCAATCCTATGCCATCTGCTTCTAACAATGTCTACCAAGTTACTTCCAATCCATAATCCAAAATACTTGCTAATGTTCTTCATCTGGGCCAAATCTCCAGCCATGCAGGCCATATGCTTCTCTTCCATCTAAACCATGGCAGCCTTTCTCTCTTCCCGGGACCCTCTTCTCTGGTCTCTCTCTCCTTCTTCTTCCCAGAATTCTCCTCTCTCTGTCTCTCTCTCTGTCTCTGTCTGTCTGTCTCTGTCTCTCTCTCTGTCTGCCTCCCCCTGCCCCCCCCCCCCAGGAACCTTAGCTCCACCTTTATCTCCTCTGCCCTGCCCAGGTGGGATGGCTTTTTATTAATCAAAAGATGGGTCACAGAGACAGCAAGCAGTAGTTAGCATCAACATACATTAGACCACCCCCCACATGCTCTTATCTTTTTCACTATGCTTGTTTACCCCCACTGTCATGAAATGTGTCTGGCAGTCCACCTTGAGTCTTATTATCACATCTACCTTTATACTGGACTCAAGAACATGTTTTCCTTTACCCTCCTAAGGCCTACCTTCACCTTTAAAATTTTTATTTTTAAGCATATGGGTTTTCTGCTTGCATGCATGCCTCTTTTCCTGGGACTGGAATTACAGATGGTCCTGAGCTACCATGTGGGTGTTGGGAATCAAACCCAGGCCTCCTGGAAGGGCAAACAGTGCTCTATCTGCTGAGTAATCTCTCCAGTCTGGGCACCATTTATATGAGATGTATCAGTAGCTCTTACCCTGAGCCCCACCATTAACTATTCCAGTGGATGTCATTGTTCCTGTTTTAAATTCCTGACACTATCTAGGTCCTACTGTGTGCATTGTGGAGTTGTCACATGTTGCTTATTGTTTTGAGTGTGTCCCCCTTAAGTGCTGTGGGGTGAGTCGGGTCTAGTGAGTCGATTTCTAATGATTATGACTCTCTGCAGAGAATGATATTTTGTGTTAGGATTCCTTTTCTAAGTCTAAGTAAAGGAACATGAGAACTTCTCACAGAAAAATGGCTTCTTAAAATGTTGCTTTTGTCTTATCTTCTTGTTCTGGTGAAATTTCTTCTTATGTTCATTGGCAGTATGTTTTAGTAAGTTAACCAGTTGCTTGAAACATACATTCTTCCCTATCTCATATATTTATATATTGTTTTTCTTACTCAGGACAATAATCTACATGCTAACATTTCAAAAATAGTTTGTTTTTATTTGTTAAAAATATATTTACACATTTTCTTGTTAGGAAATACTAAATGGACATATTAAACCATCTGACTGATGTAATATAAAGAAATCATCACAGAATCTTTATTCATTTTTACTTAAAATAAAGATACTATGTCTCAAGGATATACTGGAAAGCCAGCTGTTAGCACACAAAGACGTCCTATTGTAGGTGATGTGGTGTTGCTTCACTGCCCACGTAGAGCACACTTTAGATCATGGACCACACAACTTTTGTGGGTATGACATGGAATTATGTGAAACTGGGGGGAAGAAAGATAGAGGCTTTTCCATCAACGGGAATGTATCACTGTCCCTGCCAGTTCTGTGCCCTGTAACTCTCTTACTTTGCCCATTTTCTTACGGTTCAATTCCCAGGGTGACATCGCAGTGATTGTTATGTATGCTATTAAAAGTAAAACTAAGTAAGATCAAGTCCAATTCGCACCCAGCTGCCTATCAGGATGACTTGCTTCAAGAACAGCCAGAAACAAAGTGAAGTCTCATTGTGCTTGTAGTTGCATGGCTCATTTCTCAAATGAAACGTAGAGCCAAGTTGTTTTTTTTTTTTTAATTTACATTCAATATCAAGTATATTGATTTATTAGGACATCCTCTACTCTCCAGTTGCAGCAAAGGCCGAGAACTTAGTGATTTCAGTTCGTAGCCTGTGTGGAGGCTGAGCTTGAAGACAGAGTGTGTGCCTGGATAATTCACTGTGCCATGTAATCTCAAAGAGCATATTCCAGCCACTGCTCTTCAGAAGGAAGAGCTTGTTTGGAAAAATAACTGTGGCTGTTACTATTTAGTTGTGATGCTCCCACTCAAAATGGGGGATTTTTGTAGACTGCCCCTTTTTATCAGGACATTGTGAAAACATCTGTAAGAATGCGTCATGTGGGATGAAAGTGCTGTTCCCCTCCCATGTGACCCTCATACCCCATGAAGGACATCTCACTAATAGAACCAACAGTGGGCCCCTCTGAAAGGCCTAGATTCAATCACAGTTTGAATTTCAGTGATACGTATTGAAAAACCATTCACGCATTAATTTAAAAATGTGTCAAATTAATACAACATCTAGGTTTTATTAAGGACATTCAACAGTAATGAGTTCTCATGCTCGTGGCATGTGACATCAGAGGGCCCTGCCGTGATGAACAGTTACATTGACTATATTAGGAATGAAACTTCGGAAGTGACTAGGGACCAAGCCTTGCTTTCAGGGCTGCAGATTCTAGACTTCAAGGCAAATCTTTAAGTAATAAGTGTTAGCTACGCAGAGTACAGGTGCCATGTTCACTGACTGATTCTTGAGATGACTGCTTTTTTTCTTTCTATAGAATGTTCAAGAAGAAAAAAAATTAGGCTAGGTGATCTTTGAACTTTTAAGAGTTTCTGCTTTGATGAGTGGTCCAGGGATGGAAAATGAGAGTCTGGGCCTGGGGAGATAATTCAGGAGGTGACATGTTTGTTGTGCTAGTGTCAGGACCTAAGTTTGAATCCCCAGAACCCATGTGAAGATGGGCTTGATAATACATATTGTAATCCCAGCATTCCTATGGTGAGGTGGGAGGCAGAGACAGGAGAATCTCTGGGAGCTCGCAGCCAACTAGTCTGGAGTATGTAGAGACAAACAGTCTGTCTCAGACAAAGTGGAAGGTGTGGACGAATGCAGAGGGATGTCCTCTGATCTCAACCCTCATTCTCTCTCTCTCTCTCTCTCTCTCTCTCTCTCTCTCTCTCTCTCTCT
>OU015756.1:27949026-27971579 GCA_907169655.1 Acomys percivali | reverse complement strand
GGGGGGGGGCAGCGAGGAGTCACAAAATTGCTGAGCTAGCCAAAGTATATTTTAGCTCCAAAGACAGCTGCTTGAAATGCGCTTCCCTGAAATGATGGTTCACTAAAGGGATTTCTCTGCACTGTGTGTGGTCTTGTATTTGACCCTGCACACGATCCAGCCAGAGTATCCCTGGGAGAAACGGCTAACGATCTAGAGGATGTGTCACACTTTATCTTTGGGATTCAGTCCAGATGATTTTATTGAGAGACACTCAGCCTGATTTACAAGCCTTGGATTTTGTTCTTATTCTCACGATCAGCTATTGCCTCTTGTGATGTCTCGCTGTTTCATCTGTACATTTCTCTCTTAGTATTTTATGATCGTTCAAAGTTTATTGTATAAGCCCTGAATTGGTAGTCATATTTTAGCCATTATATTTCCCTTTATCAGCTATTATTGCATCCCTTACAAAGATAACATGTGACTCAGTGTTTGAGAAACCAATGTTATGGGGCAGATTTTTAGACTTTGACTCAGAGAGACACCTTTCTTGAATCATGTTCCTTGGTGCGATTGCTGTGTTTTGTGACCTGTCACTGTACAATGTAACTTTGATGTTATTTATGTTTCTTCTTTCATGATAGCTATTTCTGAGTTTGCTTCTTCATTGCACTGTGAATTTCAGGAGTGTAGGCCCTGTCTGTTCTCCACAGTGCCCCATAGCTAGACCGTGAACATTTATAGGGCCCTATACATTTTGACAGAGAGAGTGGGATTAGATGAAAGAGGAAACTATTTCTATCCAAAGCAACACTCTGTGATCAGATCTCATACCATAAATGTGCTTCTTCTGATGGGAGAGGGAGGCCTCTGAGGCATGCTGGCTTAGTAAAGGCTCCAAGAATGGCCCCAGTACAGATGTGTATTCGGTTTTATTTAACCTGGTGCTTCTTCAACTCACCCTCAAATACACTATTGTAGCTGGGCTCTGCAGTGGACAGGAACATACTCCAAACTGCTTTAAGACTGAAGAGATGCACTGGTTTATTTAACTAAGGCAGAATTCTTAAAGGGACTGTAGGATGCACGAGACTGGGACTAGCACCCCAGCCATCTCTCTCTCCACTCACTCTCTCTCCTGCTTTTTTCTTCTTTCTTTCTTCCTTCCTTCCTTCCTTCCTACCTTCCTTCCTTCCTTCCTTTCTTTCTTTTTTTCTTTCTTTCTTTCTGAGACAGAGTTTCTCTGTGTAGCCTTGGCTATCCTGGACTTGATTTGTAGACCAGCCTGGCCTTGAACTCACAGTGATCCGCCTGCCTCTGCCTCCCTAGTGCTGGGATTGAAGGTGTGCACCAGCGGGCCCACCTTCTCTCCTGCTTTTATTGGCTTAGGGTTCTGACCTCACTCTTCCCTAGTATGATAGTTGGAGACATTCCTTCCAGCCCGGTGAGGAATAACCTCTACTGACTTGGGAGGATGTTGGTCTTTTCTACCTATGAATACAAGTTTAAAACAAAGGAGTCTGTTCTCTCATGGGGGCCATGCCTATACACTTTGTTTCAGTTGTGCTTGTTAAGGAAAGGAGTTTACTAGTGGCAGCCCATACATATCTGGGCCTTTTGTTTACTTATGTGTATAGGGGAGATGTGAGTGGCTGACTTCTTTAAAGGAAGAGGAGGGATGGGTAGACGGCTCACTGACCATCTTCTGTAGATGCTCAAGGACTAGAGTGAGGAACTGAAGAGGTGGGTGTGGCAGCCCACCTATTGCCCCACCCCAGGAGGCTGAAATAGGGGATTACTGGAGTAAGTGGGCAAGCTCTGCGTTTTACTGAAAGACCCAATTGAGAGAGAGAGTTGATTGGACAGTGTGGGAGAGCAGCCAAGGTGATTCCCAATCCCTTGGCCTCTGCACGCGCGCGCACACGCGTGCACACACACACACACACACATACACCACTATGCCCATATACTTGTAAAACAAACACATACATGCATGCATTCACATAAAAATTAAAGAAAAAGTTAAAAAGATAAGCAGAAAGAAGGACGAGTCTTGTGAGAAGAATAGAACCTAAATGACTGCCTTTCATTCGTTCAACGACTATTAACTTTCCTTCTCAGGCACTCTGGGAGGTATAAGGAACCTGACACTGAGGACACTAGATGACCACTTCACCTATAGGGAGCTTATATCTGGGTGGGGAGGCAGGTAATGGACATAGGTGGTCCATATGGTATCTTTGATGAGGGATAAATACAAAGAGCAAAACCCCAAGGCAGAAGAGGAGTGGGAAGTGTTGGGGGGTGGGTGGAGAGAGCTACATATCTTGACTCATGTGAGTAGGTAAAGTTGCTCTCTTGAGAGACTGACTTTAGTAGATAGTGAAGGACTGAAGAAGCGAACCGTGCAGACGTTCGTTCTTGTAGAGGAGAACAGGAGGACCTGAGCTAAGCAGACCTGGGCCAGATGGGTGAGGGCATAGCTACAGCAAAGACCAGGAGACTGTGGAAGGGGCTCAGGACCTGGAACTTACGGCCTCTACATGACGCCTGTTTTTGTGAGCTCCATAGCTGTTCCCATAGTTGCCTTGGCTTTACCTTATCCAACGGCAGCCAATAGAGGGGGTGCAGGAGGGAACGGTCTGGTTCCTGGCATACCTGACCTGGCAGCTCTCATGAAGAGTTGGGGAACAGAGGGAGGGGGAGGTCCCTGTTAGAAAGGCTCATTCTGCATGCGTGGAATGAAATGTGTGTAAGAGATCCAGAGGAAGGCATTGCAGGCCTGGAGTTTTATGAAAGGTCCTGGCCTTAGATTTGTATTCGGGAGGCATCAGCACGTGGGTGATTTTTAGAAACATTCGTGACAAGATCACTCAGGGAGTGTGTTGAGGTGGCGAAGACTCACCAAAGGACTGAATTACAGGAATCAGTAATCTCTGACAGTGCGACAGAACTAGGCAGATCCCGTTGGGTATTCAGAGGACGGGATATTCTGCATGTTTTGTGAGCGGCGTAGCTGTTACAGTTGAGCACTAAAAGCTTCTATAACTTTTCTGGACAGTTTGATGCTCTATTGATCTGATTTTTATTAATACAAATTCCATTTCTGCCCGCTCATAGTATTTATTACAGATGAATCATGTGTAAAGTGGCTGTTGAGTTTATTCCCAAGGAGCTGCTCTTACCGCCTCCGACACATCTAACATAAGCGTGATTCAGAAATGACTACTGATGTTTCCAAGGAAGTGGGCTAAGATGAGATGGCAGAGCCAGCTGTGCTGAACTCTGAAGGGCCCTTCTTGGTCCGAAGTATGAGACCCTTCAATGCAGTAACCACAAGGGCATGCAGTCAGTATGCCCACCTACCTGTATTCAGGAGTCTAGGGAAGAAAAACGGGAAGGGAAGAGGATGTCAGATGCTTATATAGTTTGCATTTTGTGTCCAGAAAGGAGGACTGTTTTGGAGAGAGCTTGAGGATGGATTTTGCTACCCAGCCATACTCCAGTCTGCTCTTTGTGCTGAGCCCTGTGCCCCCACTCACTTTCTCTGTGCTAGTCATCCTGAGTACTGGATGGATGCAGGCCTTTTTAGGGCTGCTGTTTTAGGGCTTTCTTTCCCCCCTCCCAGTTTTTAAACTTTTTATTGTACAAACTAGTGGGCTTTCATTATCTTTTCCTATATCTATGTCTTTGTACTTGGCTCATATCCAGCTCCCTACTTTCCCTTTGTCTTTCCCCCTCCTTAGTGGTCTCCTTCCCATCCTCCAATAATCCCCCTTTGAGCTTTCATGTCACTATATCGTGTGTGTGTGTGTGTGTGTGTGTGTGTGTGTGTGTGTGTGTAAAATCTATATTGTGCCTATGACAGAAGAAAATGCAGCTCATTCGCCCCCTCCCGTTACACTTTCTTATTCCCTTTCTCCCTCTCTCCTTCCATATCTATATATCTATATATCTATATCTATATATATCTCATAAAATTTAAGTCAAGATTGTATATATAAGATATGAGAGATAACATGTGATATTTATATTCAGTGTCTGGTTTATTTCACTTAACAAGATGATCTTCAGTTCTATGCAGCTTTCTTATAAATAACATTATAAACTTAATTTTTAATATAATTCTTGAATGATGAGTGGTAGAAGTTTTGGAGAATTCCATACTGCTTAGAAGCAGCCACACTATTGATATCTAAGAATTAGTACTCCACTTTTCCATATTTTAGTTTCTACTAGCGTCTTAGTTGTAATGTTTTTGCTTTCTAACCTTGTAGCCTTCTTCTCACATGGGTGGTGACAGAAGGTGATGGAAGGTAATAGAATGCTAGAGATCAGTTTTTATGTCATTTATTTTCCCTAGTTAAGGAACTCTTAAGTAGAAGCTTGAAAGGGAAACGTTGATACAGGCTCCTTACTAATTGGGGATATTGAGCCACGTCTGCTGCTTCCTGTCTTAGCAATAATCTATGGCAGAAACGATTAAGCTCACTGGTGCTTTTGACTTGAAGGGCGAGACATTTATGTTAGGTAAGAGGTGTTTATCAGAAGTCTGTGCCTTTTGTACTGGTCTTGTAAAGTTCGTATCTTTAACCTTTCATTGTTACTGAAATAATTCCCCTGAACTATACAAAGGAAAAATGCCTACTTGATGAACTCTCAAATCGACTGTATCCTGCAGCCTTCACACAGAGAGAAAATGGCTTTACACTCTCCCATCTCTCCTTAATCCTCCAACACTTCCCTCCCCCTCACCATCAGCTTACTTTTAGTTCACTGCAAAAATATGAGTCCTTAGACGCCCTCGTCACCACCTAGTATGTCTCTCAAATCACCCACGTTCAAACCCATCCAGTCTGCTCTTCTGGTAGGATTGTAAGCTGTGTCCCTGTGTACAGTTGACTTCTCTATCTGCAGTGTGGGTACCACCCCTGCTCGGTAGCCGAGGATGCTTGGCTTGCAGTTATTTTTGTAGCTATTCTCCACCGTTCCTATAGCAGCAATCTGCCTCCATTAGCTCATTTTGTTCACAAAAGACTGTGATAGCCACACTTTTAAACTTTGTTCTGTTTTGCCCACTCTTTCACCAACCACTCTATTTCTCCTCTCTCTCTCTCTCTCTCTCTCTCTCTCTCTCTCTCTCTCTCTCTCTCTCTCTCTCTCTCTCTCAAGCCATATTTCTCAAAAGAACAGAATCTGTTTCCAGTCTCCACTCCCTGACTCCTTGTTCATTTGGTTCCCTAATGTCCACTGTGGCTACTTTGGTCAAGATTTCCCAGCATGCTATTGTGCCAGGCTCTTTGGTCCACTCTTAAGTTTCATCTTGTTAGAACTTCCAGTAGCTTAGGATGCAGCCTCTGTTACATGGTCATCATTTCAGCCTTTCCTCCCTGGCTGTTAGTAAAGTCCCTCTTCTTTTCTTTTCTACTGTCTTCCACAATGCCTTCTGTTTCTATGAAGGGCAGAGTGGCCCCGGGCCTGCGTCCTATGCTCACACCCAGTATTGTGTTATTCTGTTCTGTAGCCTTCGGTACTGGTGGCTCCCACATCACACCCATCTCATGTGGGAGACCTTTCCCTGCCTTCTTCAACTCTTTCCTGTGGCCTTCAGCGACTCATGACAAGGTTCCCATTGCACATGCGGCTTCAGCTCCTTTCCTTACCTTTGCTTCTTAGCTTCACACATGTGGCTTCTTAATAGTTCCTGTTTGAAGGCTTTCCATTGTCCCTTTGCTTGCGTAGTGTTTCAGTCTACGTTTTGGTACATGGCTTTCTCCAATGTGTCTCTCAGGTGTCTTCACCTGAGTTGACACAACTCTGAAAAATAGTATTTTCTCATGTCTCTTATTTTTCTTCCTCATACTCATCATTACTTCACATTATAATTTATTTCCCCAAGGTAATAATCTCCCTAATCAAGATGTGAAATGAGTTTTTCTTTCCTGCTAGCCCTGTGATTTCGATCATTGTCTGTCTTATAGTAACTTCTCGATAATGTATTCAGTGAGGAAATAAATCAATTAATGGCGATATGTTCCATACTGATATTATTGTATTGTATGCTGTTGTATCATTAGTATTTTTTGAATAGACAGATAAATGTTTACTATAATGTAATGTTAAGTCATAATATAAGAGTGTCTGGCCAAGTACTGCCATGTAAAGACTCATTTAAAGAGATTTCCTATGAGTCATGTTTATGGTATGGTTTCTTATTCTTCTCTCTTGAAATAAATGGTATTTTCTTGGCCCTTCTCATGCAGCTGAAGAATAAATTTATGAAAAAACTGCCTCGTGATGCAGAAGCCTCCAACGTGCTCGTTGGGGAGGTTGACTTCTTGGATACCCCCTTCATTGCTTTTGTTCGTCTCCAGCAGGCTGTCATGCTGGGTGCCCTGACTGAGGTCCCTGTGCCCACAAGGTAAGCTGCTCTCCCACCCACTAGGGTTCACAGGATACTTATAGGAAAATGTCATCCCTCTTAGGTTCAGAGAATTAGTGCAATGAGGATATAGTCTGCACTGGAGCAATTTCATTTGAAATAGTGCCTAATTGACATTTGTGCTCTTAAATTACATGTCACTTGAACAGTAATAATAATGGCAGTTATGGAGATTTATTGGCTCACATACTAGTTTCTTTTTGTGGGTTATTCTTTTGAACCATATGGTCATCTTTTAGAATGCAAACTCTGGTATCTATATTTAACATGGAGACACTGAGTTTAAATACCTTGTCCAAAGCGATACAATTAGTAAGTGGTTCAGAGATTTTAGATGTTTTCATTTCTTCTGTTTTATCAAAAAAATTGTTATTGGGCTCACACACATAGATGTGCCGTCACACAGATGCAACAACACATGTACATGGGCATTTTTGTAAAAACTTTGTCATCACTCTCAGCACTTACATTTGTACACTTACATTAAGCATGCTTATGTTACTGTCACATGTCAGTCTAGTGCTCTTATCCCAAGACATCATCCTAGAAGCTGTCCTGCCATCTCTCTCTGAGGCTGTGCTTAGTGGCTCGGATGCTTGACTTATGCACATGGTTAGCCGAGGATGTACTAATACTGCACTCAGCCCTGTGCTAAGAAAGAGGCTAAAGAGGACTTTGTGGCTTCAGGTTGGCATGAGGTGGGTGGGTGTGGGGAGCATGCTTCCTGTGGGTCCCGTGGCAGAGATAGGTGACTTCTTTTTTTAGTTCTGACACGTGAACAGGAAGGGCACTGAGATGGTCTGAGCATGGTTATCCAACAGTGACGAGAGGTTCAAGGTTTTGTGCTGAGCCACGTTAGGAAGAAAATGAGAAGCAAGTGTCCCAAAGCCCTTTCAGCCCAGCCAGACTTCCTGATCAGGTGATTCCCTACCACCCATCACTTTAAGTACCTGGGGCAGACACTGGACTCAGAGCTTTGGAAAGGAGGTGATCACAGCTGGGCAATTAATGGGATAATTGTGCTTGGTGTTTTCTATAACATTGCAGTGGAGCCTCGCAGTTCTGTCTGAGCAGTCACCTGGCAAGCCGCTGACTCAGGATGGCTGGAGTCCAGCTTGGCGCCCCAGTGGCTGTATTTATGTCTCTGCACTAACTTTACTGGGGCTTGAAAGAGAAAACATGCTGAGGAGTGTTAAAGAAAATTGCTCTTGCCTTTTCATTTTTATCACCATTTTTTTCTTTAGAAGCTACAAATAAAAAAAAAAAACATTTTAAGGGCTTCTTGTTTTAACGGTGATAACATGTATACAAGCAGGAAATCATGGCCCGTTGCCTGGCTCTCTCAGTATCTACTCCTCTCTGCCTCTTTCTTCTCTTCATTCTTTTCTGCCCCAGGGGGAAGTATTAATTTAGAGTTGAAATATGGCGTCATCTGAAAAGCAAGAGGAGCTCAGGCATTCATTTTAGGGGAGTGAAGGGGTATATAATTCAATATCATAAAACAATTGCAGGGCTGGAATCTGAACAATATACCCTCAGACATCAATATTTTTTTTCAGGAAATACTTTATCTGTTGGCTGTCTTCAGGAACAGGGTAAATTGTAATCACCCAGCAGAGAGTCTTCTTAGCTGTCTGTCTGCCTGTTTGTTGTTGTTGGTGCTGTTGTTGTTGTTGGTGCTGTTGTTGTTGTTGTTGTGTGTGTGTGTCCATGTGTGTGTACAGTATGAGGACATTTACTGTGCCTACATCATATGGAATCCAATAAGGGAAATCCCAGGAGGAATGTGTAGTCATTGTAAAAGACTTTGTCTGTACTCCATCTTGGGCTTTAACTTGTACACTACTCTGTTGCTCTACGGGCATACTTGAAAGGCCTTTCATTGGACACACATCTTTTCATGGCCATGTTTTCCCTTAAATGCAGAGGAGAGCTATGCTATGAGTGCTATTGTTATTCTTTCTGAGAAACAGTTTTGCCAGCTCGACTAGCTCAGCTTACATGTTTCCTTTTTTTACTTTGCTTCTTGTGGTCCATTGTGGCCTCTGCTTACAGCACTGTGGCTGTCAGTGGCTGGGTAGGTAGGTGCCTTTGTAGGGGTGGGTCTGGCTTTCCATGTAAAAGCAAGCAAGTCTTTGATGTCTGGTGACCTGGTATGCTGTGTCTATGATGTTTCCACTTTCTTTTAAAATATATTTTATTAATTTATTCATATTACATCTCAATTGTTATCCCATCCCTTGTATCCTCCCATTTCTCCCTCCCTCCCTCCCATTTTCCCCTTACTCCTCTCCCCTATGTCTGTGACTGAGGGGGACCTCCTCCCCCTGTATATGCTCATAGGGTATCAAGTCTCTTCTTGGTAGCCTGCTATCCTTCCTCTGAGTACCACCAGGCCTATGCATCCAGGGGACATAGTCAAATATGGGGCACCAGAGTTCATGTGAAAGTCAGTCCCCATTCTCCACTCAACTGTGGAGAATGTCCTGTCCATTGGGTAGATCTGGGTAGGGGTTCAAAGTTTACGGCACATATTGTCCTTGGCTGGTGCCATAGTTTGAGCAGGACCCCTGGGCCCAGATCTGCCCATCATAATGTTCTTCTTGTAGGTTTCTAGGACCCTCTGGATCCTTCTATTTCCCCATTCTCCCATCTTGCAGGTCCTTTTCTTGCTGTCATTTTGTATCTCATCATGGAGATATGTATGCTATAATTGCCTTATTACCATTTAGCAGCCTTGGGATGGAGGCAATGGGAAGACTGTCTATCAGCTAGAGGCAGAACTGCAAATTTCTGACTCCAGGGCCAACGTTCGGGGCAACTTAGAGCGGTATCTAGAATGGGCGAGGATAAGACACTTTGGGACTGTATGGAGTAATAACTGTAAATCAATTCGTTCTTTTTGGATCTTGAAATAAGACAAAAGGCTAGTCAGAGAGCTTCAGTTAAGTATTATATTTCTCTTTAGCATTTTATAAGTTTATACATAACATATTGCGTGTTATAACAACTTGCCTATGAGAAATAGCATGTAAGGTGGTAGTGACGGTGTGTGGTCCTATTGTGTGTCCTGCGTTGCATGTAAGGTGGCAGTGACAGTGTGTGGTCCTATTGTGTGTCCTGCGTTGCATGTAAGGTGGCAGTGATGGTGTGTCGTCCTCATGTTGTGTCCTGTGTTGCACGTAAGGTGGTAATGATGGTATGTGGTCTTCATGTGTGTCCTGCATTATATGTAAGGTGGTAGTGATGGTGTGTGGGCCTCATGTGTGTCCTGTGTTGCATGTGAGGTGGTAGTGACGGTGTGTCGACCTCATGTGTGTCCTGCGTTGCATGTAAGGTGGTAGTCCTCACGTGTCTGTTATAGAAGCGACAGCTTAGCCCTATCTTCCAAACCTGCTCATTATGCATACTGGCTTATTTGACTCACTGCTGTTTCAGAGAAGGGAGTAAGGGATTGGTGCCTGCTGGGTTAATCTAGAAATAGTTGTGATCTATCAGGAAGGGGGATGCATCCTTTCTAAGAAGATTGAGTGAATTAGGAAGGCTGGCTCCTTTTCTGATACTGTGCTTGCTCTGCCTATAATTATTTTGTGAATGTGAGCAGAGGCCACTGGTTCCGGACACTAGTCATCTGGTGTTTCTGTTGTGAAGTGTGCCAGAGGCATCCTCTGCAGGCGTAGTTCATTACTAGAAAAAAATTCACAAAAAGTAAGAACGGGCCTCCGGAGACAATGGAGAGAAGTAGGAACCATTATAAATTCTAACTCTGACGTTTGTAGTTGTGCACGAATCGAACAAACGCCAGGCACACGAGTTTACTTTCCCCGCCCTGAGCTGTCAGCATGGACTGCTCACATTCAGCCCCCGCAGATGTGATGTTTACTCGTAATTTGTTAATAAGGAAAAAGGCTTCTGGTTAAAAATAACATCTGTCTATTGGCAAAACCCAGATTTTTATCACGAAAGAAGTCTTCAGTGCATTATAATGCTGAGTTTGTCAGGATGTACATCCATTGTAAAAGTTGTAACAACCTTTGCCTCTTTGAGGGTGAAGGGGGTGGGGGTGGGGGGTGGGGTGAGCAGGCATCAGGAGGAGGGAGCTTTGGCTTTCGGGGTTGTCCTTTGTTTTGGTTCCCTCAGATCTCCCATCTCACCTGGTGCTCCACTGCTATGGATTGGGGCTGCCTCTGTTCCTCAGCTGGAACTCACAGCTTGCAGTTTGGCCCCTCCTGCACACTTCTACCCAGAGTTCCTCCTACACCGCTTTCACGGTGTAGACCTCTGCATTGTCTTAACTGAACTAATCACTAAAAAAAAAAAGAAAGAAAGAAAGAAAGAAAGAAAAAAAATAACTTTAATTCTCACCATGTTGTTTCTACTCAGCACTTGGTGACATTTCATAATGAAGAAATGCCTGTTATTTTAACCTAGGTAGCTTTCCATCTGGGTTATTGAACCAATATAATTCATGTACTCTGGCTTATTGTTTTAGTATATGTTATAGCTATCACTAAGCTGCTACTTCCTTTTATTCTTTGGTATTGTGGAGCAAAGACCAAACAGTAAATGTTTATAGAAAACGTGTGCCCTTGCTAAGTTGGTGGCTCTGTTACTCTGGCGGCTCTCGGGACAGTTCCCTACCCTCTGCCTCATTTTACGTTTGAGGACTGTTAGTGTCTATGGTGTCGCCTTACAGAGAACACGGTATTTATTTAGGTTTTGTTGCCATATGTACAAGCTGATGACGAATCTATGGATCAGGTTCCAGAGTGTGGTTTCATAAGCTCTGTTCACATGGGGGGTACTCCACGTAGGTGGGAGAGGCACAGATTGGCCCCGGGGAAGGGTTTAGCGGTTGCACGTTAGTCGAGAAGCTAGTAAAACGACATAAAGGGCCAGACAAGAGAAATCCAGTAAAGATGTACTGAGCAAAGGGCCAGTGTCAAGATAGGTTTTTTGTTTGTTTGTTTCTGATACCAATCTGCCAATTTGGCTTAAAACTGCCATTTCAGCCATGCCAGTTTATGGACAGGCAAGTAGAATTCACAGATATAACCAGTAGTGCTTTTTCTTAATGAGACCTCACTTTAGGGGATAAATTATTTTTGCATGTTTTGTCCTAAGAACAGTGACCATTTCCTTTAGAAAACAACAATAACAACAACAACAACAACAACAACAACAACAACCACTTTACTATCTAGAAGGGTTTTGTGTTGCTGCCTGTGTTGGCTCATTGCTGTCTAAGTGTTATCTCCAGGGGAAGAAAAATCCAAACATCAGTAGAAGTCTTGGAAGAGCTAAGCGCAGTTCTGAGAGTGGCCATTTTCGCCCTTGAGCAGGTTTTCAGAACTGCCGGCTGCCTCTGCCGCTTCCTTCACTGTGGCAACCCTCGGCAGCAGGTCTCGCCTCCACTACAAGGCAGACTCTGAGCAGATAAGCGCTGGATAGTTTTATGGATATTCTGATAAAAAATATGAGTATTCAAACTTTTAACAGCACTTGTTACAATTTTAATTCCCAAATTTTTAAAAAAAATCACCTTTTTTTGGAGTGAGTTTTACAAACGGAGAAAAGTAACTCATGTGCGTAGGACCATTCTGGAGTAGACGGTGACATTCATTTACAGAGTATCTGATGTCAATCCTGTTCTTCCCAAAGTGAGTTAGGGAACGGGATAAGTAGAAGCTAAGTTCAGTGAGTGAAGTGAGGTGCTGGATGGTTCCTGATGCCATCAAATCTCGTCTGCTTTTTCTTGTCTCCGGCTATGTAAGAACCCACAAATCTTTCCCCAAGAGCACCCTGTGAAGATGATTGCCGCATAGGTTTTGTCTGTTGAATCACAGCCCCAGTACACCAGAAGAGCAGGTGACAGTGCAGAGCCTTTAAGGGAGGAATGGAACCTAAGACGCCCATGTACCCTAGGCATCCATCTACTGACTGTGTTGTTGTTTTTTGACGCTGCAGGTTAAACCGGAGTATCGTGCAGCGTGGCCACGTGTTCTGTCACTGAGCCCTGCGCTCCACCCTGTCCTTTACCGGGCACCAACCTTGGGCTCACCTACTGTCTTCTCCGCCCCCAGAGTCCTTGGTGTTAAACAGGATGAGCTTCTGTTTTGCAGAAGGTTGTGTAGGGATTTGAATAAGGGGGTGACTGTGCTTTGTAGGCTTCACAGGCTTTCTGAAGCTGTGCAAACATATGACACCATTGTATGTGTTGTTTTCATTTTCTCCCTGTTAGGTAAGGCATGAGCAATAGCAAGGCAGAGGTTTACCCTGCGTCACCTTTTTTTTTTTTTTTTTACATCTTTTTCTTCTTCACATACTTCCCAGGCACCTTCTTCCTCAGTGGAGAAGCACAGCTTCACCTTCATGGTGAGCGATGGATTTCTTCCAAAATGACACACTCACCATTGCTTGTTAAAAGCCGTATTTGCTCTAGATCAGTGCTTCTTATATTATCAAGAAAATCAAATTGGAAAGGAAAACGAGGGAGCTCAAAAAGGGATTTTTCACCGTCCGTGGACGGTACTTTGTTTTTTCATGTCTGTCATTTTTCTTTCTCCTTCCTATTAGCGTGCTTCTCACTGTGATGGTTTGCTTTTCGCCAGCTCCCACTCACCTGAATAGCAGTGTTTCCTACAAAAATGGAGAAGAGCATTGGTCAGCCCCCATCCTGGGTACAGGACAGTCAGAGACATCAAGAAATGTGCTAAGTCTTTGTAGCCAGTGTCCTAAACACACTTGTACCACACGTTCCAAAGTCAGTAGACATGAAGACACAGCAGAGTGTAAAGCAGAGATCAGCATTTTGTGACATTCGTAATAAGGAAAACCTCTTCCTGGTCAATGAAGACGGTGCTCAGGTTCCTCCTTTCCTTCAAATTAGCTTAGTGATGCCTCGTGTTAGCATGAAAGAAGGTGTTGTCTCATCCCCTGGAACTACATCGTACTTTGTTCTAAAGCCGAGTTCTAGGCACCGGATAGATCACTGAGTCCGGTCAGTGCTGGTTCCCAGGCACGAGGGTCTAAGTTCAGATCTCCAAGCACCATATGATGGCTCAGAGGTTAAGGGCACTGACTGCTCTTCCAGGGGTCCTGAGTTCAATTCCCAACAACCACACGGTGCCTCACAACCATCTATAATGTGATCTGACGCCCTCGTCTAGCCTGCAGGTGTACAGGCAGGCAGAGCACTGTATACATAATAAATAAATAAATAAATAAATAAATAAATAAATAAATAAATAAATAAATGTTTAAAAAAATAAAATAAAATAAAAATAAACAAGGGGCCGTGCTGTGTGCCTGATCCTAGCACTAAACAAGCAGAGGCAGGAAGGGGCCCTTGGGCTCGCTGGCCTACGCGTCTGGCTGCATCTGTGAGCTCCAAGGTTAAGATCTTGTCCCGACACCTGAGGGGAAGAGCAATGCCAAAGGACAACAGCTGTTGTGTGATCTCCATGTGCACACACACTTGTGCGCACGCGCAGCGAAGAGGTGCTGAACGTGTAATGGATTAAGATAGGCTGTTTCTCAGTTTTACGAAGTACGTGTTTCAACCTTTACTTCTCTCTTTCCCCATTAGGTTCCTGTTTATTCTCTTAGGTCCCAAGGGGAAAGCCAAGTCCTACCATGAGATTGGGAGAGCCATTGCCACCTTGATGTCCGATGAGGTAGGGAACAGGGTGCAGGGCTGCGTCGGTGACGATCTTGTTCGTGTGTTTGTCTGAGCTGCAAACTGACTGTCATGGTTTACTCAGTTAAAATGTATGTGGCCACAAGACACTCCACATACTTCCCTTATGTAGGGCGGCCTTCAAAAAGTAAAGGCATGTGTCTTGTTTTTGTGTTAGGTCCGAGATATATGTGGGAACAAAATAAAATGCATTTTTACTTTTCTTCAGCAAAATTGTTTAGAAAATATTCTAAATGTCTTAAAGATTAAGATAAATGAGATGCCTATAGTTGTCCTCTTTATAGGTTACTGTATGATATCTTTTAAAAATATATTTTATTAATTTATTCATGTTACATCTCAATGGTTATCCCATCCCTTGTATCCTCCCATTCCTCCCTCCCTCCCATTTCCCCTTATTCCCCTCCCCTATGACTGTGACTGAGAGGGACTTCCTCCCCCTGTATATGCTTATAGGGTATCAAGTCTCTTCTTGATAGTCTGCTATCCTTCCTCTGAGTGCCATCAGGTCTCCCCCTCCAGGGGACATGGTCAAATATGGGGCACCAGAGTTCGTGTGAAAGTCAGACCCCACTCTCCACTCCACTGTGGAGAATGCCCTGTATGATATCTTAATACAGTTGTACACTTTGTAATGATCCAAGGCACAGTAGAGCAGTGGTGATTAACATAAATTAATTATATGCTGTAAACGTAGCTAGTAAAGAGGACTTTGAGCGTTCTCAACACAAACAAATTGTTACTGCCCGAATGACCAATATGGTCCTTATGTATTTTCAGTTGTTAAAACTGCTCTTTAAATTTTGCTGGATAAGTTCAAGGTCACTGTATTAACTCTACAAAATGCCCAATTTATCAATTCTCTGACCTCATGTGTCCATATATGCTTTCTAGTCTTTCTACTTTGCTGTTTCTCAAATATTTTGTTTTTTCACTTATGGCTCGCTTTGTCAGCCTTTTTCTCACTAAGTGTAGAGGTGGAGGATGTTTCCCTCTGCGCACTAGAAGCTCTATGTGGTGGCTCCTCAGCTGTTTGATGTCTCCTGGATCTGAACACTGACAGCTCTGCTGTCCCCCTTGAGGGAGCATTTATTTCCCGTTTCAGTTGGCTGATTTATTTAATTTTGTATGTTTATAGTTCTTTTCTTTTAACATTCCTAATATAATTTAGGGATGCTTTAGGCCGCATGTAATGGGTATAGAGTGGCTTCCTCATATTGATGAGGGCCTCTTTCAACAGGTATCTTACAACTTCTCTCCTGTCTCTCTGGTTGAAACTACCAATATTTATTGGCAAGATTGGCTGAGAAGGCATAGTTCTGACCCTTTCTCTCTGCCAGAGAAAAGTATGGAAGGGATGGTATGTTTGCTGCAGAGGAGATAGCTTCCTTGTGTGCTGCCTTTTCCTCAAACCCAGAGCTCCCAAGCCAGTGTTGTTTGCCTTATAACTCTTAAAAATGATTTTTTTTTTTAGGGAAAGGGACATAGCAGAAAGACTTAGCTTAGGTGAAGGGTGTTGAACAGGGCCAACATTTTCTTCTGGGTGATGAAAAAGTTAACTTGCAAAGATAAAGGTCTTGGCTTTGTGAAGACCTCCAGGTTAGCCCAGGTAGAAGAGCGGGATACTGAAGGAAAGGATCGTGTGCCATTTTTAAGCCCCCTCTTTGATGTGTATGAAAGATGTGAAAATGTTCCTGCCTGTGTGAGTTGCCTTTCTCTTTCTGTGACGCAACGCCATGACTAGGGCCACTTCTCTAGGCTTCTAACTCCATAGAGATAAGAATCCATCCGTCACCACCATAGTGGAGAGGCATGGCGGCAGGTGGCAGGTGGCAGGCATGGGAGTTGGTACAGGAAGTGTGTGACATACTTCCTCCAGGAAGGCTGCACCGTCTAACCTTTCCTAAACAGTGTCACCAACTGGAGACCAAGTGCTCCGGTGCCCAAGACATTACTCATTTAACCCCTGTACTGCCATTGGGGAATTAGATATTACCTTTCTAAAAGGGAGGCACGTGAGCACTCATTTCAATCCTCAACCTTTCTACCAGTATAACTCAGCCTTCTTCTTTCTTTTTGACTAACTCCCATTGTTAGAGGACTGCAGTGTGTGTGTGTGTGTGTGTGTGTGTGTGTGTGTGTGTGTGTTATCCTGAGTTTAACAGTCAGTGTGAACTTGTTCTTACTGGATTTTTACTGCCAGTTGTCCAGTAATCTTTAATTCAGGGGGTTGGCTTTCATCAGAGATCTTGAAAACATTTGCAGCTGGCTCTCACAGCAACTGTGAGAGTTTTGATGGAAAACCATACTTAAAATTCCATTTCTTCAAACCCCTACTTAGAGGCTGAGATCATAACCTGCACCCCTCAATAGATGAATAGTGGGGGCGACTAGAGCACAGTTAACAGGAGTGTCGGGGGGCACTGTGGACGGTGTTACTCAGCTGTGCTGTGTTATGAGGCATTCAGAAAGTCTGCTGTGTGGGGGAATCAGCGCATCTCTCCTTATTCAGGTGTTCCACGACATCGCTTACAAAGCAAAAGATAGGCACGACCTGATTGCTGGCATTGATGAATTCCTGGATGAAGTCATTGTCCTTCCACCTGGGGAATGGGACCCAGCAATCAGGATAGAGCCTCCAAAGAGTCTCCCGTCATCTGACAAGAGGTAAATTGCTATGCACATGTCAGTATTCAGGGAGTGCCAAGCCCCTGACCTGAGGAGGTTGCATTTGGAAAAAGTAGGGCCAGGCCGTGCTGTGATACTCCTATGTCCCCATGGATAGTGTGCCTCAAATGGCGTCCGTACTGACGTGCCTTGCATTTAGATTTACTTGACACTGTAAGATAAGTATTCTATGCTTTGATGCCTCTAATGATTGCACTTAGCTCACAATGTTGGAAAGTGTCACAGGCATTCTTCGGGGATGCTTTGGGGACCTTCTGTCTGTGTCTTTGCAAAGATCACTCTACTCAAGATGAGCCCCTGTAGACTAAGCAGGTTAAAAAAAGGTTTAGTAGAGAAGTTGAGGAGAAACCATTGCCTGGCAATCTGTTATTCCCCAAGAAGAACAACTTCAACCCGGAAAAGTGTGCAATAAGTTAAAATCTGTGTTTGGCCAGCCATTTGTCCCACCTCTGGACAGAAAACTCCCAGAATTCTGTGTGAGCAAAGGATAAGAAATCGTGGGTCTTTTTCTGAGAAGGCCTTCATCCTCTGACTTTGTAAGCATGAGACTACAGCCGCAGGAGCAAATGAACACAACAAACTGATATCTGCTTGCACCCTGTTTTCTTGCTTAGAAAGAATATGTATTCAGGTGCAGAGAATGTGCAGATGAATGGGGACACACCTCATGATGGAGGGCACGGAGCCGGAGGACACGGCGACTGTGAAGAACTCCAGAGGACTGGCCGGTAACTGAAGGAACCTTTTGCCATTCGTGATAAGGTTTTCCTTAGATCTAAATTTCCCTTCCTTGTTCTCAGTTCACTTTCAGTTTTAATTGACTGCTTTGTTCATTTGCTCAGCCAACAAGTATTTATAGTAGGTCTATTAGTCACAGACGCTGGGAATACAGCCGTGTATTAATGCTCTGCCCTATGGGCCTCACTTCGTGGAGATGGGAGAGGAATCCTAAGCAAATAAATAAATGCACCAATGGGCTTAGGAGGAAAATGGAGGGAAAAAAATGGGGACTTTGGTGATGAATAGCATTACATTTTTAGACAGTTATCTGAGCGGACCCTGCAGACAAGGACAACACTCAAAGGAGGTGTTCAAGCAGGTGAGAGGCAGTCTATATAGGTGTGAGTTGAGAAAAGGGACTAAGGCATAGAAAACCCTGGAGAGTGACATCCGGGCAGTGTGACCCATAGAATGACTGATGGGATGGTACAGAAAGGGCTAAGTCTGTGGCAGGTGAGCGTGGGTGGTGGGGATGACTGAAGACTGACTAGGTCTCCTTTGTGGCTGTCATGATATCATTCCTTCTCTGTACATTGTTTCCCTTCCTCTGAAAGAATGAAAAGTAAAAGCTTCCCCCATTTCATGTATTGCCTAATGAGGAGGTAGGGTCTAGAACTCTGTCCTTGGTCATCATGCAAACGTCATAGAGTGTCCCTACACAAGTCTGTGGCCATTAACCACTTACTCAATGGGGCTTCTTGGTATAGTCAAAAGACAAGCTAAAGATGGCCTGTATGGGGCCATTGGAAGTATAGCATGGCACATTGTTTTACAGTACACTTACTTTTGTAAGTAGAAAGAGTATTCACCAATGTAACAATAAAAGGTGCAGCATAGCAAACACATGAACTGGCAACACAGCTATGTATGTGTGTAATTACTATATGCTTTTATATACTTCCCAGAAGAGTAGGTCTACTAACACCACCATGACACGCAGGAGAGAATTGCATGGGACAATATTGTCATAGCTAATGATGCTTCTATGTAATGGTGTCATTTTAGTTCCATTATCATCTTGTGATATGTGGTCCCACATATGTGGTCCACCACTGACCTCAATGTCATCATGCAGTGAATGACTACTGTTCTTTATAAACTATTTTCACTAGGAATAAATTTGTCACTTTCTACTTATAGCCCAGATATGAGTTATGGAATTTAATGTGTTGAATTGCGTCAGACTGCCATTTCCTTTTTTCATCTCTCTCTTTGCCACATTCATTTAGTGGCTGCATGATCCTGTGTGTATCAAGGGTACAGAAATGGGGTGCTCAGTTGAGCTGAGGCTGAGGTGTCAGGTTTTAGAAAGAGGCACTTTGCATAGAAGTCACACTCTGTGAGAAAGGCTGGTTCGTAAGGTTCTCTTGGAAGAAAAACAGGCTGGAGTGGAGGCTCAGTCCATACATTTGCCCATCACGTACCTGCACGCCTTCATCACTTCATGATTTTGGGACCTTATTCCATATTTACTTCCTCTGAGGCCCATTTTAGCTTTCTATTTATCTATAATTTTCCAGCACCTCTTCTCTACAACTACGTAATTACCACCTCCATTTAATTTTTTTCTTGGTTTTTATTTACTTATCTTACTGTTTACCCTTTGATCCCCCAAAAGGAAACTCCATTAGGTCAGAACTTCAGGGCCAGTGTTATTCAATGTTGTTTCCCCAGCACATAGAGTAATAGCAGGTTGTGTGCCTCTCCCAGCTCTCACCCTCACGGAGTGGGGGCGAAATGACATTATGACAATTATGACAACATTGTAATGGGCTTTATGTGATATGCAGTGTGTTTGGATGTTTGCCTTTGGAGAATGGGAAATTACAATTTATCTGCTCAGTGCTCTCAACTAAAGACCAATGGGATGCTCTTTGGAGAATGTTGGACCTATTCTGGAAACCGAAAAAGAGAGGCAGAAGAAGATGTATTTCTCTACAGTTTTTTTTTCTTCTTCTGTCTCATCTGAATGAGACTATCTTCAATAGTATCTTGACATTGACTCAAACGTTTTAAGTCCAAAGTCTTTGTGCTCTAGTGACTTATGTCTTGATGAATTTGATGGCTGTTTATCTTATATTTGATCGCATGTTTGCTTTCTCCCTGCCCAGGTTCTGCGGTGGATTAATTAAGGACATCAAAAGGAAAGCACCCTTTTTTGCCAGCGACTTTTATGATGCTTTGAATATTCAGGCTCTTTCGGCAATCCTCTTCATTTATCTGGCAACGGTGACCAACGCCATCACTTTCGGAGGACTGCTTGGGGATGCCACCGACAACATGCAGGTGGGTCTGATCTGAGAGGGGACACAAATAGTCCAGCGCAGATTGTCCTCCTCACCCCTGCCGCTCTGCGAGGAGCAGATGGCCTTTCAGTTACTCAGCGTGATTTTCTTTCTTTTGCTGGATGCTGCATTTTGCTTTGCTTCTGGCTCGCTGCTGTATTTCCAGCATGTTAGTAATTACCAAAATAGCTCGATGAAAATCTGGCTTGAGTCACAAGTGGGGAAAGGAAGGGGAGGAAATGAGGGTCTACAAATTCTATTTGGGCAAAACCGAATCAGCTGCTTGGATTCTATGTGGCGACAAGATTTAGAGCTCCCAGGTTCTGGAATGTATGGGCCATATTCAGTGTCCCTTGGTGATCACACTCTTTGCGAATGTGTGATTACTGACTCTTTGCCCTTGTTCTAACATGAGCAAATCTACGCATCGCATCGAGCAGTGGAGTGGGTTGCTCAAGCCTGGATTTGCATGTCTGCCAGTAGAATTGAGCTTTAGTGAATCCCAGCTGAAGTCGTTTCTTCTATTCTCGGACCGTCTCTCACTGAGCTGTGAAGAACCTGGCTGGGCTAATGTTACAGCACTAATTACAAAGACAGTTTGTTGGTTTCTGTGAAGGTAGCATTTGCCGTGCTTTCATATCAGTAATAGCTACAGTCTCAATAAGAGAAAGGATATAAATCCACCACCTCCATCAATTAGAACACTATGTGACAAATGACTTACGTTGACCTAGGCATTAGAAACAGTAGGCTAGGTACTAGGTACTATGTTGTACTAGGTACTGAGTACACAGTGAAGTGGAGCTGAACCTCTGTTGAAGCCCTTTTGAACTCTGTGCTTCCACTTTCTTGTCCATTATTGTTCAACCCTCGTGCCATTCACACATGCTGCCGGCCAGCTTCTTAGCTTGTAAATGTAGCCAATTCCCCCAAATTACTTTTGTTACATTTATACTTTGGCTCCAGTATGTATCTACGCTTTAGAGTCCTTTCTAAATGCAAAGACAAGATAAGAGACAGTAACATTTTTGTGGTACCAAGTAACAGGGGAAAAGTAACCCAATCATATTTTAGGTTAAGTATGCTTGTCCATTATATATATATAAAGCTGTTCTTTTTTTATTACATTTATCTCATGGATGTGGTGGTTGTGGGCACAGCTGAGTGGCTCTTTCTTTGACCCTTCATACATATTACAGTTAGGTGGCACCAGAGTTTGAAGTTGTCTAGTGGCTTCTACCCACATAGTGCCTGGGCTGGAGTGTCTGGAGCAGCTGGGTTCTAGGGGACACTCCACATGGCTTCTCCACAAGATTAACGTGGGCGTCTTCACAGTACGGGTCCCCTTAAAGGCTGAAGGAGTACCAGCCACTGTTTCACCGCACGAGGTTGTATACCTAACGTTGCTTCATTTTCTGACTTTCAAAGATGCACTGAAAATTCAAACTCTGAATGAAATCTTGTAGCTCTTAAATGTTACCATGGATTGGCATTTGAAAAACCAACATTATGCTGGTCAAAGAACATGAGTCTCTGTGTTGCCCCTGGGGGCCATGTGTTTTGCTGCCACCCCTGCCGAAGATACCCTCATTCATAAGATGGGGATATGCCACTAAATTGTAACAGTAATAAAATTTTTTATAAATTCTGACCTAGATACAGGCTGGGCAGCAATTTCTCATCCAGGTTACAACATAATGCTCACAAAAGCAGATCACTTAGGAAACTAGCTGGAAAGGAAACCATTGAAGAAATGCCTTGAGGCCAGCATAAAGCTAGTACACGCAGCCACGTGCCGGGGAAATCAAAGAAATCTGTGGCATTTAAAAAATGCATCTGTGAGGGCTTCAGCTGTTTATTTAAAGCTTTGGTATGTAAATAAGTATTTTACTCTTAAACACCCATCATAACATTATATTCACTTGCTTTCCCTTTGCTTTTTAATTATTTTCATTCCTGAGAATTTCAAAAGTGCATCCACCGTATTTTGATCATATTCGTTCCTTCCTCTTCTCAAGTCCTTCCAGATTCATGGCTGCTCTTCACCCCCGTGCTCCCAACTTCATGACCTCTTTTGAAAATAACCCTCTAAATCCAACTTGTGCTGCCCATATGCTCAAAGGTGTGGACCATCCACCGAAGCATGGCTGACGTTACTTCCTTAAACGTAACTGATTCTTCCTACCCTAAAAGCCATCCCCTGTCCATACCTCCTCAGATGGAAGCTTGAGCCATCCTGTCTCCGTGATAGCTTGCTGAATGGCTTGAGATAATGCAAGCATTGGGCAGGCAAGCACAGCTGCTGTGGGCACAAGAGTCCAGCAGTCCTGTCCTTTTCAGAGGACCCCAATTTACTCCAGTTCTTCAACCTTTGCCTGAAAGCCCCTCTTCTCCTCGTCTGTGATGATTCTCAAACCTTGTGAGGAAGGATGTGTACTAATACAGCACCGATGGCCAGACACACCCTAGACACTTACTCTCTATACTTTGACCAGTTAGTTGTGCCTTTCTGTGTTGATTAGTGTCCCCTGAACAAAAAAGCTTCTCTGATGATGTTTGAAGGATGCACTATCTGATTTGGAGCCAGTGATTAAGAACAGAGCCAGACTTTGTTAGGAGATACAGAGGTGTGTGTGTGTGTGTGTGTGTGTGTGTGTGTGTGTGTGTGTGTGTGTGT
>OU015756.1:27909162-27943226 GCA_907169655.1 Acomys percivali | reverse complement strand
TGTGTGTGTGTGTGTGTGTGAGGGGTTACTTATAGTTCTTGTCCCAAGTGGCTTAAAATCACGAAATGCGGATATTTCAAACGCAGCTGCATTTTAACATTTCTTGACTCTTCCTCCTATTTGGTTTAGCTTTTTGTGTGCTTGATTTTGAAGTTTTGAGACTTGTTCTACCTTTCCTGGCTGTTGTGAAAACAGAGCATACCTTGGGTTAAATTTCACACCCTCGGGCAAGTAGAGAAATAATCACAGATCGTTCTGTGTGTTTTGATTTCAATCCTGTAATGTGAAATAGACTATTTTGTTTTGCTTATAAGCATCAATTTTAATGAAGGAAGCTACTCTTCAGGCCATAGTGTTGCTCCCAAGGTGTCTGTAATTTACTGCGTATTTCAAGAGGCCCCACCCCTTCCCACTGAGGACCTATCTTTTCCTGCCACTCCTTGCAACTTTCCACCTTTTTCCTGTTTTAAAGGAAAAGAAATACAAGTTTCTGGGTGGGATGAAGGGGGGCATGAGAAGGCATGAGAGAAGAGACCTAATATAGCATCTCTACTTGATGTTCTACTGTGCTCTGAGCTCTTTTTCATTAATCCAGCAGTTCTCAACCTGTGGGTCATGATCCCTTTGAGAGTCATATATCACATATCCTGCATCTCCATTACGATTCATAACAGTTGCAAAATTACAGTTAGGAAGGAGCAACAAAATAATCTTATGGTTGAGGGTCACCACGGCATGAGGAACTGTATTAAAGCATTAAGAAAATTGAGGGCCGGGCGTAGTGGTGCACAACTTTAATCCCAGCACTTAGAGGCAGAGGCAGGTGGATTGCTGTGAGTTCGAGGCCAGCCTGGTCTACAAAATGAGTCCAGGACAGCCAAGCCTACACAGAAAGACCCTGTCTCGAAAAACCAAAAAAGAAGGAAAAAGAAAAGAAAAGAAAAAAAAATTGGGAACCACTGTGAGGTAAGCAGAGGTTTGACAGAAGAGACTCTTGGCTCTGGAGAGTGGAGGAGCTGATCTAAGTTCACATAGCTATGTCTGCAAGGTTTGCCCTAGTGCTGAGCCATCTGGCTGAGACCTCAGAGATCATCTAGTGCACTCTCTTTTTCTTATATGCAAATGAACACGTTGCATATAAGAGCTTGCTGTTATTCAAAAAGCTCAGCCATCAGAGACTATGGTAGGCATGTTCTGTACACAATGTCTGGTCTAAGGTACGTGATAGAGAGCACACTGGGGACGTGATACAGCCTGTAAGTCATCCTGAGACTGTTACTCCAAAGCCCATTTCTCTACTCTGTCACCGTTTATTTTATGGCTTGAAAGAAGTGAAGTGACATTCTGAAGGTCATCTTGTGGCAGAACAGTCTAGACTTTGGATTTCCTGATTGCCGGCTGTCTGCTTTTTCTACCATTCCCTAGTAGGTAACCTCTGACAGCAGTGGAATACGATGGAAAGCCATCCAAGAGTGGCAAGGCACCCTGTGGCCCCCGATGCAACCACACCCCCAAGCCCAGCCAACTGCACGTTTGTGAAGTGCTAGGAAATTGGTTTCTTCTAGAAGTCAGATGTATAAGTATCAAGACTCATGGCTATTGACAAGACTTGAGTCAATGCAGCTTTCTTTTAAAACTCAAGACTGGCGAACGTTGGCTGTGATAAATCAGAAAAGGTGTTTACAATGATTTGTTTTGTAAGTTTCATTAAACTCTAGTTACAGTTAAAATTATTCATTTTATTGCCTGAGATTATTTAAAACTTCTCCGTGTTGTGAAGAAGAACGTGTCAAAATGTGGTGAAAATAGTTCTTTTCTCAGAAATGCTGGAAGCATCTCTCAGTTTAAGCAAGTTTCCAGCGCAGTGTGTATAATAAATCACCTGTCTTCGCTTCAGGATTGTCAGACACAGAACGGAAAACTAGCAGTGACCAAAGGATCAAGTACTGAAATAAAAATAATCTGCCTTTGAATCATCACATGGCTTCCATAAATCACAGTGCTTTTCTGGAAGAAATCGGTTGCTGTCTTTAATGAAAGGCTCTTGACCTTTGATAAGGGGACCTAGACTGTCACTTGGGCGCGTCTTCGCCTCCTTCAGCACTTGCTGCGAGCCTGCAAAGCGCGTGGAAGGATGGTGGGCAGCAGGAAGGGAAGAGAAACAGAAGACGCAGGAAGACCTTGTTCCTGCCCTCACGGAGATTAATGGCCACCGCAGGCCAAGCTGAGATCTTAAATCTCAAGTTCCTCTTTTCCAATTTTACACCCTGCCTTACAGCCAGTCTGAGCTGTGATTTGGTCCTATGCTAAGGATAAGACATAGAGATTTCTTCAGTATTTGGCGAAGAATGATGCACCATGTCTTTGCCTATTACGTGTACATAGACTCTCCCAGAAGCAACACATCTTATACTACTTGTGTAAATGGACTATCTGGTTAGTTGAAGCATTTAAATCCTTAGCTTTCAGAGGAGTTCTAAAAAAAAAAAAAAAAAAAAAAAAAAAAAAAAGAAAGAAAGAAAAGAAAAAGAAAAATTTGCAAAAGCCTGTTATGTACAGGAGCTAAGAATTTCAAGTGTAAGGCACATGTTTATTACTTGTAAAGACTGATGTGTGTGTGTGGTTAGATGGGCACACACATGCAAGAGTTCTCGTCCACAGTTCACTCACATCGTTAACTCACCTGAATGTCACAATACCAACAGTCAAGAAATCAAGACAATGCTGTTTTGCCGGACCAGGGGATTTCTTTTGGTCTTGTCTGTCTAAATACATCTTGCTTGTGTTCTGCTTCCTTCTTGAATTTTTTTATGTGAGGAACAATGAGCTGGGATGGCTAGACACAATGGATGACACCTTTCAAGCTATGCATTGGCACTCATGTGTATAAGTGGGGACCTCTGTGTGCCTCTCCTACTAGACTTGAACCTGTACTCTCCATGACATGGTTAAGGAAGGTCATTTTGTAAGTTATTGATTCTCTCATGTATTACTGCTTGTCATGCTAAAGGAAAAGAATGGGTTGATGTTAGAGATGTCAACAACACTTTAGCTATTTATGGCTCTGCACATTTATTTTCTCTAACAATAAAGTTCCCTGAGGTTTTGGTGCAGTTTGGATTGGAAAATGCATTAGCATGCACTGTGAATCATCATCATCATCATCATCATCATCATCATCATCATCATTTTTACAATTGGTGGCTTAAAATTGCAAATGGCCAGCTGAGCATTCTTGGCATTTGATGGTCACTGAGGGAGGAAAAGTCAATTTTCTTCTGGAATGTCTCTTCTCCTAGGTTGCTCACATGTCAGTGAATGACCCTTTACTCACATGTGCACACATGTGCAACACTTACAGGACTCAGTGGATTATGAAGAAAAAAAAAGGAGGGGATATTAAGTTGGGAGGTGGATATGGAGAGTGCTATCTAGCAATTCAATATGGTGAACGGGAATGGATGTGATCAAAATGCATTGCATGTGTATATGAAATTAAAACATAGATAAAATAATTGTAAAAACTACATTTGTTTTCATATCGTGTTCAAATCTCCTCTGGTAGGAAAAAAAAAGGCTTTGTACTTAAATCATAGCTATGTAACAGTACCTACTATGTGCAAGGTACAATTATGCAGAAACAAAACACTGAAGAACCCTGACAAGAAAAATAGATTAAAAAAAAAAAACCTGAATTGGTTTTTCTGTTTGGTGCTTTTATAGAATATGATTTTTATTGACTGAACCTTCAATAGAATGTTAAGGGTCAGAGGTGCCCTCCTGTGCCTCAGACATCTCAGTCATTGCCGTACGTGGAAGGATACTTTCACGTATGTGAGAAGAACTAGGGTGGGATTCATATATGCTTGTGTTGTTTGCTAGGGAGCGCGTTATGATACCCACAGCTTCATTCTTTGGCTGACATCACAAATGGGGGGACAGACGTGGCTCTGGTTCGGTTTTGCCTTACCACCTGAATGTTCTTTCCTTTAGGGTGTACTGGAGAGTTTCCTGGGCACTGCTGTCTCGGGAGCCATCTTTTGCCTTTTTGCGGGTCAACCGCTCACCATCTTGAGCAGCACGGGACCTGTTTTGGTGTTTGAGAGACTTCTGTTTAATTTCAGCAAGTATGTATCAGTTTGCCTGTCTGTCTTCCTGCCCCTCTAGCTATTTGATTTCCTATGTTGTTCCATCTGGATAGAGCACAGAATAGCAATTGAAATTGACCCAAGAATCTGCCAAAATATATTGGAAGTCAAAAATGACTTAATGATTAAGTTGTCCAGAGCTTCGTTTGCAGTTATTCCAGGAGGCCCATCTGCTGTGTTTTCTGCCCCTTCCTTCTTCAGTACTGCTCTTCCTTATTGCCTTGTTTCAGGTCTGAAGGGCTGACTCCCAAGGACTACAAGCCCCAGATTCCTTTGCCCTCCAGGGCTTCCTGCTGCTTTAGATAATGAAGAGAGAGCAGAGTTTCAGTATGTCACTTTTCTCCCATCATCCCCTGCTTTCAGCACAGCAGCCTGGCTTGCTTCCTGACACTGGCCTCTGTCAGGTGGCCTGTCTAGCCTAGTTTTAGCTCCCAGGGCTCTTGTAACTCCATTCCTTGTCTGACCTTTACAAGCCTGAGACTGATAAGGGCTCCCTGCTCCAGTTAGCTCTGAGGGCCATTTTAAGGGGAGGGGGAGTTAGGCTTTTGTAAATAGCCTGCTTATTTAGTTTTCCTTGGATCCCACTTAAAAAATGTCCTTTTCTGTCATGATGCTGAAGAAACAAAATGAATTGTGCTGGGTTGCATGGTTCATTAATGAAAGAAACAGAATGTTCTTAGTTGATGGATCCTAAGCTCAGTTCCCCTGTTCTCTGCTGTAGGTAGTAGCTTCCAGTACTCAGAAGAAAAATAGTGATGCTAATACTTTATTCTAGAAATTGCTGGATCATTTTAAGTAGGGGGGTATTGAGATAAATCAGTTATTTACATTGTTATTTAAAAACGTGAATACATTCAAAGTAAAATTCAGATATTCCTGTCTCTTTCTGCTGTGCATGATATACTTCTAAGGTAAAATTGTCTTTATTGCATGGTCCCGGTCCTTAGATCACAGAGTTTATTGTGTCTTGTGAGCATCCCTTTGCAGAATTCCACATTCCATATTGTTACATGTTAAGATTTTAGTTTTAGAATAGCCAGCATCTACACAGTAACTGTTAGTTACTTTTCTGTAGCTGTTCTGGGGATGCGCTGAGAAAATGTAACTTAGGGGGGTAGAAAGGCTTTATGGTGGCTTACAGTTCAGAGAGAACAAAGCCTATCATGGCAAGGAAAGCACAGTGAAAGAAGTATGAGGAGACCTTGGCAGTCAGGAAGAAGAGAGAGAACAGGACATGGGGCCAGGCTGTACAACTCCAAAGCTCACCGCCTGGGTTATACTTCCTTCTGTAGGCCCCTGCCTTCTAAGACTTCCATAACCTTCCCCAATAGGCTATCAGCTGGAGATCAAGTATTCAAGCCCACAACTTATGGGGGGTATTTCATATAAACTAAACCATAGTGGTACTTGTGGATTTAAGGGCTCTCAAATAACTTCTGAAATGGTGTGTGTCATTGAAACCTGATCATAAGTTAAATGAGACAGTGAGGGTTTGAAATCTTTTCAACAACAACAACAACAACAAAAACAACAACAACATCCAGGCAGAGAACATCAGCGAAAGCCTTCTGAGCACTTGAAGTTGCAATGTGTCAATAAAATTGTTAAGTCTTCTGTCGATCATTATTTCAGATTTCTCTTCCACCATAATTCTGAGAAGGACATGGAAAGAATTTTATTCATGTCAGTTTATAGAGCGAGTCAAACAGTTTTTATATGTTTAAGAAAAACATTTTGTGAGACAAGAAAGGCTTCATGGGAAGATTAAACAAGCGTGCAGTATAAACAGGAACAAACAGACAGAGCCTTGCAGAGAGATTTATGGGATGAAACGTGATCAGAGTCTGAATCTACAGAAAATGTTTGTGTCTTGGTTTGTTTTACTTATTGTAGGCTGCGGAGTATTTCCTTCCACCAAGTGAGTTCCTTTCCCACTTTCCCTTCTGTTTCACCATAATTGGTCCTGTTACATAGTTTCAAGCAATTTATTTGAAAACAGTTGTAAAGCAAAGGAGAAACATTTGCAAAACTGCCTTAAAGTCAACATTGCCTATTACGTGACAAATGCTACTTTTAGTCGTGATGCTGTGAATTTATTCATTTGCTTCTCTTAGAATACCAGTATCTCTGCTATTTCCTCTGGACAGAAAGTGCTTTGTGGCTCCCTATTACTTATTGAGATGCTCCATGGGAAAAAACTTGCCAGTGTGTCCTGGAAGTACTGTTTAAGGTCTCCATTTGGTCATTCACTTGCCTCTCTGCCGCCGCACTAAAGAATCAAGACGGGCTCTTTGGCTAAGTGGCTATTAGTTCATCTTGCCTGATTTTTCTCCAACATAATTTTCCCATTCAGGAGCTGTAGTTGAGCCCTTGTGTGGCAGGAGCAGGGGTAGTTATGATAGGTTACCAACCCATGTGCTACAGAGATTCTCATCTTCTGTTTCTTTTTGAAATTGTAAATTCTGTGGGTTCTTTACAGGGCCGTTGTTTTAGTTAGTGATTTTTATTTGAGTCGTTCTCACTAAACTACCCTGGCAGTTTGCAAGTATCTTAGAATAGCTACTTTGGTGTATACCGTTTGGGTTCTAAGATTTAAGCCTGCATGTGCATTTTTCCTTTGTGTCCAAACTCATGATGTTTTAATTGCTAACAGTTAATAGATTTGTTTCGTATCCTCTCTTGCAACATCCATTCTATAACAACTTCTAGAATTCTTGGAAGAAATTTGGGGTGCATTTCAGTCTGAGCATGGTGGTGCACACGCATAATTTCAGCATGTGGAAAGCTGAGGCAGAAGTGCTCTCTCTCATTTTAAGTCCAGCCCGAGTTATAGATAGAGTTCCTCCAGGCAAGCCGGTACTATGGAGTGGACCCCTTTCTCAAAAACAAAACAGAAAACCGACCAAACAAACAAAAAAAGATCATTCTAGTTTTCATCTTGTGAAGAAAGCAAAACTAGGTAGTTAGTTGTTTTTAAACTCTTAAGAAAAATGTTTGTTGGCTCAAATGGTAGTAAAATGTTTCTTTTGTTCTGGAGGTGTCTCTTAGGATAATGTGAATTATCTCAATACTTAGGGCTTTTTTTTTCCCTCTGTAGTATAGTTCTCTTACACAGACATGCATAGCATTAAGCAACAGAGATGCAGATACACACAGAACTGGAATGAAAGATAAAGCTGTTGTTGGGATATCTTTGAAGATCTATAGAACATGACTTCATACTAAAGTGTTCGTAATTTCTTTCTTTGTTTTCTTTTGCTCTGGGATGAGGCCTGTTCACATTTACCCAAAGCCCATGAATTTAAATGTTAATGTCTCTAGAGAGACTTGTGGAAACACACAATAATGTTTTACCACATATCTGGGTCCCCAATATCCAAGTCAGGTTGACATTAAAATTAATTATACCACCTCAGAAGTTTGTTTGTTTGTTTTGCTTTTGTTTTGTTTTGTTTTGAGGCAGGGTTTCTCTGTGTAGCCTATTTTTTGAAATAAAAAATTAGTGAGTTATATATACTAGCACTAAATGTACTAAGTGCCTTCCACCCAAAAACAAAAACAAAGCCTGAAACCAAATCCTTAAGCTTAATTTTTTTTTCTTGATAAAACTTGAGCTTCCTGTGTAATGTCAGAAAGTGGTCTGTATTTTTAGCAACTATCCTATAGGCACTTTAGTGGTTTTATATTCTGCATGTTTCCTGGAGGAACCATCAAAATACCTGTTTTTTCGCCCCCAGGGACCATAATTTTGACTACTTGGAGTTTCGTCTTTGGATTGGCCTGTGGTCGGCATTCATGTGTCTTCTTCTTGTGGCCACCGACGCCAGCTTTCTGGTTCAGTATTTCACTCGTTTCACGGAAGAAGGCTTCTCCTCTTTGATCAGCTTCATCTTCATCTACGACGCTTTCAAGAAGATGATCAAGCTGGCGGATTACTATCCTATCAACTCTGACTTCAGAGTGGGCTACAACACTCACTTCTCGTGCGCTTGCCTGCCTCCCAGCCCAGGTAAGGAAGCCTTGGCTAGTGCCTACGCTGTCCCTCTGTGGAGGAAGATGTGAACTGGTACTTGCAAAGTTTCAGGGTGGCGTCAAGTTCCTTACAAAAGGACCCTCTGATTTTCTCTGAGGAACAATAATATTAAATTTGACATATGAGGTCTCTGAGCATGCTATCCAATGAGGAAATGACATCAGGATCAGTGCGACGGGAACAAGGCCAGCTCAGTACTTTGTGATGACCTCAAACTCTAGTATTTACAAGGAACCAATGTTTACAGGCATATATGTAATGGGTCTAAAGAGCAGACGGACCCAATTCTCTGAACATCTATTTCCGATTTTACTGTTTCTTGATTGCTATGAGAATCTCTTCCTTTAAAGGGTGTTTAAGTGGATTATGTTAAACCACAGAATCAAAAACAAATACTGATTCAGTTTTTATAAGTTGAATCATGAAATTTAAAAAGGAAGCTCAGATTAGAGGCCTTTAGTGGCTAAGTGGGACCTTTTAGTTTAACTCTGCTGTGCAGTGTCAGTAGGAAGGGAAAGGCTAAGAGAAACTAAGAAAAAAGGAAAGCAGGCAGCCTCGTGAACACACACAGGTATACACATATGTATGTGTATCTATGTATACATTATATATACATATATATATATATGCACACTAATAACAGATTTATATAGTGAAGTCAGAAGAGATTTAGGTACCATTTGAGAGAGGAACATATGGTATATTTTAATAATTTAATATCATTCTGTCCAGACTTAAGTCAATATCAGGTTTTTATTTTTAATAAAAATATGTTCAAAATCTTATGAAAGATTTGTAAGAGTAATGCATCACTGATTTATAGAGCACAAGGCTTGTGGAAAGAGGACTCACTGTAAGCAAGATCCTCTAGATTTGCAGTAGTAGACCGCGAGATTGGTGTTTGTATTATACAATTTAATGACAACAGTATTGTGGATAACATGAGGTACAATTAGCTATAGGTTGGTTTTATCCAAAGTAAAAATTGATATGCACATCACACTTTTTGGGTACATCTTAGTAGATTGAGTCCAATAAAATGCTGGGATGGGATAAGCCTACAGCATGAATATAAAGTATATTTATTGAATGTCCACTTTTACTTCTGGATTCTGAGGCTAAGCCTTTTCATATTTATAGTAAAGTAAATGTGATTGTGCTACAGGCCAGATCCAGAATGCATAGGGATATAAAAGTTAAAGGGTGTTTGTGCTGTGTGAGGCTGTGTGAGATTACTTGTAGATATGTTGGTGATGTGTCTGACTCTCCACCCAGGGGTCAAGGAGACTAGGATGCTGGAAATAATTGATTTTCATCTGCGTGGTGGAGAAGAGTAGAAGTCTGGGCATCTAGGACTTCACACTTACAATTCTCCTTGTCTAGTTTAAGGATAGTAAGCATGTATTAATACAAATCCCATACTTAAGAGCAAGGCAGAGAAATGCAAGGCTGAGATTTCAGTATTCAGTTGACCATGAGTTTTGCAGAGTTTTAACAGCCTTTGCCTTAGTACATGAAATATCTCACAGATGAAAAAGGTGCTTGTGCAGGACATGGTAGTAAATGCCTGTAAGTCAAGGAAGGTTCTCTAGAGCAATTATAATATATATAATATAAACTAATAGATTAATATATTATAATATATCAATTAATATATTATGATAATTAATTAATATGTAAATGTACATATATGTAATATGGTATTTATTAGAATGGTCTAGCTATTATAGCAATGGCTATCTACTCATGGAAGGTCCAAGAATGCAGTAGTTGCTTAGTCCATGAGGCTGAATGTCTCAGCTGGTCTTCAGTGTGCACTGAGATCCTGAAGAAGTAGGCTCAAATGGAGGAATGACCTTAGCAGTGAGAATGAGGGCAAACACACAAAGAGCAAGAGCTTTCTTCTTCCATGTCCTCTATGGAGGCTGCCACCAGAAGGTGGCTGCAATTAAGTAAAGACTTTCCCACCTCAAAACATCTGAATTAAATGTGGGTCTTCCCGCTTCAAAGGATTTAATTAAGAAAAATCCCTCACAGCTGTACCCAGTCACTTGGATTTTATATTAATTTTAAATCTAGACAAGTTGACAACCAAGAATAGTCATCACAGCCTGTAATTCCACAACTCAGGAGATTGAGGCAGAAGGGTTGCCACGGGTTCAGTGCCATCCTGGCTTACATAGCCTGGACTGCAGATTAAGAATCTGTCTCAAAACCAATGGCAAAACATGGCTTGTTGTCATGACATGAGTTATTACAATAGATCAGCAGAGAAATGCAGCTTTGGGAGTTCTTCTTGGGAGAATGCTTAAAGCCCATGGAGGCCATCGTCCTGGACTTGAGAGAAGTCTAGACAGTGAAAACACTGGATTCAGGGCCTAGGAGCGTGGCTTAGTGGGTCAAGTGCTTGCCTGGTATATGCATAACTTTGAGTTCAATCCTTAATGCTGAAAAGGGGGTGTGGGGGAAGGAATCCACAGTGTACTGACACTGTGATCTTGAACTTCCTTTTCCATTTATTTATTCCTATGCATACACACACATTTATGTGTTCGTACAAAAGTCTTTGAGCTGGCTTGTTATGCAAGTCTGAGTAATTATTCAGCAAGGTTTTATAAAAGAAAATAATTCCCACTCGTGGCCTGTGGCTCGAGGTGTTTGTGATGCTGGATGAGGAGGGATTTGTCAGCGCACCTGTCGCACACAAAAGGTAGATCTGGTCCTGGCCCCATTCTCCCTCTGGCTAGTGGAAACTTTCATTATTTCTTTTAGTTGGATGGTGACATACAGGTTGATATAGGACTCAGGAAGGCATCACCTGAGTGTGCTCAAGTTGAGAGAGAGAGAGAGAGAGAGAGAGAGAGAGAGAGAGAGAGAGAGAGAGAGAGAGAGAAGGAGAGACAAGGGGAAGGGGGGATGGGAACTGAGAGACGGGAGGTAGTTTCTTTGAAGTTTCCCTTCCAGGAGGTATCTTTGTATGAAAAGAAAGCACTGAGGGCTGAGGCAACCTCAGATGTGCAGTGCAGGTGTATATTGCAGGATAATGGTTTCCCTTCTACTCACGTCCCCTAGGGTATGTGAAGCCCTGGTGCTGAATTGCTCTCAGAACACCCACAATTCCAGCTTCTTCTAGTTGGTACCAGCATAGATCTTAGGTTTAAGTACCAGCTGACTGGTGCCAAAGGTATGCCTGGAACAAGTTCCTTCCTCCCAAGTGGCTTGGTCTCTCCCTCTTCCTCTGTAAGATACGGTTAATGCTACTACATACCTTTAGAGCTGTAGTAAAGACGGCAGGTATGGTAGTGTATGCCTATAATCCAGGACTTGGGAGGCTGAGGCAGGAGGATTTCACATTCTGACCTAGCCTGGGCTAGTTAGTGTCAACCTTGTATCAGTTCCTCCCCTAATAAATTAGTACCAATAGAGTGCTTAGAATGTTTTCTAACATGTAACAAGTAATTAAATGTTCCCTGCCTTATTATTGTTGCAATTACTCATTACAAGTTAACCTTTGGTATGAGTGACAGCACAAAGGAGCTGCCAGGAGCCGTTTTTTTTCCCTCTAACCATACACCGTTGGGTAGCCGGACTATTCTGCCTCCACATTATTGGCTGCACTTATTTTTGTGCTGGTGGCATTCATGACATGTATAATGATGGCTGTCTAAGCCTGTGGAGTTGAAACCTGCTTATGGCTTGGGAAAAAGGCATGTAGATATGTCTTTGTCGCTGTCCTCTTGCTGTGATGATACACCATGACCAAGGAAACACTCACTAAAAAATATATTTAGTTGAGTTTCAGAGGTTTAGTTCATTATCATAATGGCCAGGAGCATCTTCGCCGGCAAGTGAGATGCTGGAGAATTAGCTAAGATGCAGCCTCATACCTAAGCTGAGAGTGACTCTGGGCTTGGCTGGGGCTCTTGAAACCTCATAGCCCACCCCAGTGACATACTTTCTCCAAGGAGGCTACACCTCTAAATTCTTTTCAAAAAGTGCCACTCCTGTGACTAAGGATTCAAATATAGAAGCCATTCTTATTCGAATCACAGGATATGTGCATTCATGTTAACAATTTCATGTGCTTTCTAAGATCTATAATGTTAATAACTGTTGGAGGGGCATAGTGGAGCATACCCTAATCCCAGCATTTGGGAGTTAGAGGCAGGTGGACCTCTGGGTGTTCAGGACCAACCAGATCTACAGAATGATAACCTGATTTTGAGAAAGAAAGAAAAAGAAAGAAAAGAAAAAAAGAAAGAAAGAAAGGCAAAAAGGCAGGCAGAAAGGAAGGAAAGAAGGAAGAAAGGAAGGAAACAGTAAATTCCTATGTAGTTCCTAATCAACAGTTTTCCAACTTTGCCATAACCTTTATAGTTGTGATAGCAAACTGCAAAGACTCATCTCAAATGTATTACTTCTAAAGAGCAAAATGAAAACATGCTAAGGAGAGTTACACGTACAGCTCAAGTACGAGCTCTAAGAACAACAAAGGGCTGGTCTTTCATCACAACATGCACTCCTAGTAAAAGAATTCAATCAATGAGTCAATAATATTTAAACTGGCGGATGGCTTGTTTTCCCACACTGGGGCAGTATGTAACAGGAAGCCAGCAACTGCACAGATGGAGGCATCATCCTGCAAACTGAGGGGAGTCCTCAGAATGGAAATGGGGGCCACGAATCACTAACAAGATTCTATTTGTGTTCACAATGTTTTACAGCCTTTTAATTTTAATTTAAAAAAATACTTCATACATGTATTATTCTTCGTTCTTTGATAATTTTGTAGTAGTATCAAAATGTATTTTGATAATATCTACCCATTTCCCTGCTCCAACTCCTTCAAGACACTCCCACCTGGTCCTTCTGCCAACTTCTTGTCCTTTTCTTTGAAAGTATAACCCACTGAGTTCAATTAATGCTGCCCAATTAATGCTCATGTTTGGAAAGCCATCCACTGAAGTGTGGGCAACCTACCAGAGGCCACATCCCAGAAGAAAACAGACTTAACTTTCCTCGGCAGCCAACTATTCCCAGTAGCTCCTCAGTTATGGCTTGGGATCTTGTGAGCTCCTTCCTCATGCACACTAGAATTTTGACAGGTTTAGTCTTGTGCAGGGAACCACCGCTGCTACAAACGGATATACGTACCAGCGATATCAGGCTCAGCAGACAAGATTTCGCAGCGCTCTCGTCCATCCTTGGGTTCTAGGCTGCCTGTTTCCTCTTCCAATATTTTTTTCCTGGAGAAGGATAGTGTCAGAAGGGTAAACAATGAATCCTATTTGCAGCTGAGCACTAATAGTCGCTTATTCTCAGTATTTTAACTAGACATGAGTCACTGCATTAATCATTGCCCACTGTACAAAGAAGCTTCTCTGACCAAGATGAAAGTAGTAATAGTCCATGGTATAGACATAAATATGTAGAAGGGAGTTTGACAACGTGGCCATTTAGCAAAACAATAACAGGAGGCCTCCACCTGGCACCTGGCACCTGGCACCTGGCACCTGGCACCTGGCTCTTCCCTAGCCACTGGCTTTGGACTAGGCTTGATATTTCCTTCTTATGTGGCAGGCCTCAAATCCAATCAGAAAGCAGTTGGTTATTCCCAGTAACAGACATGCCACTATTGCCCTGGTGGTCACATTTTTCCTGGTGCATGATTCAGTGCTGGGTGAGATTGCTGGTGTCTGCTCTCCCCAGCCTGCGTCGTAGCACCTCCAGGTATAATGAAAGCTAGCCAGCAGGGAGAGAAATTCCATCGTTTCTAGATGGATTTCTCTATGTCCTATAGTGTCCTCAGAAATAGGCTCTTACCATCATTGCGACCAAGAGTAATGCCATCAGCCTGCTGGGTGCCTTTGTCGCCTCTCTGACCAAGGACTTATATGACAGTAACCTGTGTCTGGCATTAAAATGTTCACTGAGTAATTCCGGTGTTTTAGGAGAGGAGCAGGGTACCTCTGTTCAAACTCCCTTTCTTTTTAAAAATATATTTTTTAATTTATATATATTTATTTTATTTTATTTTGAGATAGGTTTTTTTCTGTGTAGCTCTGGCTTAAACTCAGAGATCCATATGCATCTGCCTTCCAAGTGCTGGGATTAAAGACATGTACCACAAACACCTGGCCTTTGGAGTAAAAGTCGAACTCTGACCTTGGTCACCACATGCAGTGTGGCCATGAGCTAGACTAATTAATTAGCTAATTAACTCTTTGCTCCACAAGCCATGAACTGCATTCGTGTTGTGACTAAGGGTTTGTTAATAACCTTAAATGGCATAATATACATAACTACTTGGTATCCGTCAACACTGAATCAAAATTTGTCTTTTTGTTTTCATAATTCTCATTGTCTTACATGAGAGATCTCCTTCAGTTTAATCTTATAGTATTCTTTAAAGAAGTTTCAACATTTTCTTTTTTCCCCTGGTAAGCTTCTACTGCAAGCTGAGCCTAGACAGTCACTAATAACCAGTGTGCTATTATAGACAAACAGGACACACTTGCACCTGCATCTAAGGGAAGAAAAGTGGATTTAGTCCAGTAATGTAGCGTATTTATTACTATTCTATTGAGTCCAAAGCCTTAAGAATGTTGTGTTAGGGGGGAAGTGTTCAGTTCACCTCAAGAAAATCTGTATAATTCATCTAGAAACGTGAGTGCTAGGATCTTTTTAAAATTAGGAACAAAGTATGGACATATTTTTTTAAACTCACTTTCAATTCTCCCTGAACCTTTTTTCTTTCTCCTTCATCCATCATCTGAAAGGTACTAGGAGTCTACTTTATTGATTTTTAAAAATTATGTTCCTTGAAATGATATGGTTCATGCGCACAAATGCTCGCACACACACACATGTGCGCACACACACTTTTTTCATTAAAACAATTTCAACAGTATTTTATGATCACTTTGAAGAGGTATTATAGTATAAATAGTGTTAATTATTTTCAAATGACCAGAGTTCAGTTTTATTTGACCCAAACTTTAGAAATACATTTTTTCCTAGTCCCTCTGCTCATTTGCATAATGTGTAAAGGTTTTGATAAATATATGAACGAGGGTGACTTAATAGTTTAGACAAGGTCAAAATGAATGTTCTGACCACGTGTTGGTTCTTTATTTGGAGGGGGAAAAAAAGCCTTGCTAAAAATGATAAATTATAAAAGGAAGAAAAACAGCCTCAGGGGACAGACACTGTGTTGCTAACAGACGGGTTATATTTTATTGATTTGTTGTTAACTGTTCCAGAGAGAACGTGCTTAATAATGGATGAGTGATTAAGAGGAGAAAATTCTTTCTCAGACATCGAGCGCATCTCTGTCTGTAATCTCTCAGAGTTAGCGATGACCCTTCTCCCGGTGTGAAATTAGAAGACCAAGCCAAATGAATGAATTAGCAGTGCCTTCCATATCCTCCCCTTTATTTTATCCACACACAGAGAGACATCTGAATGCTCTGAAGCAGTTGTCACTAAGATAGAATTTCACTGTCATTTCTTTTTACATAACTTCTCTCGTAACCTAATAGACGGACACCATGCTAGCATGTCACCACATTGAGAAGAACTGCTTGGCTTATTTGCGAATCCTGTGGCCTAACAGTGTAGTCAATATGTGTTTCATAGTTATAGAAAATAAGGAAATGCAGTGCAATCCTAATTTATCTTTTCGGAATGGTGCCATATTAAATGCAATTCCTCTTTTATTGCAGGTCATTTCTTTTCTCTCTCTTTTTTTTTTATGAAGTCAGTTTAAATCATAAAGCAATAGCAAAAATTATAAGTTATGCTGTACTGTTCCCCGGGCTTGCCCTTGGGACAGTGCTTCATTAGCACAGTCGATGTTCTGTCACTGATGGTCGCCATGGCTCCCGAGAAAGCCATACGTGTCCCCAACACCCATCACCGCTGTCTCCTCTCACTGTCCTAACCTGTATCATCCCAGCAGCTCCCCCACGATGCTTGTAAAGACTGCAGAGGAGGGGGAAAGAATGAATTTGGATTAGCACCGGACCTGGAAATACTCTTCAGCTTTGTGTTTATATAAAACATGCATTTGGACAAGTTTTCCTGCAGTACTGTCTGTGGCACACTGGGGACATGACGGTGGATGGAGGTGGAGGAGACATTTTTGTGGACACAGTGTCTAAACACATTGCACTTAGCTTATCTACCGTAACTCTGCTCTTTAGCAAAGGGCAGGGCGGCACAGCAAGCTTGTAGGAAGTGTGTCTGCAGCCGAAGACAGGTTAACTAACTTGCTCGGTGCAGGCCGGGCCGTCTCAAGCATTGGGTCTGGGAAAATGAAAACAGTAACTAGAGAAGTTTTTAAAGCTATAAAGCTTTGATTTTAGACTTAGAGCGGAGAGAGGTGGTAACCAGTAGCTGTTTCTCCCAGCGTTTTCTGATTCACTTTGCCATTACCTACAGAAGCTGCTTTTGTTTTTGTTTTATGGCTGCTGTTGACCTAGACATTTAAAGCATAAACTCAACTTTATCAAGGGATATGGTATAATCAGGTTATCCAGGACCCTGAAATCAATGACATGCTCCTGTAGCGAAGAGACTGGTTTTATCTTATATCCATTAGCCACTTACTTGATTTCCTTAAGGCAATGCTTAGAGTGAAATAAACTGCAGAAGTCTGATAACTATAGAGTAGCCTTCTCATCCTCCTTGCTTGCAGCTCTTCATTACTGTAGCCTTTGACAAGCTGTTGGGATGCAAATTCCGATTCGACCAATATTTAGTTGGCACCACCCAAATGGCCAGCATTTAGTAGGGGATTTCAGCAAACCTATGTTTGAATAGCACGGCACCTGCAGAGTTAATCATCACAAAGACCTTAGAGAAGTGGTTGACATCTCCCCAGGTGGAGCTCTGCTTTCTCTAGGTCATAGAGCTAGTAGCAATCTTGGCACCATTTGCTTGGCTCCAACCTGAGGCTGGTACCAAGCTAATAGTTTTTTTGTCTGTACTCCACTATTGAATCTGTTTCGCCACCTTATGGGGTGGTTGGATTCAAATCCGGCTACAGAAACGAAGGACCTGGGACTCAAAAAAGTGAAGTTACTTGTGTAAGGCCGGGGTTAAGGGGAGGAGTTTCCGAGTCCTGCATTCAGAACGTGGCACAGTCAAGCTTTAGGCCAGGACTACTGCACCCCTCTCCGATGAGATGCTGTGTTGCACTGTATGGTCAGACTTGCCTGCAATAACCAATCAAGTGAGCCTCTGCATCTTCCGATTGCTTTAATTCCTACCAGTGTATAAAGATGGGCCATTTGGAGACTTGGCATCAGTTCCGTGGAGAATTAAAGAGGGTTACCTTGTGTAGGAGGTGTGCCAACACAGACACATGTTCCTTCCTTCAGCAGAAGCCACTCTGTCTCCTGGTTCCTTTTCTAGAACACTCCACCAGCACTTAAGGAGGAAGGGCCAACATAAGATCGAAAAGTGAGAGACACACTTGGAAAATGTCTATTTCTGACAACATGCATCCCACCATTCCAGAGGTGGATCTGAATGGTACTCAACTTTAATACATAAAGGAGGACCAAAAATGTGAAAAATCCAAATAATGGAAAATCGTGAAGCTGCGGGGATGCGTGGGGTAGAATGTCCTGGTGATGACTGGCTGGATCCGTGTTAGCCACATTCTTAAAGCAGAGGGCTCACTTTTCGCCCCCGAGCCTTGATGCCAAGCTGAGAGTGAAGACAGAGTGCAGCATGTCTGGGCTTTTCCTTTTGACCTTTCCAGAATCCTAATTAAGGATATTGCAGATGCCTTATAAATGGATCAGTCTGGAATTGGATGCCAAAGTGTTTATACTGTGTCTGGATCTAAAAGGTGCCCAATGGCCCTTGTATATCCAGAGCCCAGCTATAATCGATCATTTTTTCATCAGTGAGCCTAAAGAAATTTACTTTTAATCTCATTTATGGACTCTACCAAATCCTGCCAATATGTATTTATAGAAATGCACACACACACACACACACACACACACACACACACACACACACACACACTTATTAAAATAAGCAGAGAAAGTATTCTATACTTCTTCCTGCTCTTTAGATATTGCTCTTCTGGTATTTTTTAGGGCCAGTGTACTTTACTGGTTTATCTCAGATGAACACTGAAGATATAAAGAAATACAATTAAGTGGAATTTATACATTTCCAATGCGTGGGAGTACTTACTGAAAGTTCAGGCTCGTATTTTAATTTTTGCATTATCTATAATTACTTCATGGAGTTAGAGTCTTGAATACCTTCCACCCCTCTTTAACCACTGTTGGAACGCAGAGAAGTGTGTTGCAACGAAAACTTTCAGCATCCTGTCATAGGAAGCTGTGAAGCTGCATTGAAAAGCCAGCTGGAGGAAGAGCACCCTGCCAGTCATGGAATAGTGCCTGTGAGTTCACAAATGCTGACTCATTGGTGAGCAAGGTCTCCCCTTGAATTCTTGGCCCATAAACATCATCAACTAGATTTTGATGAATAGGAATGCTGGTAGAAAAGAAAGAGTGTGGAGTGTAATAAAGTCCGAACTCAGATGATGCTTCTGACTGCTCATTTAGAGAAGGTACCTGTCATGGCTTGCTTCAGAGTCTTGCCCAATATTTACATCATGGGAGAAAGGTTACCTATGGTGTGTTCTGGGACGATTTATTTATTTACTATCTATTTTTTTTGAAGAGTCTTATTAGCCTAGATTGGCCTCAAATTTGCTATACAGTTAAGGATAGCTACATAGTTCAATTTCTGATATTTTGCCTCTGATATGCCACCTCTTACCCTGATTCTTTAACCAGCATTGAGATGGAAACCCAAAGCCCCATGCTTGCTAGAAAATGTGGTAAATCATTAGATCCATACCATGTTTATAAATGAACAAATTGCATATTATAAGACTTCTGAACTAGCGTTTCCATTGCTGTGAAGAGACACCATGACTAAGGCAACTCTTGTAAAGGAAAACATTTAATTGTGGCTGACTTACAGTGCCAAGGTTTAGTTCATTGTCATCATGGTGGAGTGCGTGGTGGTGCGCAGGCAGACATGGTGCTGGGGTAGCTGAGAGGCAACATCTGGATCAGCAGTCAGCAGGAAGGGGATTGGTTCACTGGGGGTAGCTTGAGTTTATAGCAGACTTCAAAAATCTGCCTCCACAGTGACACACTTCCTCCAACAAAGCCACACCTCTTAACAGTGCCACTCTCTATGAGCCAAGCACTCAAACTCAGGTACTTTATTTTTCTAGAACAAAACACTACTAAAATCCTAGATTTGTTTATAGTACTTCACTAATTTTTTTAAAAGGATTCTTGTCTTATTGCTTGGGCCAAGGATTCTTTAGCCTCCTTGACTCTCTTGGCTTTGTAAGAAAACGTACCATGTGTGCATGTCAGGGTGGCTGTGGTAGGCCGTGTCTTCTGGCTAATACTTTCATAATGCCCAGGCTTTGGTGACCAGGATAGATTTTAATGTTGACCCAAACTAGGACCCAGACCAAGTATTTCTTCTCCTTTAGTTTCTTTGTCTTGTCTATTTCCTTTATCTATATTTACTCTTATTCATTTCCAGTGGTGACATACCCCTCCCCTAGCTTTGTTAACTAGCCCTGGATCATGCCTGTGAGTTAAGAGTCAGATTATGTAAAACTCTAGAGGAGTGGAAGGCTGTGTTCTCTTGAAGCTCCCGGTTTATATTGCAACCATCAGACATAGCCACCCATTTCTTCTTAAAGGTTTATACGGGCAAAATCCAAAACACAGGGAGCCAAGATGACAGTTTGGCATTTGAATGGATAGGAAGAACGAAAAGCTAACTTTTGAATTAAATGTTGAATAAATGATACGATTCTTAATTCTCAGATAAAAGCTTAATTGATGTTGTTTCCTATTGCCATTAGTTAAGTATATTCTCTGCATAACTGCTTAAAATGCAAATCTTCCTGTCAGTGGAAGAGGAGTCTTATCTGACAAAAATGAAATGTTGTAATTAAAATATTACATATAAAGTGAAATAACTAGTGAAATATTTCTAAAGTAAAAGTTAAATTCTTCAGCAAGGTGCGTCTTAAGTTTGAAAATGATGCCTCCTTATATGAAAATGTTTTAAAGTTTGGTTACATATCCATCCTCATATTTATATAATTTGTTTAGTGCTTTTCCACACATTTTGCAAAGATAGACTTTATCATGCACAGTTCCATTGTCTAAACACTACAAATTACTTAACAGTTGTAAAGCTCCTCAGTGCTAGGTTTTCCCTTCACACGAATCGAGTTATAAACTTAGTGATTGGCAGCCAGTCCTTTCATTAGACAAATGTCTTGACCGTAGACAGAATTATAGATGGTAAAGACGCCAGCATAAGATCCTGAACTTTGAGTAACTGCTCCCAAGTTTTGGGTATGCATCAGTTCTTCTCAGTTAGATTTTCTAACTCTCTATTTTCCTCTATGATAAATCTGTAAGGACTAGTGTGCTGTTGATTCTGAAGACCAGAAATGAAATTTAATATCATCTCTTAAATATCTGCCTTACAAATCTGCTCAAATCTTTTTTAAGTGTAAGAATATGCTTTTAGTGCACATGATTTCATAATGCTCTTACATTGTTTCAGAACTTTTGTTTTGTTTTGTTTGTTTTGAGACAGGGTTTCTCTGTGTAGCCTTGACTGTCCTGGACTCGCTTTGTAGACGAGGCTGAACTCACAGTGATCCACTTGCCTCTGCCTCCCTAGTGCTGAGATTAAAGGTGTATGCCACTACCACCCAGCTCTGTTTCAGAACTTTTAATGTCCCCTTTTGTGTTTTAAAGATCATTATGCATTTAGTTTGTTTCTATTTTATTTTTCATACTTAAAAATTGTCTTTTTCTTACAGTTAATCTCTCAGTATCTAATGATACCACAGTAGCCCCAGAGGACCTGCCAACTGTTTCTTCCACTGACATGGTAAGTTAAGTGACTTAATATTTTAAATTACCTGCATAGCTTATAGTATATGCATGGTGCTATGTGGTCTCCTTTAGCAATCCTCATTGTCTGTAAAGGGAAAGAAAAGAAACCTGTTATCACCCTTGTTGGTTTTCATCCCCTTTAAGAAATGTAAACCTCCTTAAAAGCCTAACTACTATTTATTGTGACCTTGAAATTTTTCCACCAGGGCAAGGAGAGTGTTGGAAAACAAGAACCAATGCTGTCTGTTTCTGGCTAGGGTCTTGTCTGACTGACCAGATGGGGTTGCCCTCCCTTCACTAAGGGTGATGGTAGCAGAACACTTCCCCCACCGCTTAGAGAGCACTGAATCTCCATCCCAGGGTGTCCTTTCCCATGGCTTGTAACCAGGGACCTTTAAGGCCCTGGAATTAAGTTTTTCAAATGAGCTGTTTAGCATGGAAGGTCACAGACTAGAAGACAACTTTTATATTGGAGAAAATAGAGAAAGCGCTGTCTCAGACTTCTAATTGTTCCTTCTACGCCAAATATGGAAGCTGACCAAAGAATATCAATCTCTCAGTTACAAAGGCAGAAAACAGAATACCTTGTATTGAGAGAGTGCCCATCTCTCAGGAGACCAGAGCACTTCTGCAGATATTGTGTGGCTGGTGCCACAGCATCCTTTTCAGAGATACTGTTTGTGTCCTTCCTGGCAGCTCTCACGTGACCCTGTTTTTCTCTTGTTTTTGTATTCTCTAGCTTTCCTGACTTCATTCCTTGCTCTATAATTTTCTCTGACTTTTTCAAAACGTGTCTTTACTTCTTTATATTTTATACTGAGTGTTGAGTGTATGTGAGTCTCTGTCTCTGTCTCTGTGTCTCTGTCTATGTCTCTGTCTGTCTGTCTGTCTGTCTCTCTCTCTCTCTCTCTCTCTCTCTCTCTCTCTCTCTCTCTCTCTCCCTCTCTCTGTGTACATATATATATATGTTGAAAACCATTATAGAAGAATTCCAAGTTTTAGTCTTTTTGCCAACCAACCCAGAACAAGCAACCCAGAAGGACTTGCCTAAAATAGAAGAGGAAATGCTTCCTTCTAGTTTTTAAAGAAATTTAATTCAAAGTCTTTTTGTGCTTTAAAAAGAAGCCAATAAAAACCTAAGTGCATTTGACATAAAAAAATTTTTAAAGGCATTCACTTTCACGTTGCTTCCTACCCTCACAGATACCACAGGGGCCAGCCAGCAGCCAGCCAGCACAGAGCAGAGTGGCTGCTTGCAATCAGTATCACTGTTACTGTCCCTAGTGTTACTGTCCCCACTGGCCAGTGTTCCCTCGGTAACTGTGACAGATAGTAGAGAAGAATTGGAAGCCATTCCTTCTGAGAGGCACAAGTTCTCTGAGTTGCTGAGCCATGCTGTCTCTCCTTGGGACACACAGTCATCGGGATGTCATTTCCTTCTTTTCCTTTGATCCGTAATTAAGTTATGAGAGAAGGGGCAGGAAAAGTGACATGCAGCCCCGGGGGGGGGGGGCAGTGAGCCTTCCTCTCCTAAGGCCTTAGGAATCAGTGTAAGGGAAGGGAAAGCTTTGCCCTTCATCCTCACTAGCATGGAGACAGGCTGTCCTCCTGTGCAGGGGGGATGTTTTAGGGGAGAGAGCAGAGTAGGAGCATTCCAGCCTCTGGACAGGTGGGAGCCTCCCTCCGTGGAGGTGCTGCCCCTTCTGAGGATGAGGTCAGTGTTTCCATTTGCTGCTGGAATCCTTTCATCCTCACCTCTTGCCACTTCTCCTCTTGATACCTTCATGCGCATTTCCCTCCACCCTGCAAACAAATTCTTTACATGCTCACTGCAAAGAAGCTCCCAGAGGAGCTGCAGCTGGTGCACACTGTATCTGAGTAATTCAGGAGCTGATGGCCGCCAGCTCCAAGCTCCAAGAGACCAACGGCAAAGAGTTGCTTAGCACTTGCTCCTTACATGAAATTTCCTCTCTGCCCCTTTAATACACAGTTCTGATGTGCTTATTTCAGTGAGTTTTTTTTAAATTTTTAAATTTTAATTTATTATAATTTATTTATATTTTATTCTGAATGCTTCCCCCCTTGCTTGTATCTTCCCATTCCCACTCCCAGTCCCTCTTTCACCCTATTCCCTTCACCCTAGACCTGTGATAGAAGGGGACCTCCTCCCCCACCATATGACCACAGCCTATCAGGTCTCATCCAATAGCCCTGCTTCCCCTTCCTCTGTGTGTCACCAGGCCTCCCCACCAGGGGGAAATGATCAAATCAGGAGCCACAATCAAGACGGAACATTTCCTGTATCTCAGGAAGCCCTGTGAGATGGTCTGTTGTCTGGTTTACATCCTAGCTTTCTGAGGCAAGAGATCATCCCTTGCTTCGCTACTGCCCTGCCTTTCTGAGGGCAAATGTCTTTGTCCTTTCAGAAGTCACCGAATGCACTGGGAACCCACTGCTCACGGCTCTCTTTGACTATGAGGGACTTATAACATTTCAGTTTAGTTTACTTAAGTCTCTTTGCATCCTTATCTCTGGTAGATTTTAGATGCTCTGATTTTGCAAATTACCCAGCTTGCTTTGCATGTTACCCTGGAAGCGATGATCTCAACTCTTCAGAAAAAGAATCTTAGCCATAAGCAGAATAACCATTAAATTTCAGTATTTCCAATTCTAGCACCACTGGGGAAGCAGAGGCAGGAGGATCTCTGTGAGTTCAAGGCCAACTTGGTCTAAAAAGCAAGTCCAGGACAGCCAAAGCTAAACAGAGAAACCCTGTCCTGAAAATCAAACCAACCAACTAGACAAACCATCAGTATTTCATGAGTACAAATAACTGTAGCTCAAATATATACTCTCCATGATGAAGTAAGATTGGATATTATGTAAATATAATATATTAGTTTGCCCGTGGTGGTAAAAGCCCTAAAAGGAAGATCATCTACCTCTCCTTGAAGCTCTGGCTTATTGTATCATTGTCAACCATACCTTAAAGAACACATATTTTACCAGTCTCTGTGTAGGGGTTCTAACCTTCCTAATGCTGCTACCTTTTAATGCAGTTCCTCATGTTGTTGTGACCACCAACAATAAAATCACTTTCATTATTACTTCTTAACTGTAATCTTGTTACTGTCATGAATTATAACGTAAATATCTGTGTTTTCCATGCATGGTCTTAGGTGACCCCAGTGAAAGGGTTGTTCGACATGCCCCCCTGAAAGGGGTCACTGCCCACAGTGTAGACCTTGATTATTTATTTACTCTTTGCTTGTTACACTACCCCATGGAATTCACCGTGTCTATACTCGTGATTCTGTGGATCATAGGACTAAGAACTATTATAGTCACATCAGGCTACTGGATGGTTCGACGTAGAAGCAATGGTGGTTTGATGTGATGTACCCTCAGAGTGAGTAGAGGAGTGAACATTCATTTTTATGGGAAACATAATGTTGTACTAATCTCCTTACACATGGCATCCTGTGGTTTTCTCCCATTGAGAAATTCAAGTGTAAAAGAAAAAAATCTGTATTTAAGTATGTTTAAAGGTACACATGTTCCATCTTAAAAAATATGTTATAGAAAACTTCAGATATGCACTGAAATAAAAGAGAAGAAGAAACTGCCATATGCATGTCGCCCGGGCTCAACGCTTGCCCACACTTGTCTGTTCTATCCCTTGCTTCCTACGCTTTGGGGAGGAGATAGTATGCCACTTTATTTATTTTTTTAAGTAAATTCTTATATTTTTAAGAATCATGGGCAAATCCACTTAGAGGTAGCAAGGTAATTCTCTTGAAAAGGAAATGCAGAAAAATGATTTGACATCTCTTTTATGGAGATTGTTCTTTATCAAAATCCTCAGCTGCTTGCTGCTCTTTTCCTTGTGACCCCCCATGGGATCACTTGTAGCTCCTGCATGGCTCTGTTTGTCTCCATGCAAGCATCTCTGCTCCCGGTATCTACTTCTTTTGTGTGTCTGCTGATACATAAAGAAACGCACAGCAATTCTGATGCTCATTTTTCTCATCCACTTGTTTTGTTCTGTTATTTCTTAGCTTTGCTGTTCTGCTTTTCTTACTACCTTTGGAGAAGGAACGCACTAGAAGACCATTCCTGCTCTCAGGGCTCCGTGTAAATTTTGTCTTCTCTGTACTCAGTGATAAAGATGGCGTTCCTCTCTGTTCCCCTAACCATGCATTTACCCACTCTTGTATTACCTTATTTTATTAAGTAATTTTCAAGCAAACATTTTATTTCTCTAAGGAAACTTGGGAACACTGTTGCTGTTCCTTTCATCTTTTTTACTCCCTTATTGTATATTGGTTCATTCCTGTATTTGGATTCAGTGTGTTCTCAATTTCCCGTGGGAGCTCGTTTTAATTTGCCACTGGCTGTTGTTAGTCAAGTGTCCTCTAACTAAATGAAATAGCATTGCCAGATTTAACAAACAAAACAGTAACTGCCCAATCACACTGACTGTCAGGTGAATATTAAATATAGTGTGAGTACGTTCTGAATGTTGCATAGGACGCGCTTCCACTAAAAATAGTCATTGTGAAGGTTGTGTGCTGGCTGAGCATCTTGTGTTTCCCCTGGTCATTTAAAACAGAAAATTTGCTTTAACTTTATCCTCTGGACAGGGGGTTGACCAAATGTCCCATTTCTTCTTCGAGTATGCCATAGATTCCGGACCTGATGAGGGTTTTAGTCACTCAGTTAACAAGACCTCTCTGGTGCCTGTCACACCCTAAAATGAACTCTGCTGTCTTATATGTTAGTTTCTTTGGTACTGTTGTGGGCATGGTCCCATGGGTCCTTTGGCCATACAATTTACATTTGTAGCTTTTAAACAGCCTCAGCCCAAAGTTAGTATCTTTCTTTTTTTTCTCCATTCTCTCTGTTCTCACCACTCATTTGTCCAAAGTTTGGGCGGGTTTTATTGCCTCATCCTTCGTGAACAACTCTTATGCTTACGGTCCCTGAGAAACTCATGTTAGCCTAGCAGTGCTCTGGTGTTCTAGAGCAGCCTTTGCTACTGTATTTTCTTTTAAAAAGCCTACAGTCGCTCTTGAAGCTTTTTCACTCCCACTCATTTCTCAGCCCACTGTGTTTCTTTTCACCTATCATCCTAAGCCACCCATAGCCTTTCATGGTGTCTTGCCTCCCTTGTGGGCACACTGGAGGCTCTGTGTCTTTTCACTCAGCACATTTGTAGTTATGTTGAGCCATTGCTCCTAGGCCAGCAGTTTGCGGTCAGTGTCTCCAGCCTTGACATCTCTCCTAGATCCTGGCCCATTCAACAACTTTCTGAGGATTTCAAGCTCACCTCACTAAACATTGAGGGTGTGCTGCAATATAACTATGCAAAGTTCTAAGCATCTTAAGAAAAAGAGGTCATAGGAGAATTCTAAGATCTCTGAGCCTATATTCCCATTTTCCCTGTTCCTTGAGACTAGAGAATATTTTTCATAATAAACAAAGATTAAAATCATAGGCCTACAAATAAGTAAGACAGTGGCAATTGAGGTGCTGTGTCTCCTGAATTAACTTACCCACAGGACAGGAGACAATGGTGATTTGAGCTCATGTAGCCATGGCTTTGGCTGTATTTCTTCATGATGTAGATCCGATCTGAACTCTTAAGGAATTAACTTTCACTTAACCTCATCTTATAGGAAATAACAGAAATGACAGAAATCATATAGATGTGTTTTCTGTGGTCTTTAAATAGAACTTGCCAGCTACAGCTTAGCTTTTAGGAAATCCATGCACATTTCATTTCTAAAATCACCTATGTTAACATATATGCTGGCTACCTAAGTCTTTATATGTGAGACCTTAGTTATAGATGTGGTTTGGAGACTATTTTTTTTTAGATAACAATAACATTCATTTGGCACCTTTAAAATATTGGCTTTGCCATTTTGAACTAGCTGATGCAAGCTAAGCTGCCTACCTTTGCATCTGTACCTGGGCCATTTTCACTGGAACATAAATCTTGAAGAAATGGATAAAAATTCCTGTTGGGCTTGTTCCAGTGTATCTTACATCCCTGGGGAAATTCCAGCTACACAGAAGGACTCTGCTGAGGGGACGTTGATCATGTGAAATTAGGGCACAGTTTTGCTGATTTTAAAGCAAAGAAATATGTTACCAATTATGACCTCTAAATGTTAGCTCTATTCTGAAGGCATCCCTATGTGGAAATCTAAAATAAAAAACAACACAAGACATGATTAATCACCTTACAGAGTTTGATGAAACAGCAGCTCAACTGTATAAAATTGGGGTAACAGGGATATTTCAAGTGAAGATCTAGAGTTGAGTTTTATTGCCTCAGACAGGTACCTCACCTTTTGAGTTCTATGAAAACCTCCTCCCTTTCTGGCCATACTGGATCACCGATATCAAGAGAATTCTTAGAATGGCAAAAGATGTTGATTTGTTTGATGTGACATAGAACTCTTGCCTTTAAAGGACGAGATAAATTTACCATCCCACATTTCTTTGTGAGGTATTTCCGAGTAACTTTCATTATTATACAACCTCCTCTTAGTCTGGAACCCCAAAATACACAAGTTAAGAGGCATTTGGAAACTTTCTCAGGTGAGACATCCAGTCATTTCCACTAACCGCATGGACAGTCACTTCAGCAGGGAAGGTTGTGGAAACATATGTCTAGGAGACAGCCATTTCTTTGACAGTATCAACAGGTGCTTTTTGTACAGCAAAACCACCATAACTAAAAGGATAATTATTGAATAAGGCTCAAATACAAGCAATAGCTGCACAGAAATCCTTTCACACCAGGGAATGAGTTACCAGGTAACTTCATCATAGACAACCATCGTGCAGAGGAGCATTCATCCCCGCACCCTTGAGTACTAAGGGTGAGAAAACTGCCCTGATCCCTTAGGGGTTTCTTTCAGACTACATTCTTACATTCTAGAAAAGCATCCTTAGACTTAGAGGCCATTAATTTTAGTTATCCTGTAAGCAAACTGACTGTTTTAGAAGTAGATTCCAATACGGGGATTTCAGTCATATGTCACTAGTTGAGAGGGTGTCCTAAACAAACAAACAAACAAACAACAACAAACAAACAAACAAACAAAAGCGAGAAACAGTTCAGGACAGGGACACCATGAACAAGGATGTGTCTCAGCTAAGTTTGGCCCCAGCCTGATTCCATGTGGAGTTCTGAAATGCAATTTGTACCTCGGGGCTGCCCCTTCTTTGAGCAGAAGCAGATAGTTTGTACCCCGCTAGTGCTGGGCAGTAACTGTTGAGTGGCTGTTGGATGCCGAAAGGTACTTTGTAGAAAAGTAGCCAGCTGTGATTGGGTGGGAGCTAAATGTGGGCGCACAGGTCTGCCCAGGACACTGGCAGCAGGATCTGCAGTGTATTAGATACAGAAAATAGGAAGTTTCCAGAAAAAAGCACTGTATCAGCAACAGGGCAACACACATGAAACTGACCTGTGTGCTTGTGATCATGGTACACAGAACTGGAGATCTCTCACACAGCTGACGGGGCACAAAAGCATCACAGCCCTGTTCTGAGGGCTGACCTGTAGTCAACAAGGAAAAAAAGCGAGGCTGTGCCAGGCTCACCACTGAGAAGTCTGGGACTGTGCACACTGTCACAGCATCATTTCTTCAGTTGCTAGAGTGTATTTTATTAAGGTAATGAACAACCTACCTGCGAGATATGGGGTTGGTTACCTTCCTATGACTTTTAGAGCACTGATAGTACCATATGTAGGTGAGAGTGGACCCAAGTGCGCACAGGTAAGTGCTTTCTGAGCAATAAAGGCGTTTCTGAAGTCTCACGTTTTGAGATTTGGGATATTAATGTATCTCGTTTGATCCACAGGAGGGCTGGCAGGAAAGAAGGACTTTGTGGTCTGTTTCTGTTGAACAGTGGATGATTGTTAGGGCGGAGGAGCGAACGGTGTAACACGCTGCTTCCGTCCTGTTGTGTCATTTGTAATCGCTGGCCTCTCTAAGCCCCGTCACCCTAGCAAGGCCTCATCAGGTTACAGCCTACACTGGTTATCTTCAGATTGCTTTATAGGCAGACCTACTGCGGTCCATTTGGAGCCTATCTAGTATGAAAAGCTGCCTTAGAGCATGTCAATATTCTCTAAATAAAAAAAGCCCTGTTTTATTTTCAGTACCATAATGCTACCTTTGACTGGGCCTATTTGTCGAAGAAGGAGTGTTTAAAATATGGAGGACAGCTCGTGGGGAACAACTGTGACTTTGTCCCCGATATCACACTCATGTCGTTCATCCTGTTCCTGGGCACTTACACCTCTTCTATGGCTATGAAAAAATTCAAAACCAGTCGTTATTTTCCAACCACAGTAAGTACCTGGGATGTAGATAATTTCCATCGGATTTGCCCTGTTTCGCTACCACTGACACACTTTTAACAAAATGAAAAAGGCAACTGAGGGTCAGCCTGTCCAATATTACTTCACACATTTAAATAAAACAGCTGTTCTTTGTTCATGTGAGCACACATTTAACATAGTTGAGGTCCTGCTTCAAGAAACCTCCCAAAGAATTCGTTTCATAATTTCATCGTAAGTTCTGGCTCTTGTACTTTTACTGGAAGGGAGAAACGTGATGTGCCCCATCTCAAAGCCTTATGTGACTAAAGAAAAGGACCCGGTGGATCGAGGCCCAGGGGGTCTGCTCAAACTATTGCTCTGACCAAGGACAATACAAGTAGTAAACATCAAACCCCTACTCTGATCTACCCAATGGACAGGACATTCTCCACAGTTATGTGGAGAGCGGGGACTGACTCAGACATGAACTCTGGTACTCCATATTTGACCACTTCCCCTTAGTGGGGAGGCCTGGTGGCACTCAAAGAAAGAATAAGCAACCTATCAAGATGAGACTTGATAGCCTATGGCCATATAGTGGGGGAGGAGGTCCCTCTCGGTCATAGACCTAGGGGAGCGGAATAGGGTGAAAGCGGGAGGGAGGAAGGAATGGGTGGATACAAGTGATGGGATAACAATTGAGTTGTAATCTGAATAAATTAATTAAATAATAAAAAGAAAGAAATCTACGATGTGTAATGTATAAGCAAAAACTCTTGGTATCAGTCAGGAATTTTGATGGTATTGAATTTTGCAATCATTGACTATACATGTATTTTAATACTTGCATGCACTCTATGAGCATAAACTAAAACTGTATTTTACACTAGGATTGGTGTAAGATATGTGTGTCATTTGAGCCCAATTTTCCTTTCCATAATACTGACTGTTATAGTACTTGAGTACATAGGCTCCCTCTGCCACACTAGTGTGCTTGACTGAACTTTAACTATGGTTCTTTGAGAGACTAAGACAAACAGTTAGCCATTAAATATTTTTTAAAGCTGGGAAGTGCACCTGAGCTACTCATTTGCTCTCAATTCATAATGTTTAAGAGGTCAATGCCCAAGTAATCTGCATTAAACATGGTTTATATCAGCGACCTGCTCACCTCATGAAACTGCTTCCTTGTGTTTTATATAGGAGAACTTTAGTAGACAGAAGCCCCCTTCTAGTCACCAGAAAATGAAATTTCATATATTCACTGTCACATAGGAAATCACAGGCTTCCTGGTTTCTTTGTATAAAATAGAGAAGAAAGAAAAAGAGTTGAAAATGAGATGTTTAAAAGTAGAAAGCCCAAGAAATGAGCATTCTTCATAAAGAGAAATTGGGGAAGAGTTTACTGAATCTGATTAAAGTAGATTACATATACTGGTTTGGCAGGCTCAGAGCCAGTCTTTGTTTAACACACAATGTGATATCAGATGTACATACAAACACACATACACAGACATACACTGGTACATACACATATATACAGTGGTACACACATGCATACCTCACACTGGCACACGCACACACATCCCACATATATACACAGGTACATGTGTACATCCTCCACACTGGTACACACACACACACACACACACACACACACACACAGGTACACACATAGATAGATGTAGATGTACCACACACACACACACACACACACACACACACACACACACACACAGGTACATGCATACATACTCCACACTGGCACACACACAGGTACATGTGCACATACTCCACACTGGTACACACATACACACCCCACCCTGGTACACACACACATATACACAAATACAAATGTACATATATACTCACACACACTGGTACATAAATACACAGGTACATGGACACATACCCCACACTGGTGTATACACACACACACACACACACACACACACACACACACACACACACAGAGGATTACCTAGAACCTGACTCTGCATATAGTCTTCCTCTTTCCCATCATCCATGGAGACATTTTGAATGTTACGATGTCTTGGCTATTGTGAATGGTGCAGTGATGTAAGGCATTACGCACAGTCTGTGGTACACTAATTTTATTTTCTTTCATTGTATGTCAAATAATGGGGCCATTGGATCATGTGACAGTTCTCTTAATTCTTTGGAGAAACCTCCTGTTATGTGTAAAAGCTAAGCTAAGTTACATTCCCAACTAGAATCCAAGGACTCCCTTTTCTCCAAATCCAAGCCAGATCTCCTCATCATTTGTGTCCGTGATAACGGAGATCTTTTACATATGCGAGTTCACAACTCGTTGTAGATTGAATTTGCATTTCTCTGACAGTATCACTGAGCATTTTCTCACATCTCTTGGCCTGTCAGTCTTTCAAAATGTGCCTATTACGTAAGCTGCCCGTTTAAGTGGGCCACGTGTGTTTCACCCTTGAGTTCCTTGTGTCTCTAATACGCCCCTCTTGTCAGGTGAGCTGTTGGTAAATATGTTTACCCACCTGGTACTTGTCGTTATTCTGCTAATGGCTTCTCTTGCTGAGCGGGAACGTTTTAGTTTGATACTGTCTGATTTCTCAGTTTAGCATTTTTTCCCCTGTGTGTTTTTTTTCGGGTCAATTCTTGTAATAAAATTAAGCATGATGTTAGTTATTTTCTGTTTGTGAATAATCTTTGTCAAGCTCAGAATGACACCTTTTGCTTTGTTTCCCTTTACTATTTCTGTGGTTTCAGGCTGGTCAGTTTAGTAATCAGTTTTGAGTTGGTTTTTGCGCATGTGAGGGAATTGTCTCTTTCCATTCTTCTGTATGTGAATATCCATTTTTTTCTAACATTGATCATCTGAGGAGTCAGTTGTATCTTCTCTTTATTGTGTACACTTGGTACCTTGTTGAAAACCAACTGACTGCTGATTTCTGGCATCAGATTCTATTCCATTACTTTATGTGCTGTTCTATTACAATTCAATGCATTTAGAAGAAATATTTTCTCTTTGTAGATTTTTAGAAGGCAGATGTTGTGGTGGCCACAGCTGTATTCTTCTTTGCTCAAGGTTCTTTTGGCTATATGGGATGCTGTGTACTATACAGACTGTAGATTTTTTTCTATTTCTCTGAAAATTGTCATTTGAATTTTTATAGACATTCCATTGTATTTCTTTGAGTACTGTGGACATTTTAATATCATTTATTCTTCTAGTTCCATGAACATGGAATATCTTTTCATTTATTGGTATTTAATCAATTTCTTTCATTAATTTTTAATATTTTATACCCTTAAAATGTACATAATTATTTGATTAAATTTGTTGCTCAGCATTTTATTATTTTGTAACTATTATAAATAGAATTTTTTCCTTTATTATTTTAGTTTTTTGAGAATTTCATACATGGATACGTTGTATTTAAATCATTTCCACCTCTTCCTCTCCTTTTACAAATCCTCCTATGTCCCACCCCAAGAATCACTTCTTGAATTCATGACCTCTTCTATAACTACTCTCGTATCTTACATACATACATGCATACATAATACATACACTCATACAATGTACAGAGTACAAATAGTGTTGCTTACATGTGCATGTGTTTAGGATTGTCCATTTATGATTGGAAAACCTATCAGGGAGTTCATCCCTGAAGAAAACTGATCCTCCCCCTTCAGCAGCCATTGCCTACCTATAGACCTTCATCCTTGTGAACTTGGTTCTGTTTTTGGAGAATTTGTAATAAGTCTATAGAAACACCATTGTTTTGTATATTGATTTTTTAACTTTAATTTTACTGAATCTAAGCAGTACTGGCTTTTTGTTTTTGTTTGCTTATTTGTTTTATTTTGGTGTCATTTCTGTCAATAAGGACACATTTTAACTTCCTTTCCTACTTGGATGGCTTTTGGTTCTGGTATGGGCTTGGACTTAGAGTACACTCTAGTCTAGAGACATAGAGGCTGGCCTGGGGCTGAGTAGACATAGAGGTCAGGACATCACAGATGCTGATTCCATTGTTCCTGACCTGGTTCTAGGGGGTCTTTGTACCCCAAGGCTCAGAGGCTACTCCAGTGTGGAGTAGATAAGAGACTGAGTTTGCCAGGAAGTTACAGAACCTTGGGCTGCTGGACCAGACCAGCTCTGTGCAATCTTCTTTAGTCAACTAGAAGCTGAGGCCATCACACTGATATTCCTGGGGCAAGTCCATCAAATAATGAACTCAAACTAGGACCACTTGAAATGACCACTTAGGATGATTTGATGAAGGTATTATTTACAAAGTTGAGGTTAGAGAAAACACAAATACTATGGTATCATAGTGCTAGTAACACTGAAATTGCTACTATCCTGGGCCCAGAGGATGTGGAAAGGGGTGATATAGGGAACCTAGAATGAAGGAAAAGAGCAGAGAAAGATCTTGAGGGATGATGTGAGTGTAGGCTTGAGGAATCTGTCAATCAAGCCATCTCATAAGGAACCAGCTGGCTTGCTCTATCTATCTATCTATCTATCTATCTATCTATCTATCTATCTATCTATCTAT
>OU015756.1:27834761-27889604 GCA_907169655.1 Acomys percivali | reverse complement strand
AAGAAGAAGAAGAAGAAGAAGAAGAAGAAGAAGAAGAAGAAGAAGAAGAAGAAGAAGAAGAAGAAGAAGAAGAAGAAGAAGAAGAAATGACATAGACAGTTTGCTGCCTGAACAGTCACCCAAAATTCTCTGTAACATTGGAGCATGATTAAAATCTTTAAAGATTAGTCTTGAAGAGTATTGATTGTCAGGGCAAGCGTACCACAGGGGCTCCTGTGGGGGCGGCAGCATGGGGGACTGGTCCTCGTGAAGGAAAAGCAGGAGTTGAGTTGAGATGGGAAGGGAGAGGATGGAAGAATAGACTGTGAGCCTGAGGGATTGTATTTGAAACCCTCCCACTGGCAGCAGTAAGGAGGGAAGGGAGAACTGAGTGAAAAGAGGCTGTTGTTCAATCCAAGAGAATCTAGAAAAGCCAGAAGCAGTGAGGAGGGGTAAGGGGGAGATGCTACTTGTGAATATTTCTGTTTTCTGTCTTTCTCACAGTTTTTAGATAAGAGTGCCACTATTTGCACATTGTTTTATTTCCATTCAAATGGAGTCATTCAGTTACTTCTAGCCAAGGTGCGCCTTTAGGGGAGGCTTGCTTTCATGCATGGCTAAGATAGCTTGTAGGAAAGACTTCTATAAAGTAAAGTGTTTGGCTTCTGAAGAGTTTATGGCAGTAGCTTTCGGCAAAGCTTTTTTCATTCTTTTCAATAGTATGTCTCTAGACCTTAAAGACATATAAATACCTCTAAATATATGCAGGAGGACATTGACCTAGACATGGTAAGCCTTGCATTGTTAGTAAGCCTTGCATGTTGACACCTGAGGAAATAAATTCACTGGGTTTTTCATCTCTGGACTCAGTGTCCTTAACCCAGCAGAAAAGATGAAAGTCAGTTTCAGTTTTCACTAAGTAAAACTAGCCAAGGAGAAGAGTGGAACTTATGCCAGGTAGATGCTACCATGAGCAGCGACACAGAAGGCATTAGTGAGGGAAACACATTGAAGGATCTCCTGTGGCTGAGTGTGGCATTGGTGTGGAATTCAAGGGTGAGAACCAGGAAAGATGAGGCTCTATACACCGGTCCTTCTACCAGTAACCACATCCCGAATGGCCGTGCAGCAGCATTGGAGACACACACACTGGTAGGAGAATGCAATTCTTAATGCACAGTTAGAATCCAACCATCTCTGTCTTCATAAGCATAATCTCTTAAATGACCTGTAGCATCTGCCTCCTAACTGGTCCTGCTGCCCTTGGCCCTATTCAATTTGTCCTTAACACAGTAGCCACAGTGCTTAGAACCCAGCAGTCAGATCACTCGGCTACTGAACGTCCGTCCTCCAGTGTTATCCCATCTTACTCCCAAAGCAGTCCCAAGTTATTCTGGTTCCTCTTGGGACTTATTACCAAGGGAGATGCTATATATTTTTTCAAGATGTATGTTGTTCAGTACTGTCTTGCACAATAGGAAGGAAACTCCACAAGAGCAGAATTCTGTTTATTTGTTCACAAAGGTGTCAGCAGCAGCTGGATTCCTGCCTGGTACTAAGTTGCCGGTCATTTCTTTGCTGGGACAAAGCCTGCCTGATTGAGAGCCCAAGCATATCTTATTTACTTATTTGATCATTATAGAATAAGTTGATGTCGGCCTAACCCATATTTGCCTCTTTCTCGCCTACTTTATTCACCTTTCAATTGATATAACTGTGCATTCCTAAGGTGAACTCATTCTATACAACGTGTCTCATGAGCAGAGGTCTGTTCCCAGTCAAGGCTGGCTTTATGATAACATGCCTTTGCTTCTGTGTCGGCTCCCTTGCCTGATGTGCATTTTCTGGGACCATGGACCTTGTGTGCAAGCCATGGGTAAAATCTTGGTGATTGTGTTAGAGCAGTGTTCGGACAAACTGTTAACAGGATGTGAATGATAACAGGCCCTGGGTTGCTGGTGTAAATCACACCCTCACTCTCCAAAGCCAGCCTCTCTATTCTCTTGGCTCAGCCATGGTCTGACTCTTGGTACCACTCCTTCATGCTGTGAGACTGGAGAGCTCTAGTTTCTCCGGCTCCACAGGGGTATGGGCCTTTGATTTCTTCATAAATAGAGCAGAGAAATATAACCACAGGAAAACATGGGAGATAGGATGAACAGTATTTATTTAGTGAGTGAAGGAGCCAGAACTTTTGTTGCATTGTCTATTCATCCAGCCAGTAAATGTTATTGTGACCACAGGCTGGTATTTGAAATCAGTTTATATTGATTAAGGGAGTATTCTTTGCCCTAATGATGGTGGGTAATAAGTGGTTAAGCAAATATTCTCAAAGGCTACGAGAAGTGAGAGGTGACCATCTACATACTATTTCAGGATTGTTTGGGGGATCTCTACACACGCCTAGTACCACCTCTGTCACACAGAGAAGATGGTGTGCTTCTTTGCAAATGCTATCTTAACAACCACCGCCACTTTGACCACCTCCTCCCTTAGTGAGTACTTACTATGTAACAGCTACACTCTTTGTAAGGTGATACAAGGCCCTTTGTTGTGGTTACTTCATCAAATGGTCCCCGTAACTCTCCAAATACAGCCCCTACCTTCATTTTTTGGGTTACAAAATTGGTTGCAGAAAGGTTAATATATAATGAATGCAGAGATCATGAGAAGTGGGCATAGGTCTCAATTATTCAGAATTATAATAGAGTAGCATTTGCATAGGTACTGGAGGAGAGGGCTTGGTGTTTGTCCCTGGGAGAGTATTATAAGGAAGGGAAAGTCCCTTCTCCATGTGTTTCCTTGGATATTTTTTTATCAAGTGTCTTTATCATCATTCCTGTGCCTAACCATAGATGACAAGTATGAGTGCTTTCTGCACATGTGCTGTGACTTGTTTCTGCAGAAGGGAGCCGGGTATCACCTGGATCTGTTTTGGGTCGCCATCCTCATGGTGGTTTGCTCCTTCATGGCTCTTCCCTGGTACGTGGCTGCTACTGTCATCTCCATTGCTCACATCGACAGTCTGAAGATGGAGACAGAGACTTCTGCACCTGGAGAACAACCAAAGTTTCTGGGAGTGAGGTGTGTTGTCACAGGATAATGGCCGTAAAAAAAAAAAAAAAAAAAAAAAAACCACGTGTCTACATCTTTGTGTCAGTCATAAGGAAGTGGACACAATCTGTGGATAAAAAGTGGATGGTGCCAGTTAATTTATTCCTAAATTGTCTTTTCCAGGAAGGACTTTTTAATAGGAAGAATAGCTAATAGCTTTTAGTTCACTTTGTAGAGTATGTCAGTTTTCTGATTAGTGCAATATTAAATGGTGCAACATAAAAACATAAACAAGTGACTTATTTTCTTTAATACACAGCTGAGTGCTGTAGATCGTGCGGTGTCAAACTTTGGAACCCTTAAGTCGCCATGATTTCCAGCATCCCATGAAGGAGTTCGGAACTCTTGTTTTCCAGCCCATTTCTGTTCCCTAGGAACTTGAGACCCTACAAATATTAAATTAGAAGACTTTTGTACTCTGTTGGAGTATTTGGTTTGGTTTTGGCCTTTGGGTTTCTCTCTCAGCGAGCTTTGCTCACAAGAGCTAGGGTGCATAGTTTGCACAAGAGGACAGCTATTTCCCACGCCTCAACAGTGGGTGATTCTTTCTTGGGGGCAGGGGGTGTCAGATGGGGATCATATTTGTTAAAAAGTACTTCCGTTGTTGCAGATTTGGAAATGAGACTGGTGAGATTTATTGCACTCATGAAATTTCCCTGAGCTGTTTGTTAATTAGAATACGGGACAATGCAATCTCTGTCTCCTATGAAACAAGGTATAATTGCACAACAGGACAAGCTGTTTGAAAACTAAGGGGCTTCAAAGAAGCCAGTAGTTGATGGACCAAGAGCAAGTGATTTTTTTTTTTTGCCTGGTTCTGACAGGAGCAGAACTTTAGAAGAACTATTTTTTTTTTTTATCATAAGTTCAAATCACATTGTGATAGTTTTAAGATTTGTTTGGTAGTTAACAATTATGTTGACCTCATATGATATTCTTGAGATTTGAAGGGCATTCTGTCAACACTTTTGATGCTTTAGCCCAACACTGATCTGGCCTTTCTCTGAAGGTCTGTGAAAATAGGAGTTAGATCGCTGATCTTTGGATTTTGTTTCAGGGAACAAAGAGTCACCGGAACCCTGGTGTTTATTCTGACTGGTCTGTCAGTCTTCATGGCTCCCATCTTGAAGGTAAATATACAAATCATTCATGTCTTCCTCTTCTTTAGAACATTGACTGATAACACGACACATGAGTGTGGAGTGCTTGCAAGATTTCATGGTACATGGAAGCAGGGCACAATTAGAAAAGAGACTTAAAGAATGTCTGTCTTGATTTTCCCTCTCACTCCTGCATTCCTTCCCTCACTGTTATTTAATGGTTAATGTTTGAAAACCCTCTGGCATTACCAATATTCAACCCTCTTCTGACAGTGCCATCCATGTCCACCTGACTTGTCGTCCTCCCTGCCCCACACATGCTCTTCCTCCCTTTGTCATCTCTCCATCCTGTCCACTTGCTGGTCCCTAAGTCCTGCCCTAGCCAGACACAGAGCTCTAGTGATTCACATGATCACTGTGGATTTCTTTCTCCTATTTTAAATGATAACCATGTTTCTGTTTTTTCTTTTCTTCAATCAGAAGGCCTCTTAATCCTAAAAGGGAAGTGAGAATAAAATGACTGGTTTCTAATTGGAAAACTTTAGAAAGGAATAGGGTTTTTGTTGTTGTTTGGTTTTTTTTGTTGTTGTTGTCTTTGTTTGTTTTGTTGGTTTGAGTTTTCTTTTTGGAGGGGAGTTGAGACAGGGTTTCTCTTGGAGTCTTGGCTGTGCTGGGCTCTCTTTGTAGAACAGGCTGGCCTCAAACTCGCAGAGATCCACCTGTCTTTTCCTCCCAGAGTGCTGGGATTACAGGTGTGAACCACCACTTTGGGCTTAGAAATGAACTTTTGAAAAATCATTACATGATAGAACATTTAAAAGGTTACACATTAACATATGGGTTGATTGATGGGTGGGTATCTGTGTAGATAGAACAGAATACATAGAATGGCCCCATGAAGGAAAAGAGCAGAGAAGAAAGTTTGTGGTTTTGCTTGTGAAGCTTCCTGCTTTTGTGATACAAGCTAGCTTCTCCCTCTCTCTCTCTCTCTCTCTCTCTCTCTCTCTCTCTCTCTCTCTGTCTCTCTCTGTCCCTCTCTCTCTGTCTCTCTGTCTCTGTCTCTGTCTCTGTCTCTGTCTCTCTCTCTCTCTCTTCTATTATAAAAACACCCCTAACCAATTATTGGTAATTTTCATCTTTTACTTTGAACTACTGTGTAAAGCACAATACATCACCTGGATCCAACAACCATGAACAATCACTGTTAGCAATAGCTTACTATTTTTCCAACTGAAAAATTTTATTTTTAAACAATTTAATTTTGCTGGGTGGTGGTATTGTACACCTTTAATTCCAGCACTTGGGAGGCAGAGGCAGGCAGATCTCTGTGAGTTTGAGGCCAGCCTGATCTACAGAATGAGTTTCAGAACAGTCAAGGCTGCACAGAGAAACCCTGTCTCAAGTAAAATCTAAACAAGCAAATAAATAAACATGCGCTATTTAATTTTTAAGGCTTTTGGATGCTCATTTGGCTATACAAGTGATGGAGAGACAGTACACGATTCAAAAACATTCAGTTGGTGTTTGGGTATAACAGTGGGCAGCAAGCTCTGTATTTCTTTCAGATTAGCAAGTTTCTATCAGGGAGAAATCAACGAGACATACAGGAAGGAGTTATAACATCTGAATCTGGAAACTGACTTTGCCTTTTAAGTGTCTAGACTACTGCATATATTTGGTATGAAATAATTGGCAAGTAGTTAAAATACTTGAGATCCACTGTTTATTCTTGGTTTCCGTGCTCTCAGTTTTCTGGTTAACTTCTGGACAGGATCATGAAGGGCTGTTGTATCTCAGGTGACCCACAGAGACAAAGGGAAACCCCATGTATCAGTTCTATGGGGGCAAGAAGGTGGCTGTAAAGGCGCAGTAGGTTTGAAGCATTGTACTTTCTGCCAAGGGCTGTGGGCTTTTCTGTTCCCCAGGCAGGTTCCAGAAGATGATGCTGGTGGAGATGTTTAGAGACACCTTTACCCCAAAGGCAGTGAAGACCACATTTGGAGAGGTCACTTGGGACAGTTAAGACCCTGTACTGTAGATGTATGAGCCCCTGCAAGTGGACTCGCAGAGTACACTGCTATAACACAGCCTCGTTCTTATGGGACCTTTTAGAGAGATGCTTCTAAGGAAGGAATGGCAGGCAGAAATCCTTTCAGTCTTCATATTTGTTCACCATCACCCAACCCTCCATTTTGTTTTGTATATGATTTATTGTCATTAAAATGGTATAAAATCCTGTGCTTCAGAAAAGGCAGTTGTATTTAAAACTCCTGTGTTGGTGTTACAAAAAAATTATTTTGAGTCCCAATAGGATGTCCTCCCCTCTGTCCCAGTTTCCTGGTAAGTGAAGGCTTTCATGGGACATGCCCCTTGGGCTAGTATGCAGATATAAGTGAGTATATACCGTTTGAGTCTTTCTGCTTCTGGGTTAACTCACTCATTATGATCATTTCTAGCTCAATCCATTTGTCCACAAATTTTGGGAATTCCTTGTTTTTAATAGCTGAGTAGTATTCCATAGTGTATATGTACCACAGTTTCTTTATCCATTCTTCTACTGAGGGACAGTTAGGCTGTTTCCATGTTCTGGCTATTATGAATAAGGCTGCTAGGAACATGGTTGAGCAAATTTTCTTGTTGTGTGCTGGAGCATCTTCTGGGTATATTCCAAGGAGTGGAATAGCTGGGTCTTGAGGAAGCCCTATTCCCAATTTTCTGAGATAGCACCAGATAGATTTCCAAAGTGGTTGTACTAGTTTGCATTCCTACCAGCAATGAAGGAGTGTTCCTCTCTCCCCACATCCTCTCCAGCATGTGGTGTCGCTTGAGTTTTTGATCTTAGCCATTCTGATGGGTGTAAGATGGAATCTCAGAGTTGTTTTGATTTGCATTTCCCTGATGACTAAGGAGGTTGAGCATTTCTTTAAGTGTTTCTCAGCCATTTGATATTCTTCTGTTGAGAATTCTCTGTTTAGTTCCAAGCCCCATTTCTCAATTGGGTTATTTGGTTTGGTGGTGTTTAATTTCTTGAGTTCTTTATATATTTTGGATATTAGACCTTTGTCAGATGTAGGGTTGGTGAAGATCTTTTCCCAGTCTGTAGGCTGTCACTTTGTTCTCTTGACAGTGTCTCCTGCCTTACAGAAGCTTCTCAGCCTCATGAGGTCCCATTTATTAATTGTTGACATTAAGACCTGGGCTGTTGGTGTTCTGTTCAGGAAGTTGTCTCCTGTGCCAATATGTTCCAGGCTTTTCCCCACTTTTTCTTCTAAGTGACTTAGTTTCTCTGGTTTGGGACTCTAGATGAGAGAAGCATGGGAGAATAGCAAAGTTGAAGGATCCAGAGGGTCCTAGAAACCTACAAGTAGAACATTATGATAAGCAGATTTGGGCCCAGGGGTCCCACTCAAAGTAAGGCACCAGCCAAGGACAATACAGGCGGTAAACTTTAAACCCCCACCCAGATCTAGCCAATAGGCAGAACATTCTCCACAGTTGAGTGGAGAGTGGGGTATGACTTTCACACGAACTCTAGTGCCTCATATTTGACCATGTCCCCTGGAGGGGGAGACCTGGTGGCACTCAGAGGAAGGATAGCAGGTTACCAAGAAGAGACTTGATACCCTATGAGCATATACAGGGGGAGGAAATCCCCCCTCAGGAACAGTCATAGGGGAAGGGAATAAGGGGAAAATGGGAGGGAAGGAAGAATGGGAGGATACAAGGGATGGGATAACCATTGAGATGTAACAAGAATAAATTAATAAAAAATTTTTTTAAAATGATTTCAATCATGGAGAACCTGCCAAGTAGTCATATAGGTTCGGAAGGGACAAAGAACACAAATACTGTGTAAATTGTTACCTTTAGAAAGATTGACAAAACTCATACTTGGTAGCGGACCTTCCTAACTATCTCTCACCCTGTAGAGAAGTTGAAGTAAAGGCCCTTGGAGTTTTACAGCGAACCCTTTACCCCATATGTATGTGAAGCATCATAGTATGTACAGGACAAAATAAATCTCATTAAGAAGAGGCAGGGACCTCCAGGGAGCGGAACCTGCAGTTCTGTGGGGGCCGTCCTGTACCAGCCCGTGCCTTGGCTCGCTGGGCTGAGCTGCTAGAATCCATCACCGTGGCTGTTTCTGTCTGGCATCTTTGATTCATCTGAAGAGTCATTGTCACCATTAGTGAAAAAAAAGTAATTCAGCAACACATTTTTAAGCCAGGGTTTTTTTTCCCAAACGTGGGAAATGAAACTGTTTTCCAATCTAGCTCACAACAGACCGTGGAAAAAAACCTTACTTTTTTTTTTTACGCTACATGAATGAAGCGGCCTTTGTTCAGGAGCCTTTATTCCTCAGTTGAGTAAGTCAGTAGTTCTTTACTTCAGGGACCGTGTCTCCCAGTAAGACTGGTCATTTCAGGTCACATGCCTTTCTCATGGCTGATATTTTGCAGCTTATGTGCACGTGTCAGAGATGCCTTGTTAGCGTTTACAACATCAGTACAGGAAGAAGCAGACGTTAAGGGTCCAGTTTAACTGAAATGTAAGCCACAGCTAAGGAAAAGGTACAATTAATAATTAACCTCAGAATTCACACAGAGAGTGGTGTCACCAATTGACCTCCATGTGACTGTGTGTTTTTTTTTTAAAGCAATAGGTGACAACTTCAGAGAATAGTTTTACTTAAGACTCTGCCTTTGAAAGTTAGATCAAATATATGGGAACAAGAAGTATATGTGACGTTTTTAAAAAATGAAATAGTCGCAGTACCTTTCATGCCAAACTCTTTATTCTCCTTACAAGTTTAATGGTCTCAGACAATTTGAGCAATTTTCTTGCATGCATGGAACAGCCTAGGTGATTGCCTGTTAACACAACATTACATTGATCATAATAAAGTTTATGGCCTCTGTTTTGATCTCTGTGCTGAAACCTGTCTTTCATGTGGAGGAATGTAAGGAACTATAGTGTACCAGCTTTAAGTTAATGAGGATGCCCCTTGACCCTGGCCACCTGAAGTCACAGGTACCTTTGAATCGCATCATTGCTTAGCACAGAACTGCTAGGGAGTAGAAATACTTGGTGCCCCAGGCTGGTGACACAGCGTTTCCTGAGACTCCACAGTGGAAAAGCTGCCTGTCAGCTACTGCTAGTGTTCTGTAAGTGGCGATCCCAGAGCAGCAAAGAGATGAAAGGCCCTTCCCTGAGCTGACTCTCCCTGTTTTCCTGGCAAGACTCAAGAAATAAAGATCAAGTAAAGTTCACTGCTGTTTCTGTTGCTTTTGCTTGGCTTAGTTTATCTTTAACATGAGGCGTGGCCAAAAATTACCTTTAAGATTTGTTTAGGGTACTGAAGTGTAGAAGGGAGCCTTTAACTTGTACTTGGCGGGTGCTTATTGATGTCCCATGTGATCTTGACCCATGGAAGCAGGGAAACCATGCTGGAGATGATGATGATGATGATGATGATGATGATGATGATGATGATAGAAGCTACTGTCTGTTGAGTTTGACCTTAGATTAAGGAATCATCACAGAATTTTAAGAATGTAGTCTTCCATCAGTACCTATAAGAACTATATGAATAATTATCTTTACTTTGAAGTTAGGAAAAATATGACAAAGTCACTAGACTTCAAAAAGCTTAGGTTGTAGAGGTAATGCTTGAACTCTGGAAGTTCTGGCATAAAATAAGCCCTACATCCTCATAGAATGTGAGCCCTTCAAAACAAAACATGGTTCTGAGGCTTCAAAGAATCTCTACTTTCTTTTCCCATAATATTATTTTTCCCAGATTCTTTGATCTTATTTGGAATCCTTCTTCTGTGTGGAAAATTATATAACTTTCATAAACTCCCCTTCAGACCTCGTTCCAGGCCAAGTACTGGTGGCTTCTTTCTCAGTGTATGCTTTTAAGGCTTCAGGGAGTCAGGACATCATGCTAGTAACATGTTGCTGAAGACAAGTTAGCTAAAAGAACAATATATCAGAAGTTAAGTAAAGTAGGGCTTCAGCCAACCCTCCCTGTACCCCAGCCATCCTCACCCCCATACCCACCCCACCTCATCAATGTGGAAACAGAAAGACCAGTGGTTGAGAGCTGCAGGTAGCTTCAGGAAAAGGATGGCATAAGATCTACATTTATCATTTGCTAGTTGTTGTATTAATTAATTAATTGGTAAGATGTTTTCTGTTACATCATCTTTATCATAGATGCTTTCTAGATGAGAATGAGTAAGAGATAGGAACAAGTGTCTCAGCATTCTACAGCTGGTAGCTAGACTCCAATCCCACGTCTGTTCAATGTCTGTCACCCATGTCTTAATCAGGACCTTACTCTTGATTTTAGGCACGCACGGGTGCGCGTGCGCCTGCACACACACACACACACACACACACACACACACACACACATTGACCATAAAACCATTGAGAGATCTCAGTCCTTACTGAATTTTTATCCAGTGTTGGTCAACTACAGTTTCCCCTTTTTATCAAATAACCTTTTCACGTCTTCCCTTCTGGGAGTGTTCTACTACTACTGGTGAGTCACCAGAAGATACAAGGAAAAAATATAAAGACACATTTACCAAAATTTGAAAATTTTGTGACATCATATTAAGATGTTAAATCTTAATTTGATTTTATCTCACTTATATTATTCTATATGATTATAGGATCAATCATTTCACTTTCTCACTTTTAGTGTTTATGAATATAATACTTCTTTGTAATTATCTTTTTTGTTTCTTGGACATTATTGATGACATAATTATTTACACAGTTTACCATTTAGATATCTTGATGTGCCTCTGAAATGGATAATTTTAACTTCTACTGCCTTGTTTTATAGAAATGATTGCCCACTATTACTGTATTGTCCCACTTCAATTTAAAATGGGATCCCATTTTTAGAGTCTTTTGGTAGAATTCATTATTTATTATTATTGTCACAGTAGCCTAGGCTGGGCTTGAACTCATATATTTGTGGCAGTCCTCCTGCCTTAGCCTCCTAAATGCTAAGAGAACAAGCATGAGCTACCATACCCTGGTTGCTTTCGGTTTTAAAAGCATTCTTCCTTTTCCTTTGATACAGCTTTGTTTTGATCAGTGGTTCTAGTGTGATTAATTTTTAAACTGGCCTTCTGATATGGCTCATGAACTAAATTCTATAAAACATATTCTCTACCCCAACAATTCTGTCAGGTTTTATTAAGAATTCCATTCTGGGATTTGTATTGATACGTACTATTGTGAAGAAAACGAGACTATCATAAGCCTTTGTATCATATTGAAGCTGACCAAGAATCAACTCCACAGCTTTTCTTATTATGTACTGTTTTCTCCCAACTAGTGTGTGTGTGTGCGTGTGTGTGCGTGTGTGTGCGTGTGTGTGTGTGTATGTATCTTCATATACCTAGTTATCTTCTTGCCTACATCCATCCATGCCATTCTGTCTTGTATGTAGACGAGAAGAAATTTGTTAACGTAAGTTGAGATCTAAGGCCCCAGGCACAATGTTCCTCTGCTATGGTAGTAAACACATTAGGAAAAACCAAAACAAAACAAAACAAAAACCCTCAGTTAAGTTCAGAGAAGGATAGACTGTTCCTGACGCTTCCAATCTGGAGAAATGTTTTACCCAGATCAATAAGTAAGCTCCAAGGAAACCCAGGTGGCTTCCCATGAGTCAGCTGTCCCTTCCCACATCCCCTTCTCCTTCCTTAGTCCTAGAAGTAGAAATGTAGCAATAAACTGAAAAGAAATCATGAGATATTGAGGGAAAATGGATGCTTTAGAAGTGAATCAGAGATGTCGATTTGATCCTTTGCTAAGGTTATTTATTCACTTTTAGAAAATATACATAGAGAATTGTCAGTGACTTAAGCAATCCTGTTCTAGAAGAAATGGAGGCCTGTGTCTGAGCACAGGTGGCTTGAGTGTGACTTGTGTACCGCTCTGTGGCCACTACTGGGTATTACAGCGTGCTGGCTTCCTGCCAGCCTGGCCCTCCTGCCCATCTCAGCATTCAATTTCTTTTCATTTTATTATTTTCTGCTCTCACTGATCCCTTTTAGAGGAAACATTCGACAGTTTATAGAAATGTGTCTTTTCTCCACTGAAATTTGAGCATTCCCGTGAGTAACTGGTACCAACTGGAGGCAATGGCCGCCCATGTTAGTCCACTTTAGGATTCACTAGTTCTCTAATGTGGCCTGAAGGTCTGAGGCAGAGAAGCACCTGGCAATTGCAGTAAGATGATTCTAGAAATGGCTCTTTATTTAATACATGGAGTAGTGTTAAAATTCTTCCCTCTAAGAAATACGTCACCTTCCGGTTAAAATGGCCTCTCCTGCATGCGGATTGGCTGGCTGGCCTTACTGCTTTTCCATTTTAGTACTTTAGCTTTGAAAAGTCCTTCAGTTACTTGAGCTTCTTTTCAAACCCAAGGTTGATGCCTTTTTGTCATCCAGACAGATGTCTTCTCCGAGTTAGAATATTGACTCTCAAATGTGATTGCTTGCATTTCACATTTCTAGGGGAAAATAAAATTGGATTAGAACTTCCCATTGTTAAAATGCTTCTTGTTGGTGTAAAGGATGTTTTACTATGTAATGCATAAATATTAATTGAGTTTTAAAAGATTTGCACTCACCCATATGTGTAACTAATTGCTCCCAGGTGCTTCACATTCCTTGGAAGCCACGTTCCCATTACTTTGTATTCTTAATGATCCTGAGAAGAAAAGAAAAGGGATGGTCATTTGATGTTTCTTTTCCTGAAAGATGTATTTACACACCAAACTGACACATCATTTGGCAAAAATCCATAAGGAGCAAACCAACAGACTATTACAAAAGGATCCTGGTTCCAGAGTGAGGCAATTTGCTGCCTCTGCCTGAACCTCATAGCCCACGCAAACATCTGGGTTGCATAGTCTACTGCTTTTAAGAGCAAAGGAAAGCAAAACAGTTCCCCCATTAAAAAGGTATTGTCGAGGTCATGTGTGCCCATTATTTAAAAAGAAGAAACAAAAATGAAATTTATTTGCGAGTTCCCTTTGTCTTTATTGACAAGGCTTAGAATTTTATCCATCGATGAGTTAAAGGCACTAATTTGAAGTTGTTCTATTATATCCTGCGCTTTAGTTTCAGAGTTAGCCTTTATTTAAATTCTTCCTCTCCCTAAATATTTTTCACTTTTTAACGCGGTTTCATCGTTTTCCTTCCCAGTTTATCCCCATGCCTGTTCTGTATGGCGTGTTCCTGTATATGGGGGTGGCCTCACTGAATGGTGTGCAGGTAAGCTTCCATCACAGGCACTCTGTGCAAGCCGTGTGCTTCCCAAGGCACAACTGGTCCAGTAATAGATCTTTGATGAAGGCACTAATCATTAACCACGGGCTCTTTGAAATACGTTTATTTCCTACTTCCTCTACCTTTTACCCGCTTTTCATTTCTGATGAAATCCACAAAGCTGGGAGGTGTCAACAAATGTTACCCTGGATGCCCATTACTGAAAAGGGATGCTAAATGTCACCTGTTGAGGGAATGAGCTCTGTGCTAGTGTCCCTATTGCCACCTTCCCTGTCCTCTTTACCCTCCTCCTCCTCCTCTTCTTATTTTTTTTTTCTTTTATTCTTTGCTCGCCTCTCTATTGCCTCAACTTCTTTTTCTCTTTTCTTTCAATAAAATGGATAGCCACTGTGTTCCCTGGGTGGTGTGTGTGCACTTGCCTCAACCCTTACAGACTGCAGGCAGTTCTGCACTGTGCACTCCTGAGCTCAGCGATCAAAAGTTTTTCAGCGATAAGCAATGAAAGCTAATATGTATCCGGTACTGCCTTCATCAGGAAGTCCAACTTTCACAGCTTCCGTTAAAACGACCACCCTGCCCCTACCTCTGCCCCTGGTCCACTCTTTAAAAACTTACTAGGGAAAACTTTGTGAGGGACTTTGTTTCTCCATGGAGGTTTAATTTAATTGGCACCAGGAAACTGGAAGTTCCGCCACTCTCTGGCACCCTGTTAATTGTAGCCTTATTTAGCACTCAGTGATGTCTTAATGGGGGAAGGACTGCATGTTCTGCGAACATCACAAGAATTCATTTGAACTCCTTCAAAACAGCCCTTGTTTTCATTTATTGCATTTCTATTAACTTGGTTTTAAAGTCAGATAGATCTGGGCAAATGGCCAGACCCCCCAAAAGCAAAGCAGAGCTACTTTCCTATTCCTGGTTTTGATCCAGTGGATGAGTTCTTCTGCCCTGGGAAGTTGGTTACAAAACACAAAGTGGTTCTCCATGGGCTGCGCTAGGTGAACGCGAACACAAGTTTGTTTTGTGCCGACCAAGTGTTTAGGAGGTACCACTTTGTAAAATATTTTATTCTTCTCTGCCATTATAAATACCTCGTTCTTCTCCTAAATGGGACAATATGAGCATCAGATGCCTAGAATTAATACTGATTAGTGTTTGTTTGCCCTTAATGACCCAGTCTAAATCAGAAGTTTGTTTGGAGTGATCCAGGGGCTTGGTCAGTGGCTAGAACTGAATATCTGTCTACAAGAGAAGAAAAGAGCCAACCATCTCACAATGATTGGTGGGGGCGCATTGCAGGGACAGCATCTGAACTGGGTAGCCCCTGAAGGGTTATTATTGTCCCAAATACCTTTTCACCTTTCCTTATTTCTCTCTTGATTCTTTCTCTTTTCGACTCTTCGGATGAGATTGGTTTTGCAAAACTTAAATTAAATTTAAAAATTGAAAGCTAATCTTTATAGATTAAGAAAAAAAATAGAGAAAGAAACCCTTCAAATAGGCAGTGGGCTCCAAAGAAGGCTGTGATCGTGTCACTGACTTCTTTTCCTTCCCCTTTCCGTGCAGAAAGATGATAACTCAGCGCTATTCTGAGTTTTTATCATTAGTCATTTCCACAGCTGTCCATACAGCATCTCTCTCTGAAAGCCCCTGGGAGGAGTTGCTGAGCATCATCTTGCCCATCATCGTCAGTGCCAACTAAGCTCTTCATCTCCAGGGTGCACCTGACGCAGTCATTCATAGCCATCCTTTCAAGTCCCGCTCAGTACATGGCTGCGTTAGCCTCTCCCGGACTCTTGCATCTTACTGTCTGTGTCCTGAAACTCCCCATGGATGATGGATGATGATGGAGCTTTTCTTCTGGAGTGAGGTGGCTGCACAGTGGTGGATGTGGATGTGTCCATCAGATTACAACCTAACAGACATGTGGTTTATTGGCATAATCTGCGCACGTTCCCATTTTTTAAGTTGGGTGCTTCCTTTATCCCCTTAAAATATCTATGATGTGCCTATGATGTGCACTTCTTCTCTCAGATAAGGCAACCGAGGCAGGAGCAGATGCATGTCTTCCCTCAGCATATCATTACCAAAATAGGTGCAGAACCCTCTGAGTTGAGAGACAGAGAATAGACATAGAAGGTAGAGGATGGACAGCTAGAATTTGTTTGCTTTGTGATGTTCAAGCCTTTGGTGCCCATTTAATCTTATATACCTGCTAAGCATCTCTGTAAAAATAAAATTAAAAATCAGCCAAAATGAGAATACTAGCAGCATGACTTGACTGTGCTTATGTAAATCCCTTAGTCCCTAACCCAGGCCTTTGCCCTGGGAAGAGGGCACTGCTTGCCTGACATATACAATAGAAATCACTCACAGCTGGGTAAGCAGAGTGGAAATGACTCCATCGGCTCTTCTAAGATCACATTGGCTTTTCTTCCCCATTCCTTGCAGTTCATGGACCGCCTCAAGCTGCTTCTGATGCCCCTGAAGCATCAGCCTGACTTCATCTACCTGCGCCACGTCCCCCTGCGCCGAGTCCACCTGTTCACCTTCCTGCAGGTGTTATGCCTGGCTCTGCTCTGGATCCTCAAGTCAACAGTGGCTGCTATCATTTTTCCAGTCATGGTAGGTTTTCCTACTGATGCACACACTATGATTTTATGCATGTCGTATAGGTCTCGTGACATGGGAAGCCTAGATGCCTAATGTATGTGGCTAGTCTTTTCCAGCTTCCAACTCATGGTGTTGCAACAAGGTTCTCATGGGAGTAGCGGCTTAGAATCGTGTCCACCTGAGTTCAGCTCCTGGCCCAGGTTCCTGCTGGTCAGCAAACATCCTTGAGCCACCATGAACTCATCAGTGGGAGAGCAGCTTTGTTATTGCTCTGAGCATTGACAATGAGTGCCAAGTGTATAACGCAATGTTTGGCAGGCAGTAGGCAGCAGAACACATGCTTTTTACGGTATTGAATAATAGATCCTATCTAAATAAAGCATACTTCAGTCCAAACGGTAGAGGCTTTTGTAAACTTGTGAGAAAAGGTGGAGTTCATGAGAAGAAGTAGAGTTTTTTGAGATGTGTGTGGTTTGCATTGTTTTCAGGATAAGGCTGGACTCTGGTCTTCCTGTGATATTAACCAAGGTGACATAGATAGCTGACCCTCTGAATCAAAAGGGAAAGAGGAAATGCAAGAAAACGCCTTGCCTCAGTACCAAATCTTATACTTTACTGTAATTCCATTTCTTTCAAGAAACTGCCCACATATACACATGTCGTATGACAAAGCTTTTCCTAAAGAGACTCAACACACAGTCTACTCACCCCAGACAGGAACCCACAACAGACCGAAGTGCGGATACAATGGAAGCCCAATTTGGTGAACCAATGAGCTTTACTGGGGTTACTTACAGAAATATGGGCGAGGTGTTACAGGAACAGAAAAGACTCCAAGGCAGCTGCGTCACCAAGGTCCATCCCAGCATGGGTGATAGCTCACAAAACTGGGAGCCTGCAGCACACTGCACAACCTGCAGGGAGCTCAACAGGCTGGAGAGTGTCCTTTCCAGGTGCGTCAGTTGGTCCGAGGCCCTTCCAGGCGGATGGTTTGGTCTTAGAGTCTTCTTTGCAACATTCTTTTCAGCGTAGCTCTTTGGTATGTCGGGGACTCTCAGCTTTTAATATTTACTCTGCCTGGGAGTGGCCTAGTGAGTCTGATCGGTTTCAGAAACTTCCTATTTTGAATTGTTTACCTTCCTGTTTAAGTATCTTCTCTGCAGCATGTTTCCTTTCAATCTTGGAAGAAACTGTTTCGCAGCAATTCATAAGACAAACCTCAAAACCATTTCCGTCCTGTTATACCTACAATTCTGAAAAGTTTTTTTTTTTTTTTTACCATACACTATTTTGTTTTTAAAATCAATTTAGTCATGACAGGGATTGTTATTTTATTCTTTGTATATTGGCTGTTTATAATTGTATTTCTTTTTTTCCCCAGGGACATAGGAAAAATGGTTTAAAATATTACCTTCATTATTTAAGCAAGATTTTTTTTTCATTGTTGGTTCCGTACATACTTTTTCCCACTTAAACTGTAAAACAAACTGAATGTGAGAAGTGACTCACATTTACCTATGAGGGTTTTCTACCTGCCCACTTATTTGTTAAAAACAGGAAAATAAAGCCACCTCTAATAAATTTGAAATATATCCAGTAAATTACATATCACTTGTACTAAATATATAAGAAAACACTTTACTTTTGTAAAGTGTTAACTATTCCAAGGACTTCCTTTAGCTCAGAAATGGTTTTGGAATGTTAGTAGGGCAGATGTTACCTATTTCTTCAGGAGACAGGTGTCTCAAGTATGGACTGTAGTGTAGAGAGAGACCGCTGTCAAATGGGAGGCCAACCCACCCCTTTTGGGATTTGGCTGTGTTGTTTGTTGTTGATCAGTTAATGTTGATGAACCTCCGTAGTGGAAAGGTAAGATGGAAAGTCACACATTATATAGCAAGTCATATAATGGAACTTGGTATTTGCACGCTGACTAAAAAAATTAAAAAAAAAAAAAGTTCATAGAACCAAAGATACAGAGGTAAAAATGTTGGCCTGAGAAGCAGAAAACTTGGACTCAAGAGATCAAATATAGACTATAAATCACTTGTGGCTGAAAGTAACTGAACTGGTGTCACATCAGATAAGAGTGCTTTGTGTACTTACTGCTGACCATAATTCTGACACCTGCTTCTGGGCTCCACTGGTACATGCACACATTTGTACATACACAGACATATATATGTAAATAAAAATAAAATATAACTTTTTAAAAAAGCAGATAGCGGTATACTTTGAATTTTTTTTTTTTGTTGTTTACTGGTATCATGGCCTTAGCTAGCATAGTGTTTATAAGCTTCAGATTGCTCAGCAGTAAGATGGAAATAATATATTTCTGTAGTTTGTTATAAGGAATAAATGAACTAATATTGCCTAAGAGTTCAGCAAGGATCAGGAACATAGCAAGCATTTAATTTAAAAAGTATAATTTTAATTTTTTTCAGTAATTATATGAAAGCTATTCTTACATTTAAGCTTTTAATTTTTTATTCAAAACATGGGAAGAAATGGTGGTTTTGGAAAATAATTTCATTTCATCCATATTCTGATCCAATATAATCATACAGCACTATCAACAAAACAAGGAGAATTCTGAGAAGTTCATCAAACAACTTCCCTAGGAGGACTGTTTGAGGGTCACTCAGTGAGCAGTTGTGTCTGACTCTGGACCTGTGTGGATTTCTGCTGATGCTGATGGGATAACATCATCAGCATCCTTATGACATCATCTGACATTCCTGTTTTCTGCAGATGTTGATGGGCAGCAGCAGCAGCAGCAGCATCCTTATGATGTCATCTGACATGCTTGTTTTGTTATTGCATTTCTAGATCCTGGCACTCGTAGCTGTCAGAAAAGGTATGGACTACCTCTTCTCCCAGCATGACCTCAGCTTCCTTGATGACGTCATTCCAGAAAAGGACAAGAAAAAGAAGGAAGATGAAAAGAAAAAGAAAAAGAAGAAAGGAAGTTTGGATAGTGACAATGATGATGTAAGGCACACTCCACAGTGTCCATGTAAAGCCAGTTAGAGAGAAAATGTGAAAAATGGCCCTTTTATTCCAAATGGTTATCTGGCCTGTTACCCATCGCACCCTGTTTACCATGCGTTTTTCCACTCTTGTGTTTTGGTTTTTTTTTTGTTTTTTAAAAAACATTTTCTAAAGGCGTTCAGAACCCTTAATATATCCATAATGACAGAATGACTTAAAGAAACAAAACCACATTTAAAGAACCCAATCACATAGGTAAAGGGCATTTGTTTATTAATGCTGCAAAATGTATTCCTTTTTAAGTTGTAGCCTATTTGAAATAATAACACAGTTTGTAAATTAGAGCCTCGTGAGGACAGGAGTCAGTGATTTTTGACTGAGAATTTTATCAAATGATTTTCCCTGGGAAGACTGTTTGTAGCTCTGCCAGACTCAGGACCTATCTGGATTTCCTCTGGCATTGACGATGCAACATCAACAGTGCTTCTCACGATTTCACACGATTTGGCTTGTGTGACTGCAATCCTAAAGTAGGAACATAGTTAATTTTTAATTACTTAATATCTTTTGCTAAGCATGCCTTATCTCCAGCTGTCATAACTTAAAGTGCATACTTTTGTTCACATTTTATAGGTAAGAAGCTTTAGATAAATGCTGACTTTTTATTTTTCAGGAACTTAAAAAAAAATTAGCTTGAGGTATCACTGGTCAATGAAACTGTATATATTTAAAGTACGCGATGCGATGCTTTGATACGTATATTAAAATCACTTTTCTAAGTGTGCACAGCTGGGGGGTTGGGTAGTGAAGACAGAGCTCTCATCTAAGCCTCTCTGTGTGTCTGTAGTTGATCGGGCTGTCTGGTCATATTCTTCTCCTGGAACATGGATAGAGGACAGCAAAGGGAAGCAACAGACAGAATTGGATTTCAGATAAATTGATCTAATAAGAAAAGGTTAAATATATGAGACACATTTAGCTATAGAGAAAGGGGGTCTGAGACAGCTTCTGCGCTGTCTGCATCCATCCTCTGAAAGAGCAGGTGGATAGATTTTCTGTTTCCAGTGATGAAAAAGAAGTAGACCGTGGGTTTAAACTGCAGCAGAGATTAACGCACTGTATCATGAAGAACGATGTGTGTGCTTGAACATTGTTAGAAACCAAAGCTTGAAATGAATTTTCGGATCATTCAAGACAAAAAACAAAGGTAGCCCGAGATATTAAAATGATTAAAGCGGTAATCAAATCTTGAATTTCTAAAATAGACACACACGGCAGTTCGTACTCATGAACCAAACTGAAAATAAGATACAACCTTTGGAGATTGTTTTAAATGTGCTTCTCTCTCCCGACAAAAGTGGATCAAATGAGCTCCTTACACTAATTCCAGAACTCATATATATATATATATATATATATATATATATATATATATATATATATATATTCATATATAATCTGATAACTTGTACTCACACAATGTTCTTGTTTTGATAACTCTTACCACTTTTTTCTGCATGTCACAAACAGGATATTTGTTTTGAAATGCCTTGGTTAGTGATAACTTATGTCCTTTCTTCCCTACCACATGCATGTCAAGATAGCAGATGTGTGCATTTGTTCATACACAGTGAACATGCTTGGCAGTTTAGAGTACATCAGGGCAGTAGGTTCTATATGTTGGACCCATTATTTATTTAAAGACTATGAATTGGAGGGTGTCTCTCGATATTTAGGGGATCTGGGGGGTGGTCTGTGGTTACATGTGGCTGTATCGGGACTTGAGCATCACAGTTTTTATATTTATGGGCAGATGTTGTGAAAATTCTATCTTGCAACATACTTGGTCTGCCCATGGTCACTTCTGAGGCTGCCTAGTAGCCTGTAATTAAGAGTTGGCTGCCAAGGTGTCTGTATGTAAGTGCTATTGTTTGGGGGCTGTTTCAAAGGAAACTTTCATCTGTGACATGGCCACCAAGAAAGGTACATGGGCCATTTTAATGAATTTAAATTTTTGTCAGTTAGACGTATCATCTTACTTCTCAAAAGATATTCTAACTCATTAACCCCTGCATATTAATCATAAAGGAATTTTCATGGTAAGCAATAGATTTTACCTTCAAGTTTGTTTTTTGATCACCCCACCCCATTCTTTTCTCTTCCTGGAGTCTTTTTTTTTTTTTTTTTTTTTTTTTGGTTTTTCAAGACAGGGCTTCTTGTGTAGTCCTGGCTGTCCTGGATTCCCTTTGTAGACCAGGCTGGCCTCGAACTCACAGCGATTTGCTTGCCTCTACCTCCCGATTAAAGGTGTGTGCCACCATGCCCGGCTCTCTTCCTGAAGTCTTGATGATTGAGCGCAGGAGATCACAATGTTACAGAAACACTCTACTACTGAGATATATTCCCACCCCTCTTCCTACTCCCTTCTCCCCTGTCCCCTCACCCTCCTTATATCAGTTAAAGAGTGTTTTCTTGAAATTTTCAGTTAAGAGATAAATTGGATCTCTTCACTCCACATATAGAGTTGGAATCAATATGTTGATTTTTAAAATTAATTAAATGTTAAAGTTCAGGTGTACTATATTATTGTATGTTGAGCCAGTCTTCCTCCATTGGTCCCCTTTGTCTCCATAGACAGTTTTACTCCATGATTTTATATGTCTACATAAAATCTATGAATGGCAAATGAAGGAAAGTTTATAATATTCATTTTTCTGAGACTGGCTTAATTCACATAATATGATCTATGATTATCTCCAGTTGCATCTACTGTCTTTCAAAACAACTTGAATTGCTTGTTTTTGGTGGCCAAAAAAAGTTTATTCGTGGTGTGTGTGTGTGTGTGTGTGTGTGTGTGTGTGTGTGTGTGTGTATGACATTTTCTTTGTACAGATTCTGCTGTTGAACACGTAGTTTAGTTCTATAATTTATCTATTGCAAATAATGCTGACATGATCACTGAGGTTTTAAAAAGTAAAGAGTTCCAATGGAAATCTATGATATTTTTTGGCTAGGTGGCCTGTTCTTAAGAATTTCTACAGCTGCCCAACTGCCAATTTTCTTTTTTTCTGGTTGTGATTCCCTACTTATCTGATCAGCCTTTGGTTTTATTTTCTCTTTTTTTCCTTATGTTGTTGACAAAAGCAAGTTGGAATGAATCTTTAGTCATAAAACAGTTCCTGAGAGTAGTAAAGTAAGGAAAGAAGACTTTTAGTATATAGTGGGTTCCTTGCTAGTGGATGTCTAAAAGGTCTTAAAATTGGTTCGGGCAGCAATATAGGTCATGATTTTCCTGGAGACAGAATTAGAGAACACTGTAAAATAAAACATGAATCTTAAGGCCATATATAGTTTGGAAAATTTCCTGGATTTAATCTGTTTTCACTAGGAGTGTTCTCACTTCATGCACACTACAAGCAAAGCTTGCCAACTGGGAGTTGTGGAGCACTTCACAGTTGAGTGTGGCTTGCTGATCCAGAATCCAACAGTGGAGCCCTTTACAGTTACGCTGTAGAAATCTCCTTGCTGTGGTTTGAGCCTCAAGAAACTCAGCCCCATTAACTCAGAAGTAAAACAAACGAGAGGGGTAAAGGTGTGGAGAGCCTGCAAAGCTAGGCAGTTGGAAATAATACTGAATGAGTTTCTCTTTAGTAGGTGGACATGGTAAACGGTAGGTTTGGGTAAACACTGGGAAGCAAGAGAGAGAAGAAATTCTAAAAACTGTTGTACATTTTTTTCACAGTCTGACTGCCCATACTCAGAAAAGGTCCCCAGTATTAAAATTCCAATGGACATCATGGAACAGCAACCTTTCCTAAGTGATAACAAACCCCTGGACAGTGAGTAGAACTAACCTCTTGCGCGCTTGCCTGCCCGTGACCCACGCTTGCCAGCCCGTGACCCACGCTTGCCCCAGGATGCTCTAGGACTGCCCTCAACTTGACTCTCCCCTGCTTTGTCTTCTTTTCTGTGAAGATGTAAGCAGATTGCTTCTTAGAAAACTTTTATTTTTTCTTTTCCTTAAGCTTTACCCCTCTTCCCTTTATTCATAACCTCTTACATTTTGTTTTATAGTCTTTTTGATAAAGTCATCACCAGGATTCCTTTTTTGTTTTGTTTTGTCTTCAAAAGCTAAACCTGTAACCGTGTTTATTTAGTTGGTGTTTTTCACTTATATTTAGAACTGCACCCTATGTAGTATTACATCACTGTCTGCTACTGTTTGTTCTTGTTAGGTTTCAGTCAGTCATCAAATTGGTTAAAAGAGAGAAATAATACTCAGAGTTTCTCTACGATCAATGACTTGATTGTTAGTATTTAGAATTTGGAATGTTTTTCAATTAAACTGAGAGTCAGAAAATATTAGGAAAACTAGATATAAGTAATACGGTTTCCTTTCCAGTTTTTTTCATTTCTCTTCTGTTATTTCATATTCACAGTTATAACTGCTCTGGTCTTTCTCAAGTAATAGACTGGTGGCTACAGTATAATAGCATGTGACATGTCATCTTTTCCCCTGTGATTGACACTCCACAGTAGTAACACCAGTGACCATATGAAGCTTTTCCAGTAGCGCAAAGCAATTGCCTCCAAAGCACTTCATGCTTTGAGTTTTCTTTTTTTTAAAATATATTTTATTAATTTATTCATATTACATCTCAGTTGTTATCATTTGAAGAAAATGTGTTGCTGTAGGTCCAGACATGCACTACAGAGTGCACTGTGAGCCACATCAGAGATACATTTATTTCTGGTGGATAATATCACCCATTGTCACTAAGAGGTTAGGGTTACCAAGAAAATTTGTAATGAATAACCATTGATAAAAATGGGGCCTATATACTTATCGATTTCTTAGTAACAAATTATCCCAAAATACAGCACGAACATGTATTATCTTTCATAGTCCTTGACACTGAAATTTTTAAGAACTGTTGAGTTGGTAGATCTGGCTCAGGGTCTCATGAGATTGCATATTCAGCTGTCAGCTAGGACTGAGGCTCTGTAGATGTAGACCTGATTGGGGCTAAGGAGCTGTTTCCAACCAATGGTCTTGGGCAGGAAGTTTTGATTCCTTGGCCTCTAGAAATTTCTATAGGACTGCCATGGCACAGTGGCATGATTCTCCCTCAGAGATAGCTGAAATCTGAACAGCAGCTGCGGTATTTTATAATAGAATCTAAGGTTCAACATTCCAGAACGTATGCCGTAGCGTGCTAGCTGTGAAGACAACTCAGTTGCAGTGTGGGAAGGAATCACACAAGAACACAAACACCTGGAAACAGGAAACAGTGGACACCATTTTGAGGTAGGGTACCCACCCACTGCATCTAAAGAACAAGTAGCCTTCCCTTCATTGTCCAACTTGTAAATATCTGTTATAAACCAAGCTGGTTAGTTTTATGCCCACCCTTATGAACAGAAATTAGTTAAGAATTTCATTTGCAATTCCAGTTCCCCTATCCTATTCATTTCACTTTTTATCGCTACACGATTAAAGGCAAAAGAAGGCTGTAAAGGTTATTTAAAAAACAAAACAGACAGACAGAACGAAGCAAAACAAAATAAAAAACTTGTGATACCAGTTGTTTTCCCTGTCAAAATCCGTTTTCAAATTAATTGATGGTTGTTGTAGAAGCTGACCTATGAGCATTTTGACTGAAACTTTTCTAATAGTGCGCTAATCTTTGTAGGGCCAGGAAGGACAGAAACTGATTAAACAGGCGCTGTAATACAAGTACTTTTCACGTCTCCTTTTCCTCTTGAGTAGCAACAGCTAGGAGAGACTGAGTGTTGAGAACAGAGGGGAGCTCAAAGACATGCGTGAGACCTACAGAAGATGCTCTAGTCCCGTGTGGCAGGAATCCTCTCTCGCCGAGGAGGAGGAGGAGGAGGAGGAGGAGGAGGAGGAGGAAATAATTTGGGCTCCATCACGCTGCTGCTTGCATGCTTAACTTGATATACAGTGTGCATCGACACTCTCTAAACCAGATTTTCCTACTCTTTTTCAGTTCTGAAAGGTGCCTTGGTTTGCATGGAGATTTTCGTATTCACTCCTAAGTCTATGGGTTTTTTGTTTTTTTTTTTCCCCCCGCCAAAAAAGATCTACTTCATTTCAATTAGCGTTTTGTTTTCTCTTCCCAGGAGAAAGATCCTCAACATTCCTCGAACGGCACACGTCATGCTGATGCAGTCTCTTTCCTCGAGTCGCTGGGTATACCAAGGTGAAGGAAAGTCCGCGTTTGCCTTGCGCTCTGGGATGATGTAGCAGTGGCCTTATGGGCAGAACTCCTGGTTTTTCTCTTCTCTGGGACTTAAATCAATTACCCAGGGACCCAGGACTCCCCTCTCCGCCCCCAGGCTTTGCCTACTGGAAGCAATTTAAAAGTCCCGAGCTTTACTTTTAAGAATAAAGAAAAATTGTCAGTGTCGTGAAGTTAATGGGGAGGATGGGCAGGAGTTCTTGCGATTTCGTGCAGGCTTTCCTGGCAGCTTTCTTTCTTCTGTCGTTTCCTTCTCTCTAACAAGGGGTCTGGAAATGACAGGTTCCATCTGACTCTAGGAAACGGGACTGTGAACGTCCTCAGGGCGCTGGCCTTGACCCTTAATTTCTAACAATATCACCCACATGGTAGTCTCATTTTTATCTTTTGGGAATTTTTATTCTATATGGAATCTCGGGTAGTCGTTGCTTGAATTCCCTTTTATTTTACTACTTGATTTCACTTAAAAGTCCCTGTTCTTGATCCACATGGAAGAGGCAGGGGCTAGAATGGAAAGAGTGGTACATTTTAAGTGTGACCAGGGCATAATAAGCATTTCAGAGATGACAACGAACGTTGTACTGACTCCGTGTTTCTTTTTTTTTTCTCTTTCTGTTTTGCTTTAGTCCTCCTAGAACTCCAGTGAAAGTTGTGCCTCAAATTAGAATTGAACTTGAGCCTGAAGCCAACGATTATCTTTGGAGGAGCAAGGGAACAGAAACCACATTGTAACCTGTTTGTCTTTCTAAAAACTGATAGTTCTGTTGTTAATTGTTCTAACTCCCCCCTCCCTTTTGTCTATGTATTTTAAAACTTTTGTTTAGTCACTGGCTGAATAATGCAGTCACTCTCTCTGCTTCTCTTTTGCATAGGTAAAAATCAAGACAATAGTGGCCCTTTAAAAAAAAAAAAGGCACCTGAGCGGTCACACTTTTGTTTTCATGGATTCAGATGTGTCCTCTGACCTGTAGATTCCTGTCACTTATGACACACAGAAACCACCCTTGTCAAGCAGAGATGAAAAGTATTAAGAATTTTTTTTGTACCACCTTTTATGAAACTATTGAAGGAACTTAGGACCTAAGCTTGGAGCTGTGCTTGCTGGCTTGGCTCTGTCTGGTTGAGCAGCCCTTTACCTCCAGACAGAGTCCCTTCTTGCTTACAGAGTCCCCAAGACTGGAAAAGTGCTGCTACCAACCTGCCCTTGCTCGTCAACCCTGATCTTCTTAGAGTTATCAAAAAGCAGAAAAAAACTAAAGGTACTTTGCTCCCTGTAGAGAAACCTTTGCCATCATTGTAGCAAGTGCTGGAATGTCCCTTTTCCTATGCAACTTTTTTTAACCCTTTAATGAACTTATCTGTTGAGTACATCGAAGAATATTTTTCTTCCTAGATTTTGTTGTTTAAATTATGGGGCCTAACCTGCAACTTATTTTTTGTCAACTTTTTAAACTTTTTTTTAATTACTGTAAAGAAAATGAATTTTTTTCCTGCAGCAGGAAACATAGTTTTGAGTAGTTCTACCTCTTACCTGTAGCTGCCAGGCTTTCTGTAAAAATTGTATTGTATATAATGTGATTTTTTACACATGTGTGTGCACATGTGCACACGTGGGCATGCACACACATACACACACACACACACACACACACATACACACACACATACACCAACCACTCTAGGGTAAGCCAGAAGGCTAGAACAAATTGAAAGAAAAACAAAACACCATGTTTCTAAGAATCTTTTGGGTTGTTGGGTTTTTTTTTTCTCCCTTTCTTCAAAATAAATGTAGCTGTTCTGTGAAGGAATTTGGGGAGGATAGAGAAACGTGTGTAAAAGGAGTAACTTCTGTTGTGGTGATGGTCATACTGGGAGCAGATGCTGGTGTGTTACATGTCAATGTCCTGTGCAGTATTGTTAGGGATTTCCTCATTCGAATCATTTGTGTGTTTGTGCAGGGACTCTGTGTGTGGTTGTTGTACACTTGTGCAAAGCCAGGTAAAGAGTGACAGTAGGCAGAGGGCAAAGTTGCCAAGCTCCTTGTGTTCATCTTCATAAAATCTCAACCACTCATGAGAAATCTGTCAGGGGCCAAGAAATGTATCATGTAAATTCAGGTGAACATATCTTATTTCACTCAGACATCAGTCAGCATCACAGATACAGCTACAGATCTACAATACAAAAAGCCATAAGAACATTATTAACAGCCCAGTCACACATCTCTACCGTGGTGTAGGACCACATCAGAGATCTGCAAAGGGCTCATTTGCATGCACTCATAGGATGGGGTTGTCGGATCACTTAGAATATATATGTGTGTGTGTGCATGTATATGTTCCAGGATACCATGTTGGCCAAATTGAGTGTGGCGTTTGATTGCAATGTTTCTAGTAAGTTACATCATACACTGAATGTACATTAAAATAATAGTTTGGATGTGGAATCCATCCTTTTAGATTTGCATAGCAGCGGTGGCGATGCACATTCGCTGTAACAGGTTTCTGGAGGAGTAAGAGAAGCAGCATGGAGCCATTTATTGGTTCTGTGCTGTGTTCTTCTGGGTGCCCACATTTTTACATTGACTAAATTATAATTTTGCCCTCCTGAAATGTTGACGATCAGAGTCTCATTATCCTAAGTTAACGGTAACTTTTATTGCATTCGGACATCTTGGAACTTTACATTATTGAAGTTAGGCATGAGTGACCCCAAGTGTTTTCATTGGGACAGCGGCGGATTACATGTCACTCATTAACATCTCAAATCATATGCATTTACATCACATTTGTATTCAGAGCCATCCTTAAAATGGCTATTGTGCATTGTCTGGTTTTCTATTAAACCAGGTAAGCAACCTCACCTTTTCCGTGATAGACACATCACTAAAATGTTTAAAAACATGCATAGGAAATGTGGTCCAATCTTGATGTTAAATCAAAGCCACTTTGTTTACTTTTACAAAATCTTTGGATATATATATATATATATATTTCAAATTATGAATCAAGTTTAGACAGGGATTCATGGTCCTCCCCTTATTTTTCAGAGAGCTCCTGGAGTAACCTATCACTTCAGTCTTTGAGTAAATCTTAAAGTTATCTCACCCCATTCCTAAGTCTGTGACTGGAGTGGGTGGTTAGTGTTCACAGAATGACCGTAAAGCTATACCTCACGTTTGCTGCAAGAGTAGTCAGCACTGAGCACTCTCATTACCACCGTAGTTCCCACACTAGCAAGCAGAACCCCAAGTCTCTATGGATGCACCACAGTATCTGAATTGGGCTAAATTTGCTTACGGGCTGATAGCTAAGCAGATTTCATGGTGGTTTTGTTTCTATGTAAACTGGACACAAATAGAGCAATGAATTCTTTATAATGCCTTTCTGCCCTTCTTCCCTTCTTCCCTGGATGTGAATTTGGAGATAAATATTTCTTGAAGTAAAGACTCAGAGTCGTTGACCAGGAATACTGTGGTAGTGCAAACTGGCTGTGAAAACGAAGATGTGCAGGCTGAGCCCATCGAAGCATCAAGGCCTCCTGTTTGCAGAAACCCTTGGAGATGCTGGTCCTTTTCTACTGTGTGCAGAAACTACTTGGAATCCTAATTGTTTTGTGTGTCAGAGGCAGTGTTGTTTCAGCTTCTCCCTCTGGTAAAGTTGAGGGGTGGGGCTCAGAAGTACTCATTTGAGAAGAGGCATACCAAACCCCCCTCCTCATCTTCCTCCTAAGAGAAGGGGGTGTCTGCTGTCAAAATTCTCAGCTTATGTGCATTTTGGGCACATGTGACAACACACACAGAGTAATTCCTTTGTCAGCTATGTGTTGCTGTTTAATATAGCAAATGATTGTCTTCCATATTTTTGTTTTTTTTTTAAACTGTGTTAAAGTACTTGAATTGTATTGACTGCTGACTATCTTTTAAAAGCAAAACCATTTGAGTTATATTACAGAGGTTGGCATTGATCGGGAATGGGACAAAGTCATCTTCAGTCTTTTTCATACCACTTCATGATTTTGGTGCAAGACCTGAGGTTTTCTTCTTTATTCTGTGATATTTCTCACCTACTCTCACAGCATGGCCTTGAAGCTCCGCTGGTACGAAGTGACTAGACACAGTCAGAAGACTCCCTGTCACAATAGCCTTGGGATTTCTCAGATGACTTCATGGAGCTTCATGGCAGCCTGAAACAAAAACTCTTTTTGTAATATATGTGAATCTGGCAGGCTGTGTTTTGACCAGATGTTTGGATATATCTTATTCCTGGCTCATTTCATTGTGCTCTATGGATACACACAAGAATCCTGAATTCTGTTTCCTAGGCAAATACTGCAACTCAGGGCTAAAGTCACCCAACGAATCCTTAGAGCCTGAAGTAACTTTGTCCCAGGCCCACAATGTGCAACGAATGCAGACTTGCCTCCTTGCAGCCGTTTTCATGGCTGGTACGTATCCGTACACGTCACTTTTCACAATCAGTACGCACTTTCAGATACCTTATTTTTATTCTCTTAAGTCTTTATTAACTTTGGAGAAATGATGCATCTTTTTATTTTAAATGAAGTAGATCAACATGGTGGAACAAAATGATAAAGAACAGAAAACATTTCAATATATTACTAATAATTTTTTCCAATATGAAACCTAAAATTCCTATAACATAGTATTTTACAGTTTTATGAAGCTTTCTATTGTGACTTTTATGGAATTAAGAGATGAAGAAGATGAGATATTTTAGCATTTATATTTTTCAAAATTAAATGTATACTTAAAATAAAGTAACTTTATGCATTTATGAGTGCCACGTGCTTCTATTCAACTCTGACTAATCGCTGCATCTTGTTCCTTTAGGTGTAGGTAAAAAAGGTTGAATGTGAATGAATGAGAGTGCTTGTCTTCAGATTGTGATGATCTCTCTAGGCAGAAGGGTAAAACAAACGCTTATACACACACAGACAATTAATATGAGAAGTCATATTTTGGTCTTAATGACATGTTCTTGTTCAAGGCTCAAAGTAAATTCATATCAAATAAGGGCAATGAGAGTAGTTTCATGGGGGAAATGCTGTCACTTTTTTCTTCAGTTACTGAAATAAAAAGTATCATTTTCTTGAATTTAGGAATATATATACATACATATATATATGTATATATATATATATTCTCAAGGAAAATCAAAAGGCTAGGAAGTGTAAGCATTCATTAAAAAATAATTACTCAAATGAACAAAATCCAGGAATGATTTTTTCCTTCAAAACTTGATCCCCAGAACACATATTACACACAGTCACTTGTCTCAGGCCAAGTTGAGCTCTCATCTAGCATTTAAATGGACCTTGGTAATGTCAGGTAGGCCCTAAGTTGTAGTCAGAAAGTAGTAATAACGACAGGTGAAAAAATTGGTAGGGAATATGGGAAATAACTACTGCGAGCAACAGAGAACAGTTACATTGGAATACAAAAACAGTGAGGCAAAGACGTCATCCAGAACAGCCATTTAATCTAGGAAGTTCCATGAGATGCTTTGCAGTCTCAGTACAAGGTATGGTAGCGTGATGGCCGACTTGGTCACTGAGCAGTAAGAATCATCCAAAGCCTAGACTCAGAAGAGATAAAATATGAAGAAGTTTGAGTAATTCTCTTAGAGAATTCATTCACTATTATCATGCATCTAACAACCAAGTCAAGAAATTAGGATAAAATGTTATTTTATATATTGTTATCAACTAAGTAGCATTCCAAAGAATAATGATATGTACACATAGAGATTATAGCACTGCAATATTTGTGTCATAATACATGATGATTGTGGTCAAAGCATGCTTATTCCAAAGGGAAGTTTTTAAGGGTAGAATTGTGGAAGTTACATAACGTTTGCAACAACAGTCCTTTGGCACAGTGATTAGGAACAAGGTGGCTCCAGCCTGCAGTAGAGCAAACAGTATCTCCACCCATGTCAGGGTAGAAAGACCTTTTGAATTACGTTTCTGCAGCAGTGGCTCAAGGTGGGTAGCCAACAGACTCAACTGTGTACCTGCCACCAGGTCGTCAAGGATGAGAACAATTCTGTGTGCTGTCCTAGTTTTACGTTTTTGTTAGTGTTTATGCACATACTTTATTATTCTGGCAGTGTTGGGAATGTGACAAAGCAACCTGCATTGGTATTTCTACGTGTTTTCAGTATGCAACCTGAGATTCCCTACATACTAATGAACTAATGAACTGGGAAGTAGACCATAAGCCTGAGTGGCCACACTGTGTCTCAAGGTTAGGCACGAAAGCACGAGCATCTGAGGTCTGGGTCGAGAGCTCTACTTCTCATTCAGAATCTCCTCACCCTTTCTTCAGACTATCAGTCAGCTTGTTTCTTTATTTTCCATAGATATGTAGTTATCTAACTATAAACATAATTATCTATATGTCTCCCTGTAGGTATATGTAGTATAGATACGTAATTGTACATAAGATTTGTGATTATCAGGGCATGTACTAAAGCATGCTGTCAGTTTGTATAAGAAATGTATGTCGCTGGGCATGGTGGTGCACGCCTTTAATCCCAGCACTCGGGAGGCAGAGGCAGGCGGATTGCTGTGAGTTTGAGGCCAGCCTGGTCTACAAAGCGAGTTCAGGACAGTGAAGGCTACACAGAGAGACCCTGTCTCAAAAAAAAGTGTGTGTGTCAAATAGAGACTACAGTGGAACAAAAACATAGGAAGGGAGAAACAACAGAGAAAAACTATTGATAAGAAGACTGATCTAGCAAGCGCTAATAACTGAGTTCTGGAAAGAAATAAAAAGTTATAAAGATAACTATAAAATATATTCAGGACCATAAGAATCAAGTTTTTTAATCCAGAGGCCAGAATATTACAAATAGATCTTAGAGGCAAATGACATGATCTGCTGGTGAAATGATTGAATTGATTGTCTTAAAAGCATTACAATCAATATCCAAACAGTAACTTTAATAACTTAGAGCCGAAGTTAACAAAGAGAACCTGTATTCAGCTTGATCGTTAACTTTTGGAATCTGAATGGAGTAATCCCGTAATTTGCTGGAAAACCAAATATGACACATAAGTCATGCTTTCAAGTAGCTTATATTCAAACCGGAAAGATGTAGGGTAAGTAGTGCAATAAGAAAGTATGAGGGCCAGAGGATCATGACATCTGCTCTGAGACAGTGTCTTCTAGAAATGTCAGGGCAACTACAACCATGAAGTTTCATCAACATGGCTGCCTACGCAAGACCTGACCATGGGTGACACCAACAGACAGGCCAATGTAGTAGCCTGTAGAAAGGGGAGGATTTGTGAAGCCTCCAACCATGATGAAGAAACCACAGACAACTAAGAAATGCTGAGACAGAAAGAAAATGGTCTTTCCCAGAGAAGATTCTCCCATTGGTTAGCCAGTACCAAGTGGTCAGCCATTAAATCAAATGCATACAAATTACATTATAGGGACTTGAGCAGATCATAAATTTATAGGTGTGTTTGCATGTGTATAATAATAATTAAAGAAAAAGAGGTCAGTGGCCATGGATGTGAGAGATAAATAGAGGGACTGGAGAAACAAAAGGGAAATAATATATTTTAATTTTAATATTTTATGATGAGTGGCTGTAGAGATGTGAAGGAAAGATAACCCTTTTTTTTTTTAGGATTCCAAGTGCGGGATCGGAATGGTCTCATGAGAGAACAGGTGAGGTTAATTCACTAGAAGAGTAACCACCTCGTGCGTGAGCTTAATTGTTGCCAGCTGGAAAGATCCCGTGAACTGACTCTGGGAGGAGATATATAAATGAGCCCAGAACTGGAGGTGGGGCTTTTTGGAGACTTGGGGTAGATTTGGCTGTTCATTGTTGCACTTCAAGACGCTCCTAGAGAAAACCCCTCGAGGGAAGGCTTCGGGGCTCTGGCTCCTGCTGAGGTTCTGGGTTTTGGTTACCCCAGGTTCCAGCAGAAGAAATCCTGCGGCTCATGCCCAGAGAATTGTTCCTCGGAACTGATATCCTTAAGGTTTTGTTATTGTGTCCATTAATCTTCATTTCCTATTGTTTTGGTTAGTCGGGTTATAAGGGACCTTTGCTCCGTCACTAAGTTGTTATTAAAATATTATTGGGCCTACAGAGATGGGTAAGTTGTTTATATTACTTGTTGCTCTTGCAGAGTACCCAGGTTTGCTTCCCAGCACCCTCATGGTGCCTCATAACCATCTGTAACTCCAGTGCCAGGGCATTTGATGCCCTCTTCTAGCCTCCATGAACACTGAATTCATATGCATTCCCACTAAGTAAATGCTTGAAGACAAAAATACCCATGAACATAAAACAAAAATAAATCTCTTCCAAAATTATAAATGATGATAGATACATATTTAGTGGAAGTCCAGGTGGAAATGCTGATAATTCCTTACAGCAATAAGGTTTGTAAGGGACCTCAGAGTCAGCATAGAACACACCAAGACACCAAATTCTCAACACAAAGATTTATTACCACCACCACCACCACCACCACCCCAGAGGAACAAGCAGGGGTCAGGGAGGGACTACCTCTGGATCATGCAAAGATAGGCAGCAGGTATTTCTGCAGGAGCGGTTTTTAAGGAGAAACAGGAAGTCTGCAAGGGTGAGTTGGTTAGACCTGATTGGACAGTTTAGCCTGGGTAGCTAAGTAATGAATTTTGATTGCTGGTCCTTGATATTTTGATAGTTGGACCTTGGAGTTTTAGTTGTAAGGAAGTGGCCAAATAAGGGGATAGGCCTCTGGGGGCTAGATGTAGGAATGTAATCTAACGACTTAGCAAGAGAGGATGAAGGGGAGAGTATGAGGCCTGGCTGTGCCATGTTTGCAATACCTGGGTCTGTTAGAGAACCCTGAAGTGCCCTGGCAGCATGTGAAATAAATGTGTACCGAACAAATGGTGTCTGAAGTGGAATTATGGAAATAGATAAAGAAAATATGGAAGGTGTAAAACAGAATAGTGTAAGGAGAGAATTACCATATGCAGCGTTTGTATTGTCTCCTCCAAAGTTCACATTGAAGGAGTGCAAACTTCAGATGCCGAGAGTGGAAACTTCAGAAGGTTGATGGGGTCAGAAAGAACTTTGCTGTCATGGCTAGACCAATGCGTTTGCCACAGAGGACGGACCTCCTTATCTCAGGGATAGATTCCTCATGGTGATAAAATTGACCCTAGATTTTTCTCTCAGTTTATCTGGTATGTGGTTCTCCTTCCAGCCTGTTAAGATAGAGCAAGAAGCTCCCATCCCATCAGAGGCCATGCATCTCAGACTTCTTAACCTCCAAATCTGTAAGCCAAATAAATCTATTCTTGTATCCATCCTATCTATCTATCTATCTATCTATCTATCTATCTATCTATCTATCTATCTATATATATATATATGTCTGTCTATCATCTATCTAGCCTACCATCCATCACCTATCTACCTATCTATATCTGTCTGTCTGTTGTGTGCTTGTGCACGTGCCGTTACACACGTGCTAGAAGGCAACCCTTGCGGTTTATTCTCTCCTGCCATCCTATGGAATTAGGGATTGAATCTAAGTCCTCTGTATGTAGCTCCCAGGTGCCTCTACTTGCTGAGCAGCTATCTCATCCGCCAGCCCTCTCTTCTCATTATGACTTACCAAGTATGTCGTATTTTGCAATGAGAGCAGAGAAGTCTAAGACACAATGTAGCTGGCCAAGCAATTAGTAATTATCAGATTCATTGTGAATGAAACAGTGAAAAGGCGGGGGACATAGTTCCTGCCCCCAAAGAAAGGGGTGATTTAGAAGAGAAGATATACAATGACTGATTGAGTGAATGAATGAATGAGTGACTGAAAAAAAAACCATACAGAATTACAATAAGTGTTATAAAGCAAGAATGATGATTATATGACAGCAGTACAGAGGTAGCAGCGGGCTGATAGATGAGCTGGAAACAGACACGGAATATGTGTAGGAAGCTGGGTAGACAGACCATAAGGGAAATGCTGGTTAGGGGCAGAGGAAACACCATTGCAAGGAGGAGAGAAGAGATCAAAAGGTGAAGAAAACAAATTCATGGGGCGGGCATCTTTGCACAGACTAAGAAACAAGGAAGTGGGAGTAATTAACTGAACCTGCCGCGTGGTGAGGAGATTGGGGGCTGCGTAGAGGCCTGAGTGCGGCTCTTCAGTGATTAGAAGCCTCTGAGAAGCGAGTTCAAGAAAATGTCTCCAGGAGATGAGCTCTTCTGTGGGGTCTGACATCTCGGACTTTATCCCAGCTCTGAGATTCAGGCTCACATTAATGCGCAATGGCAATCCTTTAAGAGCTTTGGAAAGGGATCGTAATTGACTGGCCCTCCTCAAAGAGGCCTAGCTTGAAGAGGCTAGAAGCAGGGTGATCAGTGGAAATGAAGCCGATGAGGGTAACAGTTGGCCTGATCCCCATTTTCCAGGTGAGTAAATACGATGGATGGAAGAGCATATAAACATACATTTTTGATTTTGTCACTCTTTGTGTTCTTCCTTAAGTAACTATGTACCAGTGCGTTTTAGGACTTAAGGAAGTTATTGTTTCTGGTTACTCCTTCCCATCTTTTGCTAATTTTGGTTTTCCCAGATTCTCCCTCTGGCCTGATTCTATCTCTTGATGCTATGTCGTAGCAGTCACATGCCTGCCCATGGCTTCGAAGCCACATGCCTACCCATGGCTTCAAAGTCCCATGCCTGCCCATGGCTTCAAAGTCACATGCCTGCCTATGGCTTTGAAGATGTTACAGTTTTCTGCTGGCGACTGCCAGTTCTGCATCACCAGCACAGTTCATTCCTGAGCATGTATGCACGTACAATTGAGTTTTGACCAAAGTGAGCAACACATGTTCACAGACCCAGACTGTATATATATAGATCCATCTATTCCGCACTGTGCCTGCCGCAAAGGAAGCCACCAGTCATGTAGTATTTGTTCATGCTAGACACGTAAACACCATCCATTAAGTCTGCTTCTTCTAACTTCACAAATTGCTAATTGTTCCCCACCTCCCAAGCAGATCTAAATTGTTAATTGTTTTAAAGCATCTTCATGTCCACTGCTCTACTACAGACAACTACTATCCATTACCACTACACCAAGCACCTCCGTCCTATTGCTGTTGGGATTCTGGGTCTACCTATGGAAAATAGGCAGACCTATCTACCCTCTAAAATCACATATTCTTTTTTTTAAATTTTATTAATTTATTCAAATTCCAACTCAGTTGTTAGCCCATCACTTGTATCCTCCCATTTCTCCCTACCTCCTGCTTTCACCCTATTCCCCTACCCTAGGTCTATGACCGAGGAGGACCTCCTCCCCTACTATATGGCCATAGGCTATCAAGTCTCATCTTGGTAGCCTGTTTATTCTTTCTTTGAGTGCCACCAGGCCTCCCCACCAAGGGGAGGTGGTCAAATATGGAGCATGAGAGTTCATGTCAAAGTCAGTCCCCGCTCTCCACATAACTGTGGAGAATGTCCTGTCCATTTGGTAGATTAGAGTAGAGGTTCAATGTTTACTATTGTATTGTCCTTGATTAGTGCAAAAGTTTGAGCAGAACCCCCTGGGCCCAATCCACCCATCACGATGTTCTTCTTATAGACCCTCTGGGTCCTTCTATTTCCCCATCTCCTATATTTCTCTTACCTAGAGTCTCAGTAAGGTGTCCTCACATCTATCCCAATGTCCTGGTAAGTGAAGACTTTCATGGGATGTGCCTTCTGGGCTAGTGCCCAATTATAAGTGAGTATATACCATGTGAGTCTTTCTGCTTCTGGGTTAACTTACTCATTATGATCATTTCTAGTCCCATCCATTTGTCCACAAATTTCAGGATTTCCTTGTTTTTAATAGCTCAGTAGTATTCCATAGTGTAAATGTATCACAGTTTCTTTATCCATTCATCAACTGAGGGGCATTTAGGCTATTTCTAGGTTCTGGCTATTATGAATAAGGCTGCTATGAACATGGTTGAGCGTATGTCCTTGTTGTGTGGTGGAGCATTTTCTGGGTATATTCCAAGGAATGGAATAGCTGGGTCATGAGGAAGCCCTATTCCCAGTTTTCCGAGAAATCACCAGATATAAAATCACATATTCTTTAAACCATAACACTGCATTCTATGCAAAGTGGTAAACCAGGCCATCTCCTTTCTGAGAGTCTGTTAAAAATAGTTCTTAATGAAAATATGGAAAGTTACAAGTGCCCCAAACACTCCCACCAAGTTCTGAATGATGGAGGTAAAAGATGAAGCTACCTAGTTAATGTCCAATGTAGGCTGCGGGGAAGGCCAGCAGACCAGCAGGACAACTCATTAAGGTTTGGACTCAGCCCTCGTAAGGAACAGGATGTACAGTTGGCTGAGAAGGACTGTTAAAGAGAATGTGCACCTGGGAGCTTCCTCGCCCACTTCTGCTCCTCAGTCAGCCAACTGCTAAGCTGTTATCTTGAGTAAAAACTCAAGAGTGCTTTCCTCTAGGATAATTGAACCAGTTTCCTTGGGAGACGGTAGGAACCTATAGAGAAAAGCTTTTGACTGGTTTGCTCTTCTGTACATTACGTGCCAGCCTAAAGATCAGCAAGACTTAACCACAGACTTGATGCACCCTAACAAACATTTGCTTTGTATTCTAAACTGTATGGATAATATGAACCACGAAATACCCTCCAGAAGTCATTTAAGTATTACAGATAAAGGCTAATAAAATGCATACATTATGAAAAATTTCAGAGACCAGAAGGTAATTAAAATAAGTCCTGACTTGTTTTGCATTTGGGAAACATTACCTGCATAAAATTAAAAGAAAATTTAAAAATAATAACAAGGAATTCTTCAAATCTAAACATTATTCCAATTTTTAAATTAAAGGATAATTGGAGGCTAAAGCTTATAAAATAGCTTAAAATAGAAATCCAAAGTTTTGGGGGAAAATAAAAACAGTAAAAGTAAAGATAAAATAATATTTCCAAAAGGAAATGCTATCAATCCAGGAGCTCTAATTTTCATCTCAGAATTCTGTAGGAGAAATAGGGAATAAGGGAGGAATTACAGATTCTACAAAACAATTTTTAAAAATGCAAGACTGAAGGGAGGTATATACATTCAGTTATAAATCTGAGTGCTCAGAACAAGAAACAGTCTAAAATATATATACACAGGATTGTGTGATTTTAGATTTTTAAGAATAAAATTTTTATAACACTAAAAAAAGCATACCTTAGGTTGTTTAGGAAAGGAGGCTACCAGACCAATGTAGAAATAGTTTTTTTCCCAACAAGATTAGATGTTCAAAGTTATTAATACAGTGTCTTAGAATTTATAGAGGGAATTTTTAAAACCTAAATTTAGAACCAACTAAGATATTAACAATGTGCAGAGACAGATTATGTATTCAGAAAGCTTCAGCTTGCAAACATGTTGTCTTGTATTTACCTATTATTGTGCAATTACTCACGAATGAACCTCAGCATAGGGATTTAACTAGGATGAAGAGTTAAACACACACAGGAAAACAATTGATTCAAAATTGTTGAGCAGTGAAGCCAAGGCTAACAGCTGAGCATCAGGCTTAGTGGACAACAAATCGGAACCAAGGTGGAAGGAGGGCAGGTCTGGAGGGGAATAGAACACCAACAGCAACAAACCCAAGGGAATGCGTTAACTAGTGGGAAGTTAGAAAACTTGAGAGTTTCATAAAACCATTTTTTTTTAATTCTATTAGAAATTTCTGGGAAGATAAAAACTATACAAGGGAGTCATGACCAACATATTATGAAGCAATCCAAATTGGGATAGAATAACAGACTTCAAAGAACGGCCTGGATTCCTACAATCACTAATAATCTGGAAGATGTTAGGGAGATGAAGGAGGCATGTTCATGTTCACGAAAAGGAAGCACACATAATCAGAAACTCCAGGAAAACTAAAGGCTCCAAATATATAGACAAATTTAACTTACTGATAGAATGTAAGAAAGAATTTATTTTAATTCAACATTCTTTGAATAGCTTAGTTGTAACTTGTATTGTATGTGTAACTATTCCTTGACACTTGATTCAACAAAAATATGAGCGTAGCCATAATATTAACATAAATATAATAATGTTATGGTAGTGGAGACACTTGACCGATTTCAACATTTAGAAAGATAAAAACAAACCAACCCAACTCCCCTGCTCCCACCCCAAAAACCTCGCACACAAAACATAAAAAAAAACAAAAGTATTGGAGAACTCTAGACAACGTAAAAGACAGTAGTATAAGGCCGAGAAGTAGACGTAGGCCGGAACAAATGAAATGAAGTGCCACTATGTTTTTAGTGATGGTTTAGAAGAACTGATGTTTTGGTTTTGGTTTTTGGTTGCTTGAGACAGGCTTTCTCTGAGTTAGCCTTGGCTGTCCTGGACTCACTCTGTAGACCAGGCTGGCCTCGAACTCACAGAGATCCACATGCCTCTGCTGGGATTAAAGGCGTGTGCCACCTTGCCAGGCTAAAAATTCATGTTTTTAACTTGGCCTTGGGTACCAGCATTTGGCTTTCGTTTAGTTTTAGATCGTGAGGTTGACATCTCCACCACTCTTGGTTCTTTGGCCTGTTGAGATGATGGATTTTATCTTTTCTATCATGTAATGAAAACAAGAAGCTATAAGACCAGCAAAGGACTTTCTCTTAACTAGGTATCACCTTTCCATTCAGAAGGGAACTTCTGCTAGGTAGATCTCCCCTTAAGTGTTGCTGAACAGATAAGGATTTCTTGTATACACTTGGATCATTCACCATCAAATGGAATTTGATTAATATCTTTGGAACTACTATTGAATTGAAGTCTATCAACTCATAGTTTAGGAAATCTCAATACCTGGACAAGTTGGAGCTGGAGAGTTAGTCTGGGGGCAGGGGGAATAGATGCTGAAGTGCAAAATAGTATGGTAGCGTTTGACCGTGTATCCTCTGTGTCCATAATGTCTTTGTCGTCTTTTTACCTTATTTCACTTTGCCTCTGCCTCAGGCTGACCTGGTGAAAAAATCGAGGTTGGTCAGGATATTGTAAACACAGAGATTTAGTGGAAGAATTGTCAAGGAGGGGTTGCATTAGTTGAGCATTAGGATTTTTGGAGCTTCAATTATTAAGTTGCTCAACTCGCAGACACAATTGCTGGCTTTGGGAGGAACTAGAAGTAACTATGAATTACTGGATTAGCAGCTCTGCATAAGCTGTTTTTAAAGGATCAGCTTCTCCAAGCCTGAAACTGAGATTACAGGGGATGATTATGGAGCAAGAGCAGTTTGGATGCTGTGATTCACCTCCTCACATTGAATCTGTAACTTAATACAAATGTATTTTTTTTTATAAAATATTTTCTGAATACCATATGCTGCAGTTTAGATAGTCTCAAACTGTCATGTGTTAAAGGGTTAGGTCTTGAGGTAGACTCATCAGGCAGTGGTGGAACTCTTAAGGTAATGCCTTATGGGAGGTCCTTAGCTCATTAAAGTTGTGCCCAAAATAGGGGTTGTGGGACCCCAGCCTCTTCCTCCATTTCCCTTTGCTACTTAGCTAATGAGGTGACTTGGCTGTGACACATTTATGTCATGACAAAAGCTCCAGAGCAAGGGGCCCACTGATCATGGACTGGAACTGGCAACACCATAAGCTAAAATAAAACTTTTATAGTCACAGGGTAATCATCTCAGGCATTTCATTATCTAACTGCAAAGCAGACCAACACATGGTGTGGGCTAACATGACAAATACAAGTTAAGTTTATCATTTCAGTATTTTAATGCATTGTCTGAGACAGGAAGCTTGGCTTTTCTATTAAGAAAGCAATTAAATAAGCTGCCCCCCCCCCCAGCACAGGGTTCGGTATTTTACTCTGAAAGTTCCCTACTCTCTGATTCAATGAGAGGTTGTTGCTTTATAATAAAATGGCAAAAAGATATCAGAATTTTGTAATGTGCTAGGAAAAAATCACTTAAAAATTTTCTTTTTAAAGAAAGGTATTTGTGATTCCTTTTAGATGGAGACTGTGTTAGCAAAGGAAGTTTGTATGTGTATGCGCGCATGTGCTCAGTCGTGTAGATGGAGGCAAAACTGCAAATGGGAGCATTGTGTTCCTTCTTAAAGCCGATTTCTTATTCCACAGTCATAGGAGTCTAGAATTAAAAATAGCTGAGATGCAAAAAAGAAGAAGAAAGAGGAGGAGGAAGAAGAAGAGAAGGAGGAGGAAGAGGAGGAGGAGGAGGAGGAGGAGGAGGAGGAAGAAGAAGAAGAAGAAGAAAAAGAAGAAGAAGAAGAAGAAGAAGAAGAAGAAGAAGAAGAAGAAGAAGAAGAAGAAGAAGAAGAAGAAGAAGAAGAAGAAGATTTGGACTTGTTTACAAAGCTCCATTGCGAATAGTTATCAGCATTTTCCTTGAGTGCAATACTTAATTAATCAGCCACTTTGAAGACCTGGAACAACTAAAATCATTTGTAAAGAAGTAGGTAGCGAAGTCAAGCATTGAAACTTTAGAGTCTGTCTATAATCCCAGATTTGCAAGCTCTTCTGAGCGTTTCCTCTTTCTTTTATTCATTTACTTTTCTTAGCATTAGGATTGAACCTGGAACTCACATATGCTAGGAAGGCATAGATGGCCCCAGCCATGATGATGGATGACGATGACAAATATTTTAGGAAGGAAAAATCTTTCATTTTAAAAATTTTATAAAACACATTTTTTTTCAATAATCCACCTATCTACTCTATTTGCCCAGGCTAACAAAGCTGTCATCGTAATTGTTCCTTATTTTGAGAAATACTCTGAGATGTTTTTGAACTCATTGTGTCCTTGATCCCATTACAATAACAATCCAGTATGCTCTACAAGTGGTTGATGAGCTGACATGATAAAAATGTCCTTTTAATGGTCTTGTAAAAATTTAAAAAAGGAAATTTGTTGTTATAATACATTTTTTAGATATTCAAGATTTCTGAGTTTTTGAAACCATAAAAGTATTTTCATTTCCTTGTTCAAAGAAAGTTTGGACATTAACAAGGGGTTACTAATTACGTAGAGTTGTTATGTGACCTCCTCTGTAGTTCTCCAGAATATTCCCTAATATTCTGCTTCCCAAAGCTGTTCTCCCACGTCTAGTCCAAACACTGCAGCATTACATCAGTAACACCAGGGAACCATGAGGAAATATGCCTCATCCCAAAACTCTGCACCTTAGGATTCACTACTGCAGTACAATGGAGTGACACGCCTCCCCAACCAGCATCCAAAACAACTATTTGGTGGTGACAACAATACATGAAAAATGTACAGAGCTGGCAGTTATATTTCAAAAGATCAATAGCAAAGCTCCACAAGGGGTAGAAAAGACACACTGATCAATTTAGACTAAATTGTATTGTGGCAACAGAGGCTTCAAAAACTACCAAGTTCCTAACAGTAAACATTTGCTTCTGATCTATGGAACAAGTCAGTCCACTAAGGTTGCTTGCAGCTCTCTGCCATGTGTCTTTGCTCTGAGATCCAGGTTTATGAAGTGTGCCCATCAGCATGTGGCTGAATTTATGGCAAATGGGAGGGTGAGAAAACCACTGACACCCATCAAAACCTCCACTGATGCTTCAACTTGCAATGCAAATCATATGATCAAGTCAACAGGAAGGATGCATAACCCTGCTTCAGGGAGCACAGTGCATGAAGACTAATGATTGATTTCAATGTCTTGAACAAAATTATCAAAAATTTAGTCTCCATTTAAAAAAAAATGACAAACACTGGTTGTCTTCTACCTTTGAAATATACTTGCTTCTTTCACCAGAGGAGGAGAAAGTCCAAAGTGCAAGGATATCACCAGGATAAGGGTATGTGAGACAATTTTTTTTTCTGAGACAGGGTTTCTCTGTGTAGCCTTGGCTGTCCTGGACTCACTTTGTAGACCAGGCTAGCCTCAAACTCACAGAGATCCACATGCCTCTGCCTCCCGAGAGCTGGGATTAAAGGTGTGTGCCACCATACCTGGCCTATTGTTTTTTGTTTTTGCCTTGTCTTTAGTGATCAGGACTGATTGTGTTTTCTCAAAAGATGTGTCCTTCCCTGAAGGACTCATAGCCTAAAAGCATTAGAGAAGCTTTCTGCCTATACTGTTCTACAAGTGACTTAGCACCTTGTCTATTGTATAGGCTCAACAGTGTTGAGTGAACTTTTATCGAGGGGTGATCAGATGTCTACTCCAGATAGGGCACCTACAACAGAAAGATTATCCCACCCCTGTGCAGCTTGGCGAACCAATGAGATTTTTAGGGTTACATGCAGAAGTCTAGATGAAAGGTTACCTATAGGAACTGCATCACTGAAAACAAAACAACAATAACATCACTGAAACTGTTAACTTTCTTTACATCCCTGGGGAGGGGCAATGCCTAAGAGCACTGTTCACTGCCTATAAACTGGCAAACACCAAAGCCCCCTGAGCTTCCTCTTTTAGTCACCACTAGATGCCTATAAATCTTGAGATGGAGATCACTCCACCTCATAAGCAGACTTCCCATGTTCTCTGGGGTCTAGCCTGGTGAGTATGCACTGTCTGAAACCTACTAGAACTAGCCCAGGTCTCACGACCTTGGCTTTGTGTAATAGCCCTGCACCCCTGCTTGTACCACAGCTAAGCTGCCTCCACGACCTTAATAGATTCCTAGACCACTATGTCTCCCTCCATGGTCTAGCCTAATGAGTACCCCTGACCTCTTTGTATATTCCATTTGATAACCCACCAGATTTAGCTTAGGTCCCACAGCAGTACACCAGCCTAGTGTGGATTTCCTTCCCCTCATTGCAAAGGAGCTACAGGCTTGGACCAGGATCCTCTCTACCTATCCCCTTAACCCCAAGACACTCCCATGTCATAGTCAACATTTCTACTCAAGCCAATCTACCACCACACTCCCAATTGAGAAAAGGAAGCACACCCTGTATACAGCCCCACCCCCTATGTTCATGTGACTGCATCCCATGCGAGCCATTTCTAACCTCTAGGCCCAAACCACCACCACTTCTTCTCTTCTTTCCCAACCAGATTTATCCACAACAAACTCAAAATTAACAAAGGAAGAACACATGCCCAATCTCACTAAAAGAATACCTAAAATAAGAAATATCAAGCTAGTGTCTTATTTTCAAATCCTCCCAGCTATATATAGAGCTATTTGCCAATGAGAATTACCTTGATGAACTTCAGGACCCAAAATTTAAAAGAACAATCATAAAGCTCACCAAAGAATTCAAGGAGTATAAAGAAGACACAAACAGCTCAATGAAACAAATGAGAAAGAACTTAAAACGAGTAAATGTCTGAGTGATGATGACCCCTCCCCCTCAAAAAAAAAAAAAACTTTCACAAACATAAAGGATGGAAATGACATAAATACTCCAAGACTTGAGAATAGAATTTAATCAGGAGATTGAAACATTAAAGAGGACTCAGGCTAAAATGAAGATGGAATTGAACAAGCAAGTATCCAAACTAGAAAATTCAAAGGAAAGCCTTAGCCTTACAAGTAGAATGAATCAAGCAGAAAGTACACTCTCAGGTCTCAAAGAGGATGGATCTAGTCCAAATAATCAAGGACAGAACCAAACCAAACCAAAACAACAAACAAACAAACAAACAAACAAACAAAAACAGGAGGAGGGACAAGGTCCCTCCTTCCCTAGTAACCCTTGTCAACTGACTGTGAATCTTGGAGAAAGAAATGGAGACTTTTGATGCCCGCTGCCCCCTTCTATAATGGACCCTTCCATTTTGTTGGCCTCCTTTGGCTAATCATGGCTCCTAATAGTTAAAGAGGGTCCAAGCCATGTCATATATGAAGAAGACTATTGCACCACAAGTAGATATAAATATCACAGAATAGTCAAACTGAACTGAAGAATTCAGTCAATGAAATTAAACACACACACACACACACACACACACACACACACACACACACACACACATGAGAGCCTTAACCATAAAGTAACCTGAAGTAGAAAAGAGAATCTATGAGCCTGAAGACAGAACTTCTGAAATGGATCAGCAAGAGGAAGAATAACAAGAGAATTACAGGCCAAGTTCCCTGTAAAGCAAAAGTCTCAATAAACCAGTTCAGCAGCACATAACAAGTAATTATGCATCATGACCAAGTGAAGCTTTTTACCATATGCAAATTAACTAATATGATATACTCACTAGCAGATTGAAAAGTAAACACACAAGATGCTCTCAATTAGATGCACAGAAGATACAAAGCGCAACATCTTTTCTTGATTAAAATCTTGTGCTACTCTCAGTGCAGGTGAGCAGATCCTGGGCATTGCTTCTGGCAGTAACTGGATGCCACACCAATAAGAGGCAAAAAGCAAAAACAGATGGATTATCAATAAAATAAAACAGCACCTAGAAACTGAGAAAAATATCTGTAAGCTATATGTGTAAGAGGATAGTGTCAAAATCTTATAAGGGACTTACATACGTGAATAGACAAGAACCAAAATGTTGTTTAAAATTTGGCACAAGGTGAACTGGCCAACAGGTATTCCACACTGTTGATCACCAGGGAAATGCAAGCAAAATCTATTATGAAGTGTTGCTTCACATCTGTTAAGTTGGCATTGTGAAAATAGAGGCAGCAAACAATGATGTAGAGAAAAGGGAACTCTTGCATAGAGAAGAGAGAACTTCTGGATGGTTGACCCAGAGTGGCAGTGTGATGGGATTTGGCATCACCATGGAAACACATCTCTGGGCACATCCATGAGAGACTCAAAGGATTAGGTTAGGGTAGGAAGACTCACGATAAAAATTTGGTCAGTACCATTCCACGAGCTCGGGTTTCAGATAGTATAAAGAGGAGAAAGTTAGCCAAGCTCAAACATCTCTTACTTTCTGACTCCCGACTACAGATACAATATGACCAGCTGCCTTGAGCTTCTGGTGCTGTGATGTCCCCACCATGATGTAGTCTCAAACCAAGTACATCTTGCCTTTCTTAAGTTTCTTTGACAAGCATTTTTTTCACAGCAACTGCAAAATGAATACCTATCATTGCAGCATTATTCATAATGGCCAATATAGGAAAATGGCAAAAGTGTCTGTCGTAAGTATACATGGATGATTAAATTGAGTTTTAAAAAGTGAGAGCAAAACCCACAAGCCTATTTTAAATTCAGTCACTGAGATTTTCAGAAACTTTATAATTATTCATCTTATATTTAGTTCTATTTTCCATTTTTATGTTAAATTATGCACATAGCATGAGAAACACGTGAGGCACATTAGTCTCATATTGACCAACAATGGTTCCAACAGCAGACAGGAAAAGAAAGACTATCTTCTCTTCATGGACATGCCTTGCACAGCTGCTAGAAACTGACAACATGTGTGTGTGTGTGTGTGTGTGTGTGTGTGTGTGTGTGTGTGTGTGTTGGGACTATATTCAGTTCAACTGATCTATTTGCCTATCCTCACCCCAAATTCATACTATCTTGCTTTCCATAGCTTTAGAGTTAAGTCTTAAGATCAGGTAGTGTAAGTCCTTAAACTCTATTCTTTTCTCAAATTTTCTTAGTACTCTGAATTTTTACATGCATTTTGGAATGAACATCTCAATTTCCAAAAGAAATGACTGAGATTTTAAAATTACAACCATATAAAATCTACAGAGCAGATGGTAATTATACATCTAGTTGTGTGTACAGGGCAAGTCTGCGCTCCCGTATACCAGGGCACACGCGCTACACTGTTCATATAAGTATTGTTTGTAGTAATCCCCGACTGGAAGGAAAATAAATGCCTAAGAATATAAACATAGAGAAATGTATACAGAAATAGAAATGAGTGGGCAAGGACATGTGTCAGCATGAACAAAGCTCTCAATCACATTCCGAAGGCATCTAGCCAAATAATAATAGATTCAGCACACAAGTTTACATACATTTTAAGGCAGGAAAAATAAACTATAATTTTCAGGAATTAATATGCAGTGCGTATCATGGTAAGAGGGGTCTTAAAAATAGGATTGTATTTGTCCCTAAAAGGAAGGGAAAGGACTGTAAGTCAGTGGCTTTGTCCTATGGTACTGGCCATTTCTATTTCTTAACCTCAGTGGAAGATACTGAACAGTTTTCTCAAGAATAAAACATATTCTTTGTATTTGCTATACTACTGAAGGAAAAGGTGGGAGGTAGTTGTTACTGCAGGTTTATAGATACGTGCTGGTGTTGCTGACCTGGGGCTTCTCTGCAAGGCAGACTTGGCCAACTGAGTTGGGACATCAGCTCTCGGCACCAATGGTACACCAATGGTACTTTTGTCTTTACGTGGCCAGCGTACCCATGGAGAGAGGATTGCTCATACTAATTGACAGTCCTCCCTGAGACAAAGGAATTGGGAGCTGATGGCTGCCATCTTTTCATTTTATTTTCAGGAAGATCACCATTGTTAGCTGAGATGGCACTTCCCAAGCTTTCTGGCTGAACTTCTTTGGAGCATAACCTCCCCTAAGACTTGTGGGGGAGGAGGACTAATTTCCTGGGTGTACAAAGTGTGGGAAGAGAACTTGACTTCTCATTACGGAGGTTTTCTCCACTTTTGCCTCTTCAATCTACTTGCACGCCTACTTTGAGCACTACCTTGTACCATCATCTAAGCCTGTCTGAGGCTCTGTGGGCACAAGTTGGTATGCTTCTCTATTTCCACAATTACTGCTTTTTCTTTTCTTTTCTCAGTCTGTTGATTCACTTTCTGGTTGGTGCTTTCTTGTTTAAAAAAAAAAAAACCAATACCCACACTTCAGTTTGGAAACACTATTAAAAAAGGTGAGGTGGGGGCTCTCTAAGAAAATAGTCTGAACCTAGGGCTGGTTTTTGAATGACACAAGATGATCCTAAGTCATCATGCCCAAATGACCTTAGCAAAATGAAGGAAACACAGAGCACAGGTATGAGCCTAAAAGAGTTCCCATTGGATGAAACTGGGAGAATATGAGTAGCCAGATAAAGAGTAATGAATTATAGTCTATAGTGTTAAATAAGTACACATGAGTCCAAGTTATTGTGGACTTGGTGTCCTTCACCAAGTGATTAATGAGTGATTGAGTAGGAAAATAATAAACCTTTGTAAAAAAAATCTAAATAATATAAGTAGCTATATCTCCACTTGGGAGGCAAAGCTGTAACCTCCCTCCCTGTGTGTATCCTGGATATATCCACTCGATTCTAAAAAAAAAAAAAAGTGCATGGAAGGGTAGAATTAATAACCTTTATATCTATCAAGAAACCAGTTACTGAGGTGACTATCAGTGGAGTGTCCCTGATTTTATGCACTGAACAGCAAGCAGTTAGGATGTTTCCTCCTAACTCCACAACTCACAAGAAAATCTAAACCAACTCAATATGTTTCTACAAACAACCTGTTATGTGTATTTGCATAGTACTAGAGATTGAACCAGGGCTCTAAGGCATGCCAAGCAAGTGGCCTATCACTGAGCTGTCTTCCCAGCCTGTTTTGGTCTTATTGTGTGTGTTCCTGTACAGTGTACACTACTGAAATCTATCTCTGTGGATGCACATCCTTGGGTACAGTATTTGGGAGGACTGAGGGAGCCTGCTGGCTTCTTTGTACCACATGAGGATGCACAAGAAAATGCCACCTGCAACGCAGAGGGCAGGCTCTAAATAGTGCCCATCCTACTGGTGTCTTATTCTTGGACTTCCTAGTCATAAGATAAGAAATTTATTTCTCGATTATAAATTACTTGACCTATGGGTGCTTTGTTACAGAAACTCGAATGGACTACAAAATATCCTGTGAGTAGAATTTAAATATGATTTTCACAACTGTGAAGACACCAACAAACCACCATAAACTGAAGGACACCAAGGACAGATAACTGCTTAATGCGTGAGATCCTGACTCGGGAATGTAAAGGCACTAATGCAGTGGTTCCCAACCTACTGACTGCTGCAGCCCTTCAATACAGTTTCTCATGTTGTGGTCACCCCCCAATCATAAATTTATTTTTGTTGCTACTCCAGACCAATAATTTTGCTACTGTTATGAATCATAACATAAATATCTGTGCCTTTTCACAATTTTAGGCAACCTCTGTGAAAGGGTTGTTTGAACCCCATAGGGGCCAAAACCCACAGGCTGAGAACCACTGCTCTAGTGTAAGATGTGGTGAGATGCAGATAATTTTGGTTGTTTAACCTTACACGGTAATTTCTTAGTTTTGACAACTATGCCATGCCATGTAAGGGGAAGCGGGGACTCTCATTTTTACCTTTGTAGTCTCTCTTGCAAATTTAAAACTTTAACAATTATTGGGAAAATCCTCTATGGTAAAGCTCCAAGTGGCAACAATATTCTTCCAGGCTTGGGAGCAAGTTCATAGTCGTGCATGCTTCTTCTAAGACTGACATGCATGAGACTGACTCTGAAAATTTTCCAACTCCCATAGGCACAGGATTTCCACTGTGCCTTGACTTTCTCTTGATAGTACAGCATTTCTCACAGTGCGTCCCCAGTGGAGTGGCCAATCTCTGGGGCAAAGCCAAGGTCGAGGTCTTATTTCGTGTTCAGTATCTAGCAAAGATACCTCCTAAAAGCTTCTGTACACTCAGTGAGCACATGCGGTTGAGCTGTTTTACTTATGACCACAGCATAGCCACAGCAGTGGAGACTCATTCATTCATGAGAGCATCTGTGAAGTATCCTTTATGTTTTGGGTAGTAAACAGAGGCTGCATCGTTGCTTCCCATGACAGGGAACTACAGCCACCACAGCAGCTAGAGTGCAGTGAAAGCAAAGGTTTCATTAGCCTTGCCCTGGTGACATTTTTCTCAATAGTAATCTATGGTCTTTGAAAACATCCTCTCATAACCGAAAGGGAATTTTTACCTAATGAAAGTAGCTGGTACTCAGGTGATGGTGAGCGGGCCAGAGAAGCCTGGGACATTTGACCTTGGTAGCCTTTTGATGTTATGTTTTGCTTCTATCTTTGCTGGTTTCTATTTCCATTAAATGATTGGAAAACTACCATGACTTTATTCCCATAGGCTGAAAATTAGCCCTGCTAAGCTGGGGCCCAAATCAGATCCTGATGACTAAGAATTAATCTATTTTCATGGAAGCATGCCTAACGGAAATCAGTACAGCTCTTCTCGGCCATGGCAAAGTCGCCGTCGCTGCTGTCACCAGTAATTGATATGCAGCAGCCAAATGTGGAAATCACTCAGGTCTGAATCCCTTTGTTCTCTAACCAATATTGATCAGGTTTTGTTTTCCCAGAGCACACTGCCGCACTTTTGCAAGCTAAGAGAAATCTTCATTTTGAAGGTTAAAAAATGTGCTTCAAGAAGTCTTTAAAGCCCACTGGCATGACTACGTGGAGCTGTGATTGCTCTATCCTGACTTGGTAATTCTGGGCTACTGTAATTTCAGTAAATGGCAAGAATTTATTGTGATGTTTCAATGGAATGGTAAAAATCTTTCCAATTAGTTTATAATTTAATGTATCATAGAAAAAGGTGGCAAAAGGCAAAACATATGAGCTGTAAGTCTAAAGGAGCCATATACATGAGTTTTATTAAAAATTTATCCATCTGCTATGTGTGTGTAGGGGCGGGGCCTAGGTCCAGTCCACGCATGCTCTTTGGCTGTTGGATCAATCTCTGTGAGCCCCCATGGGCCATGGTTAGTTTACTCTTTGGCTCCTCCAGTCCCCTATATCTTTCCTCCTAATCTTTCACAAGACCCCCTGAGCTCGGCTTATCATATGGCTGTGGGTCTCTGCATCTGCTTCCATCAGCTGCTGGACAAAGCCTCACAGAAGACAGTTACGCTAGGATCCTGTCTTCAAGCATAACAAAGTATCATTAATAGTGACAGGGGTTAGCTCTCTCCCATGAGGTGGAACCCAAGTTGGCCTAGTCATTGGTTTGCCATTCTCTCAACCTCTCCTTCATCTTTATCCCTATACTTTTTGTAGACAAGACAAATTTTGGATGGAAGGTTTTATGAGTAGGTTGGTATCTCACTCCTTCCACTGGAAGTCCCACCTAGCTATCGGAGGTGGTGGTGACTTCAGGCTCCTTAACGGCACTTCTAGGAGTCTTAGCTAGGGTCAACCCCATAGAGTCCTATGAGCTTCCCTTGTTCCAGAGATGCCCCCTCCCCAATTTCCATTCACTCTTCCAGTCCTCCCTCCCACCAGCTAACCCTGCTATCTCCACACCTAATCCCCCAACCCTCTCCTCATGCCCTCTCCCACCAATTCCCTCCCTTCTACTTCAGATATATATTTTATTTCCTCTCTTAGTAAGATTCAAGCATCCTCTTTGGGCCCATTTTGGATTCTTTGGTTCTGTGGATTATAGAATTGTTATCCTGTGCTTTATGGCTAATATCCACTTATAAGTGAGTACATACCATGTGTGTTTTTCTGAGTCTGGGTTACCTCACTCAGGATGATCTTTTCTAGTTCCATCCTTTTGCTTGAAAATTGCATTATTTCCTTGTTTTTAATAGTGGAGTAGTATTTCATTGTGTAAATGTACCACAGTTTTTTAATCAATTCTTCAGTTGAGGGACATCCAGATTGTTTCTAGTTTCTAGCTACTACAAATAAAGTGGCTATGAACACGGTTGAGCAAGTGTCCTTGTTGTATGGTGGAGCATCTTTCAGTTATATGCCCAGGAGTGCTATAGCTGGGTCTTGAGGTAGCGCTATTCCCAATATTCTCAAAAAGAGCCAGATTGATTTCCAAAATGGTTCTACAAGTTTACAGTCGCACCAGCGATGGAGGAGTGCTCCCCTTTTCCCACATCCTCACTAGCATGTGCTGTCACTTGAGATGTTTAGCTTAGTCATTCTGATAGGTGTAAGATGGAATCTCAGAGTTGTTTTGATTTACATTTTCCTGATGACTAAGGATGTTAAGCATTTCTTTAAGTGTTTCTCAACCATTTGATAGTCTTCTGTTGAGAATTCTGTTTACCTCTGTACCCCATTTTTAAATTTATTTGATTTGGTGGTGTTTAATTTCTTGAGTTCTTTATATATTTTGGATATTAGCCCTTTGTTGGATATAGGATTGGTGAAAATCTTTTTCCAGCCTGCAAGCTGTTGTTTTGTTCTGCTGACAGTGTCATTTCCCTTATAGAAACTTTTTAAGTTTCATGAGGTCCCATTTATTAATTGTTGATCTTAGAGCCTGAACTCTTGGTGTTCTCTGTTCAGGAAGTTGTCTCCTGTGCCAATGAGTTCTAGGCTCTTCCCCACTTTCTCTTCTAAAATAGATTTACTGTGTCTGGCTTTATGTTGAGGTCTTTAATCCACTTGGACTTGAATTTTGTGCAAGGTGATAAATATGGATCTATTTACATTTTCTACATGAAGATATACAGTTAGACCAGCACCATTTGTTGAAGATACTATCTTTCTTCCATTGTATGATTTTGGCTTTTTTGTCAAAAATCAAGTGTCCATAGGTGTTTGTGTTTATTTCTGAGTCTTCAATTCTATTTCATTGATCAACCAGCCTATTTCTATGTACAAGTACCATGCTGTTTTTACTACTGTTGCTCTATAGTACAACTTGAGATCAGGGATGGAGATTCCTCTGGAAGATCTTTTATTATACATGATAGTTTTAGCTACTCCAGTTTTTTCCCATATGGAGTTGAGAATTGATCTTTCTAGGTCTGTAAAGAATTCTGAATTCTGTGGGTATTTTGATAGGGGTTGCATTGAATCTATAGATTGCTTTTGGTAATATGGACATTTTTACTATGTTGATCCTCCCAATCCATGAGGATGAGAGATATTTCCATCTTCTGATATCTTCTTCAATTTTTTTCTTTAGAGACTTGAAATTTTTTCATACAAGTTTTTCACTTGCTTGCTTAGAGTTACAATAAGATACTTTATATTATTTGTGGCTATTGTGAAGGGTATAGCTTCCCTAATTTCTATTTTGTGTAGTAGTTTGAAGAATATCATTATTAGCTCTTCTTTGAAGGTCTGGGTAGATTTCTGCACTGAAACCATGTGGCCCTGGGCTTTTTTTTTTTTTTTTTTTGGTTGGGAGACTTTTGATGACTGCTTCTATTTCCTCAGGAGCAATATGACTATTTAATTTGTTTACCTGATCTTAATTCAACTTTGGCCAAGTGGAATTTATCAAGAAAACCACCCTTTTCATTTAGATGTTCAAACTTTGTGGCATAAGTTTTTGAAGTAAGACCCAATGATTCTTTCTATTTCTTCAATGTCTGTTGTTATATCTCCCTTTTTATTTCTAACTTTTAGTCATCTTGATGTTTCTGGCATTGAGTGATAGTTTCTAATGTCCTTCTCTGGCTGTTGTGATCAGCTCGTAGGTGAGTGGCTATAGGTTAAAACCCCTCACCTCTGGGGGTAAGGGAACTCTTCCATGGATCAGGCAAATGACCCGGGTTCAGATCGAGGGACTTTCTGTGGATTGGCCAGGTGGCCTGAGGTCAGATTCACTTGTGCTCTACACCATAGGGTCTCCTCTGGGCTTTAAGATCCAGACAATGTCACTTTGTGGCCCATAGTTCCATCTGAAACACAGGGCATGGGTGCTATTCACCAGAGAGCATGTGGCTACCTAGGCTTTGGAGACTGCGCCTGCACCTACTTGGCCCCAAGAACTCTGTGGATTGGCCTGGTGACCTGAGGTCAGATCCACCTGTGCTCCAGCTCTGGTGCTCTGTAGCTCCCAACCCAGTCCCTCAGCTCAGTTCTACTGACCAGACACAGTGTGTGATTGGCACTGCCATCTTGGATCTCCCCTGATTCTGTATCTCATTTTTTGATTGGATTACTTGTTTGTTGGTATATAATTTTTTTAGTTGTTTATATATGCTAGACATTAGCTGTCAGATGTAGGGTTGGTGAAGACTTTTTTCCCCCATTCTGTAGATTGCCTTTTGTCCTATTGACAGTGTCTTTGCTTTACAGAAACTTTTTAGTTTCATGATGTCCTATTTATTAATTGTAGATCTTAGTGCCTGTTCTGTTGGTGTTCTGTTCAAAAAGTTGCCTCCTGTGCAAATGGGTTTTAGGTTCTTCCTGATTTTCTCTTCTCTTTCTCAGGTTTTATGTTGAGATCTTTGATCCACTTGGGCTTGAGTTTTGTGCAGGATGATAAATACAAATCTATTTGCATTCTTCTAAATGTAGACATCCAGTTAGTCCAGACCATTTGTTGAAGATGCTTTCCTTTTTTTTTTTTTTTTTTTTTTTTTACATTTTATGGTTTTGGCTTCCTTGTCAAAAATCAGATGTCTGTAGGTGTGTGAATTTATTTCTGGGTCTTAGATTTGATTCCATTGATCAACCTGTCTGTTTTCATACCAATAC
>OU015756.1:27808957-27826539 GCA_907169655.1 Acomys percivali | reverse complement strand
TGTGTGTGTGTGTGTGTGTGTGTGTGTTACTCTCTCTCTCTCACTCACTCTCTCTGTGTCTCTGTCTCTGTCTTTGTCTTTGTCTGTCTGTCTGTCTGTCTGTCTGTCTGTCTGTCTCTCTCTCTCTCTCTCTCTCTCTCTCTGTGTGTGTGTGTGTGTGTTATAATCATTGAACACCATGGTAGTTATAGAATGTTTGAGGTTTTCTTTTACTAGAGTAATTTTACAGCAAAATGGTTATGTTATATAGCCACAGAGTAAAAGTAAATATTTGCCTCTAAGGATACCTTTGAGACTTATGATCTATGCTGAGCTCTATGCTGAGGTTCTTTACTCAGATTCTTCCTCTATTGTGTACCATAATTATCATCCTCACCTGAAGGGTCCTTGCTTAAGCCCATGTGCTCTGACAATAGAATTTAGCCCACCTTTCTCATGCTTTGATTTGAAAGACAAAAACATTCACTTTTTAGGTTCCTGCCTAAGAGGACCATGTGGCAGCCTGCCTCAGATAAACCATGGGGAATTGCTAGAGTGTTTTGGGAAGATCTTGTCAATGCATATCCTTTGATCCTTTAGAGTGGTTTTTCCCCCTGAATCCCAGAGGGAAATAAGACTGTACATACCAAGGCCAGGTGTGGGGCCAGTGATTCCAGTTCTTAGAGGGCTGAGGCAGAAGGATGATGATTTTAAGGCTTACCTGGATGTCAAAGACATAGTCCATCTCAAAACAAAACAAAACCACCCTAAGAAAACATGAAAAGCAAAACTATCACTAAGCACAATTACACTTACTTTCTGTAGTACCCTCTAATATTTACTACTCTGTTATTTTAATACTTCATTATGATAAGCGCTTCAATACTCCCTATTTTAGAGTTGTATTTTAATATTCTCTATTTTAATACTTTTTAAAAATGCTGTCTCCTTAAATTGGCTTTACTATCCTTGAAGAACAGAAGCTCTTTAACCATTCCTTGGTTTTTGTCTCATTGTTTCGTAAGTTCTTTAAGAACATTGTACAATGTATTTTATCATGTCCAACTTCCTACCCCAGCCCCTCTCTTCCCTGCCTACCCAATGTTGTGCTCTCTCTCTCTCTCTCTCTCTCTCTCTCTCTCTCTCTCTCTCTCTCTCTCTCTCTCTCTCTCTCTCTCTCTCACACACACACACACACACACACACACACACCAAAACTCAAGCCAATTTGTGCTGTCCACATATTCTTAGATATGCGACCACCCACTGGAGCACTGACCACTTACCAAAGGCCACACCCTTAAAGAAAACCAACCATTGCTCTCTCACAGCTGTCACTTGCCAACAGCTCTTCAGCGAGGGATGGGACTTTATGCTCACCTTTCCCTCTATGCTGAGATTTTGTTCAACTTGTGCTTGCACGGGTCGTGTACATAGCATCACAAGTGCTGTGAGTACACATGGGAAGCTTCTCCCCTGTCCAGAAAACACTGCTGTGACTCATAATCTATCTGCCCCTTTCCACAATGAATCTGAGCCATGGGAGGCGGGGGGAGGGGGGCGCAGGAGGGGTTATGATGTAGATGCCCAATTAAGTCTGAACATTCCACAGCCTCATTCTCCATACCTCGACAAGTTGTGGGTGTTGGTGTTAGTTACCACCTACCGCAAAAAGAAGCTTCTCAGATAAAAGGTGAGAGATGAACTAATCGACCGTTATAACAGTAAGTCACTAGGAGTCAGTTTAATACCAGCAGAGTATTAGACCCCCTTTAGCAGAGTAATAGCAGAATCTCCCTTAGAGTCTTTGACTTTTTTAGCCCCGGACTCTCAACTTTAATAATAGTACTGGGTGGGCTCTCAACTTTAATAATAGTACTGGGTATTAATTTTTTTTTTCACCTTGTGGAATGGGCCTTAAATCCAATCAGAAAGTGATTGTTTATTCCTGTAACGTCCATGCCACTCTTGCGCCCATGGGCCCGTCTTGCTAGAATGATGATCATTGTAGCTCTCGCTATCCATAGTTGGGTTGGACCGACTTGTTTTTCCTCCTGTAGTTAGTATAGCCCTTTCCTCAGCCATGCTTGCCTCTGCCTCCAGCCATTTGAAAGTTTTTTTCCTGTACCTGAAAGACTGTCTTCTTTGTTCTATCATCCCACTGCTGCCCCATACAGTGTCTTTATCAGGCCTTCTCCTTCATACCCCAGACACCCTGTTCTAATATGTTTGTTGTTATCCTGTGCTAGACACCCTGTGTCTGGTTTATTGTTTGTTGGTATAGAGAACATATATTTATTGTTTACTTTTATATCCTCATATTCTTGGCCCAGAGACTGACAAATAAGTTATTTTACATTAAGTATGTAAATTTGTGGGGGAAAAGTATATGGAAGTTTTAGTCATGTTTCCTTTTCAGTTTAAATCAGTTGTTCCTATGAATATTGTAAAACCAGCTCATCATAAATAGTCTCTCCTCGGTATTCTCAAGCCACACAGAGTCCATCAAAGAGAGTGATACTATGTAAAAATTCTCTCTCCCTAACTAGAGAATAAAAAAATATTACAATCAATAATAGTAATAAATTCTTAAGTGTGTTACAGATAGAAGCAGATATCCTGGAGAAGAAAATTACTTATATAACACTAAGTAGTCAAGAAATTCTGATGAAATATTTTTTTAAATAGTCCTGATTAAGGCCAGCAGTTGGTAAAAAATTGAAACACAGAAAATGATCCTAAACAACTCTTTTAAAACGAGGACTATCGGCTGTTGTGTTCAGTCTTGTCGGCCTGGCTACATTTAGAACCAGCATGGAAACACAGCTTTGGGGATGTTTCTGAGGATGTTCTCAGGACGATTTAATGGAATAGGGGGCATCTAACCTGAATGTGTGCGACACCGTACTATAGGCCAGAATCATAGACTCAATAAAACATGAAAGCTGGCCCAGCACTAACATCCACATCTCTCTGCAGTGATACTGTGGGTGCAATGTACACCTGGCACTGCAAGCTGCTGCTACCATGCCTTGCAATCACGATGATGACCTCACTGTGAGGTGTGGCCTTGCTGGAGGAAGTACGTTTCTGGGAGTAGGCCTTGAACAGTTAAGACCTCACCCTACTTCCAGTTTGCTCTCTCTGCTTCATGATTGTAGTTAGAAATGAGCTCTCACATTACTGTGGTTGCTGCCGTGATTACTGCTTCCCGTCATGCCTCTTCACCATGAAGTACTGTAATGCATCCAGAACCTCAAGGTCATATAAATGCTTCCTTCTATAAATTGCTTTGGTGTTTGAACACAGCAGCAGAAAAGTAACTAATACAGCTGTCTATAGTCTGCTGACAACAACATTTTATAGCCCAGTCCAACTAGTGGGACAATATGGATGTAGAAAGAATTAGCAGATATAATAACTTCCTATGAATTAGAATTATTCACCTTGATTTTAGAATAAGACACCTCAGTGAATCTCTACTAGGGTGTATCTTAAAAATCCAACTCAAAAGTAACTTCTTGTTTCTAATTCATTGTGCTGTGGTCCAAAGTTTTGAGGTATTGTGTAGCTAAGTAAGAATGGCCTCAAACACATCATGCTCTTGCTTCATCTTCCAGAGTTGTGGAATCACAGGCATGCAGCCTCATGCCTAGCTATGCTTTATACCTGAACATGAAATATAATGATGTTATACTTTAAGCTAGAATTACGCCCCCCCTCCAAGTCAGGCTTGGAATACGCTCATCAATCTAGTCATTAAGATGCCTACTTTTTCTTTCTTGTGATGTAGTTTCAACCTTGCCATGTGAGGAGAGAAAAGAGGATGGGATGGCCTCACTCCTTCATCCCCTTGGAGCTAGAGGGAGTGATGCTCAAAGACAAATCAAAGAAGTAATTAGAATTTAAACAAATGAAACCTACTCAATCATTGAGGGTGCCTGCGCAGTATTGTAACTCTTGCATTTACCTCTGTAAATAAACCACACAAAGTGGTGCATATTCACCTCAGATCATAGTGTAGCCCTGGTTGCACTTTTCTTGAGTTATATGCCAGGTTACTCTCTCTGTTGGCCATAAGATTCATTCATACCTAGAGTCCCAATAGGATGTCCTCCCCTCTGTCCCACTTTCCTGATAAGTGAAAACATTCATGGGACATGCCCCTTGGGCTAGTGTCTAGATATAAGTGAGTATATACCATTTGACTCTGCTTCTGGGTTAACTCACTCATTATGATCATTTCTAGTTCAATCCATTTGTCCACACATTTTGGGAATTCCTTGTTTTTAATAGCTAAGTAGTATTCCATAGTGTAAATGTACCACAGTTTCTTTATCTATTCTTCTACTGAGGGACACTTAGGCTGTTTTCAGGTTCTGGATATTATGAGTAAGGCTGCTATGAACATGGTTGAGCAATATTCTTGTGTGCTGGAGCATCTTCTGGGTATATTCCAAAGAGTGCAATAGCTGGGTCTTGAGGAAGCCCTACTTCCAATTTTCTGAGATAGCACCAGATAGATTTCCAAAGTGGCTATACCAGTTTGCATTCCCACCAGAAACGAGAAGCATGGGAGAATGGGAAAATAGAAGGATCCAGAGGGTCCTAGAAATCTACAAGTAGAACATTATGATGGGCAGATCTGAGCCCAGGGTTACCGCTCAAACTATGGCACCAGCCAAGGACAATACGTGCAGTAAACTTCGAACCCCTACCCAGATCTACCCAATGGACTGGACATTCTCCACAGTTGAGTGGAGAGTGGGGTATGACTTTCTCACGTACTCTGGTGCCTCATATTTGACCACGTCCCCTGGAAGGGGAGACCTGGTGGCACTCAGAGGAAGGATAACAAGTTACCAAGAAGAGACTTGATACCCTATGAGCATATACAGGGGGAGGAAGTCCCCCTCAGTCACAGTCATAGGGGAGGGGAGTAAGGGGAAAATGGGAGGGAGGGAAGAATGGGAGGATACAAGGGAGGGGATAACCATTGAGATGTAACAAGAATAAATTAATAAAATATATTTAAAAAAGATTCATTCATACACATCTGAGCTTCAAGAGGGTGTGGGGGAAGTAGAATGAACATCGTCATTAGAAAAGCACATGCTGTGTTCCTGCAAGGATTATGGGAACTTGGAGGCTGAGGGGTGCTGCTGAGATAGAACTGAAGGGGATGATTCTCTTGGTGGTGTTTCCTGTCTGTTTACACTTCGGCCCGTCGTCTATATTGTTCTCCAACCCACTTTCCATTTCTGCGTGAAGGACTTGTTCTGAAATACCAAATATGTTAAGAGAAGCCACTTAAAACCCAGAGAAGGTCTGTTCTTGTACTGCCCAGGATATTTGAAAATTCTAACTCAGAGCTAGGAGGATTACATCAGAGCGGGAAAGCTGGCCCACCCCCACCCCCACCCCAGCGACCCCCAGGTCTGGATGTTTTCCCTGCATATTTTCCACTGCTGGCATTTTCATCATGTTACTGCAATCTAAGAAGAAATGTTGAGAGTCAGTTTTTAATTTTTTACTTTTTGGTAACATTTTTCCTGTAAGGTAATACAGGCTTAGCATTTAGTGGAGCCAGACTGCTTGTGCCTGAGCCATAGAGACATACCTACTTGGCTGTCCCCTCCCTGACTTGGGGTCTGGATTCCTTGCTTACTCCTCTCATCCTCTTCTGTGAATATACTAGTTTAATCAAAATGTTCCTCTTATCGGGAAAAGTAGTGAGGGTGAGAGATATTTTCCAAGCTCTGCCTCTGGTTAGTTTTTCTCAGGATAGAGTCAAAATGTACAGATATTTGATGCTCTGCCTACGTGGTTGTTGATGAATTCAACTTCCTTTTTCATTATGCCGTGATTTGTGTGTTTCTGTCTTTCAGTTGTTCATTGCTGAGCTAGGTAAACAACAAATAAACAAATGTGAATGAAGGAAAATGAAAGATGGATAGTAACATTTTAAAGTTATATTCTAATTATATATTAAGATAGTGCTTTGAGCATACTTTTTTACTCTATATTTGGGAATAATTTACAATAATTTTCTTGATTTTAAATTGTTAGGGGCTCATGTATAATCTACACAATCATTAATGTCACCCTAACTTTGTAACTTCTTACATATTCACAGTAGCAAATATCTTTTTTTACTGTCATCTAGTGCGTAGAACTATGTAAATGCAAAACCTAAAAATGGGAAGACAGTCTAATCTTTTGCCATGAAGAGTTAAAAAAAATACCTGTTACACTTACTGATTGTAAATTGTAGAAATAATTACTAATTTATGTAGAATATAAATTATGGACAAAATATGGGAGCACTTACAGGCTTGTTGGTATAGAAAGTGGCAAGGATGCTGAAATATTCGGAGAGTCTTCAGGGAACATGGTGTCATGAGTAGAATGCTTGGCTAGCAACTGCTAGTATAGAGGATGATTAGTCTTTCCTCCCCTCATGACTTCATCAAGAATGAGAGCCTGAGAAAAGATCACACAGCTGGCCAGGCTTGGGTCCCAGGCCTGTCCCTTGGCTGGTCTGCATGGGAAGGAGGCTTGTTTCCTTTGGTTTCCTTTGGTATTCCTTTGGAATACAGTCCCTCCCCTGAAAGACCACACACAGCCAAGTAGAGGCCGAAGTATGTGTGTCTGACTCATATCTGCTCAGTAGAGTCAACTGTTAAAGCATTAGCAGTTTTATAAGTTGGGTGTTAAATATAGCTATCATTAAAAGTTAATTTATGATTCAATTTACCCTTTAAAAGACAATAAATGACCAAAATGTTTCTCCCTGCTTATTCTTTTTTTGTTACTTTCCTCTGTTATGGTTATGTGATGGAGGTATATGTGTGTGTTGGGGTCCATGCAAATTTCTTCCTGCCTTTGTATTTCTTGTTCAGCAACATCATGTTAGAGGTTTGAGATTGGCCAAGGTGGGAGTGTTTATATCACGAAAACTCATAAGTGCTATGAACCAGTACTGATCTGTGGATTTTTAAGTTACTTAGATTTGAGAAAGTAACAGAGAAATAAATGTAAAACGTGCAGATTTAAACTCTGAACTGTGTTATGTCTGTAGCCATTATATTGAAAAATGACACAAAAGAAGAGGAGATATTCTGCCAGTGTTAAGAAACTGTTCATCAGATTCCACAAAGAACCCGCTTATGCCATAGAGAAGCAGGAAAGTTATGGCATAGGACTGTCTTCACTTCACCTTAGTCACTAACATCACACATCTTACTTACTAACCTTATGGGGGAACTATGCTCTTAGAACAACGTCAGCTGCAAATGGCTGCAAGCGTTTGACAAAAACATTTGGTGAGAACTAATTGATCATTTGGAATATAAAATAAAGAGAAGACAATATACAGGACTCTTTATAAATTATCTGGAACATATTCTTGAGGCAAGTAAAATATAATAAATGTGAGTGTATACACACATGCATGTGCACACACGTGCATATACACTGTGGTATGGTGCATGTGTGTTCCTTATATCCCTGCCTAAGGAACCAGCTGTTAAACATTTATTAGCACACCATTGTAGTAATTCTCCTGAAGGACATCAGAGGTCCAGGCAGCCAAAGGCAGAAATAAAAGCAGTCTCCCAAGGCAAACACATCAGGAGGCAATTACCAGATAACACCTGGAGTGTATATGTGTGTGTGTGTGGGGGTGGGTGGGTAGTAAGCGAGGATTCAAACACTAAAATTAAACCATGTAGGGAAAAGAACAAAAGTAGATTATGGACAGAGTTAAGGGGTAAAACTCAAGGTCAAAGGAGATGCTTTATGGATCACTACCAAATATAAGTTTGTGATTTGTGCTTTGCAAATGTGGGAATGGAACATAGCCAAGGGTTGGAGAAGATATTAATGGATGTCTTGAATGATACTATGTCTTATCCTCTGTAACTCTAGATAAGACTTTGAGTCATGTTAGTAAACATGTGGCCATGATTATACCAGAATAATTCTGTCCTTCCTATGACCTGGCTGAGACATAATAGGAACATTTGTCTCTATGCCCTTTAGCATTCTGACCCACAAACTAGAGACAATATTAGCTCTTCCCTGGTATATATTTGAGAACTAAACCTGTGCAGTCCTTGCTAAGTCCTTAGACCAGTCCTTAGAATTGGGAATGAGTTAGCAACTTACTATTGTCATTTGGTTCTTTTGGCTTATCCACTACCAGCAGACTGTTCGTGGTTGCATTTTGGTTGATGCTTTGCCGGCTTCTTATAGTATGACTCAGAACCAACTTTTCTGGTGAGATGTCTGCTCTGATAGGAACCAGCACACACTCTTCTCTATAGAACAAAACCAATGTTCAATTCAATGCTTAGCGAAGGCTACCATGCAACCATAGCGATGGCAAAACATGTCTCTCTTCAGACCACCATGAGGGATGGCGGCCTCCTTACCATCTGTGACGTCAGTCTTCCTTTAATCTTCTGCCTCATTGACCCAAGTCTTTACCACTGACTCCTCCTGCTTGAGAACCCGTAAGTTGCTTCCTTAGCTCCTTTAGGGTCCTCTAACATGATAGCTGGTCACCTGAGAATACTTCTGAAACTTGCCTGACTCACATAGCCCCATGCTCTGACAGGGTGTCACCTCACATGCTCCTGTTTGTTGTTTGTTTGTTTTTACAAGAGGACTCCTAGTAGTCTTGGGCCAGCCTCAGCAGTGCCTATGCAATCAGTAAATGTAAGTGGTTTCAAATATCGAAATCATTGGCATTCAAAAGACACGTATCTCATGTTACACTTGAATTGACGAGAATCAAGCTTATATAAGCACGATGCTATTGTTTGTTTCTGTTTTACAAGCAAAGTCTCAGGCTAGAAAAAAGTCAAATCTATAAAACAGTGAACTTCATTTTTTTTCTGGATATTTTTCAGTGGTTGCTGATATCATACACACACACACACACACACACACACACATCATCATCATCATCATCATCATCATCATCATTATCATCATCACCATCACCATCATCACCTCTGAGTAGCTGAGTGTGTATTTCCCACAAAAATTACAACTACAATACAGTTCCTCAAATCAAGAAGTAACTGTCTCATTTTCAGACTACCTTGAGATTACACCTTACAGATAGAGATCTGCTTGAAAATGCCTATTGCATTTCTTTATGTCTCTAGTGTCCTGTACTGTAGGCCATATCCTTGCCTCACTCTTCCCTCAGCTAATGATTCTAAAGCTTTTAATGTTCACATGCCAATCATTTTATAAATTTTCCCCTCAGGTTTGTCTAATATGTCCTTAGTCTTGGTTTTAGATTATGCATCTTTGGTCTAATGATCTTAAACATAGGTCTAGGGGCTATGGCTCAGTCAATATAATGTCAGCCAAGCAAGCCTGGGGAACCCAGGTTCGGATTCTCTGAGCTTATATAAGAGGAAGGATAGCAGGCTACCAAGAAGAGACTTGATACCCTATGAGCATATACAGGGGGAGGAAGTCCTCCTCCATCACAGTCATAGAGGAGGGGAGTAAGGGGAAAGTGGGAGGGAGGGAGGAATGAGAGGATACAAGGGAGGGGATAACCATTGAGATGTAATATGAATAAATTAATAAAATAAAAAAAGAAGCTGCACACAGTCTTCTGAACCTGTAGCTTCAGCTTTGGGAGGGGGATTTATAAAGACAGAAATGAAATGAAACTCACTGGCGGCCAGCCTCCCCAAACCAATGAGCTTCAAGTCCAATTTGGAAACTTTGTCTCCAAAAACAAAGGTGATGAGTCAAGAGGAACGACCTTAATCAGTCTCTGGCTTCCACAGGTGCACCCACCTGTACACATACATGCACCTCCAAGCACATATGCACATATGTACACTAACAAGTACCCCTCCATACACACATGCAATATTATATACTCTTTCCTTTGTGTCTTATCAGATAGGACACTTGTAATATTGCTTGTGACCATTTTAACCACTTGAATAAAGTGACATTCACTAAGCTTGTCATCTGTGAGGTCATTCTTCTTTTTGCAGCTAATAAACCTGAGTGTGGGTTGGGGAATGTAATTCTGAAAGTGTGCAAAGGCTCCATTCTCTGCATAGTTTCCATCCATGTGCTTATTTACTCATGTGCATTTGAACTCATGCCCTCTTCTTTCATTTACTAAGCTGGAATCTATTACGTTGTATTGGTTTTGGCTTTTTAACTGTTCCTGATTTGGTGAATAGAAGCCCATTCAGCTTGGCTATGCTTCTCCTTTGACTGGTCTCCATTATTTATGCGTCTGTCAGACTCTGTAAGATGTTGTAGACTTATACTGTACACTTTCTGCCTAGACCTAAACTCAGTCTTTTCTTTAAAAGCACCCTCATTCCTTGTCGATGAAGGTATTTAGAAAGCAAGAGCTGGGTGTTGTTTGTGTTTGCAACTTTTGCCCTTATGTAATTTACTCTTCCTCTACTGTCATAGCTAGGGAATATGTGCACATATTTATACATTAATACTTAAACTTATTTATTTATTTATCTATCTATGATATATTTTGAAAGACCTGAGATTATAATAATGTCTTCAGTTTGTAAATTCCTATAGGGTTCCATATGTGTAACCAGTCCCTTTGAACTAAAATACTGAATGCCTCCCTCTGTTTCTTATTAATTTTATAAACTCTATTATTAAAAATAATATAATATTTTTAATATTATAATATATAAATATATATAAATAATAAAAATAAATAAAAACATCACAACACAATGAGCTTCACTGAGTCAGACTATGCATTTGCAATGGAGACTGTGGAGCTCTACATTAAAATTTATACTTTCAGTATCACATATATTTTATGCACTTATCTAGGACCCCCCCAAAAAAATCCAAGACAGAATTAGTACTAGAAAAACACCTGGCTTTATTAGCTCTTTCATAACTCATATTCATTACCTGTATTCAGCCCTAACTTCTGGTATTTGTGGCGATCCCAGTCCATACCTGCAACTTATTCCATTGGTTTTCCTGCCTTTCTCCTTCTATCTGAAAACCTCACTCCAGTCAGGCTTTAGGATGCTGCTATGTCCCTGTTCCCTGTGTGGGCCCCTTGTTATTCACACAGAAACTGTGGGCTATAACATCCTGTTGCTGGCCAGCCTGGTAACCATGAGTCCTTTCATTAAGCACTTTGGGGTCTCCAGTTTCCCACATCAGGCCATTCTTTCTTCCCATTCTCATCCCACCTGGGCTTTGAAACCTTGTACCACATGCCTATCTTATGACTCCCTTTGGTTCCTGCCTTGAACTTGCTTTGCTGCTCTGGGCCATGCTTGTGGACTTGTTCCCTGCCCCTGCCTGGCTGTCTGACTGCTTGTCTTGTGTGACATAGACAGACATACTTCAGTAGGCTGCCTCCTGGGTTGGGTGGGCACCCTTCTTACCCTGATTGTACTCTGACCCATCTCGTCTCCCTCCAACTGAGATGTTGGACACATGCTTAACCACAATGATTGGCTGGAATGGAAATGGCCAGGAATGTAAGTAAAGAAAAAAGGAAAACATCTCAGTTTGTCTGAGATAGCAAATTCCTGATGTTTTGCTTTGACTTCTATGTCTTAATGAGCCAAGAATGTTAAGGTGTTTTTTTTTTTTTTAAATAAAGTCTTACAGAACTAGTATTTTAAGATACTATATACCAGCATGTTATTCCATAAGGTCTAGGAAATAGTTTTTATTTTACACAAAAACTACCTTGGTTTTGTCTTTTCTCGGGTTAAATTTATCACAGGAATTTCCCAGTTTGGTTCCGACCTGTTTGTCCGGCCCTGCTTTCTGTGTACTTTGTACCTTGTGACACTTGTGACATAGCACTTCAGTTCTGCTGAACTCTTTGCCTACCACAAATATGTCATGGCCTTTTGCACACTGGCAGGCTTTCTTCCTTCTTCCTGGTGTGCCTTGTCCCCTGGCTTGTACCTAGAAGTTGCTGACTTCTTCTTCTTCTTCAGAACTTTGATCAACTTGCGCTTCTCAGTGAAGTCTTTCCCAAGTCTGTCTGGTGAGCGAGTCCTCCCTTCTTCAGAGAGTATTTGAACACAGGCAGATAAAACTCTGCTACTGGCTGGCTGCATAAAGTTCAGCAAACTGCTCGACCTATGCATGTCTCAGGTTCTTCATGTGTGAAGGGGCCTAATAATTGTATCAACTTCATAGGGTCATCATAAACCTGAGAGGAGGCCAGCACAACATTAATCTTTTCTGATATTATTGTTGTTGTTGTTGTTGTTGCTAATTATATTCTATCTCTCATAAAAGAGTAATCTCTTAATTCCAAAATGTATTTCAACATCAACAACATGACACAGGGTCAGCATTTTCTGGAGGAATTAATTCTGCAAATACTTTTCAACCATGTGCCATTGTGTTAGGCAATGCTGTGACTATAATAATGATGCTTTCTGACCTTGTGGTACATACAGGCTGCTGGGGAATGAGGGACGTTTGCAAATAATTACACAGGTGAATGAATAAATAAGCGAATAGAAACTGTGATAAGTCTATATAAAGGGATATTGATTGTTATGGAAAGGCGTGTGGTCTTTGTTCCTAGTTCCTGACACAGAGTTTCTAAAGCCTGAGATTTCCTGAGCCGGTGAGCACCTTTTGTTCTGATGAAGCAACACTTGGCAGACCCTGTAGTTTCGGGGTAGGACTGGAGGTTAGAAGTGTGTAACGTTCAACCCAATCCTGACCCTTACGTAGTGGCTAGGGGCTGGATATTGAATTGCCAGTTACTACCAAGTCAATCAATGTGTGTACCTAATGAAAATATCATGAGAAGTTTAGAGTATTTACAGGTTGATGAACATACCAAAGTTGTGGGACTGTGGCATGTCCAGATAGGGCAGGGGAACTGTGTTCACCTCCCTCACTTCTTGCCCTACTATGTATTCCATTTGGCTGTTGATTATTTGTATTATTTATCATATATCATTAATAGTACAGTGCTTGCTATAGATTTATGAACCATGCTGTCAAATTGTCATAGATAAAGAGGGTTTCAGGAGCCCTGATTTTGTAGATAAGACAAACAGCAGTGCATATCTTGAAGACTTAATTCTTAAAACTGGCAACTGAGGGGGTACTCAGTCTTGTCAACCTGGAGCCCTTAAAACCTGCTGAATCTGATGTTAATGATGAATATTTCAGTTGTATTGGATTGAGTGGCATGACCCCAAGATGGCATAATAATTTGCTTTTATCAAGAAAAAAACAAAACAAAACAAAAATAAGCAAAATCCTTCTCATTTTAGTCAGAGGTATTAGAAGGAAAATTGGCTTAAGCAGACATGATTGAAATGGGATAATAACTTAGATTAGAAGATGCGGAAAATTTCTGACAATATGAAATTTGCCTGAGACCCAAATGCTGAATAGAAGCCATAGAAAAGAAAATCTGCAAGTGAATGTGTGTGGTGTGGCGATAAAGAAATTGGCATTATGCTGGGTTTCCAGATGTGGTGAGTGGGGTTGTACAGAGAGAAACAGAAGAGGAAGGCTGAGCCATGCCTTAACACATTTTAGGGACTTGGGATATTTCAAAAACCTATGCTGGAAAGTAGTTGCACTTTCTGGTTACAGTGGTGAGCCTCCACTACAAAAGAACTTGGTTTTGCTGGGAACAACTGAGAGAACAGAAAGGTCCCGGGGAGATGTAGGCCAGGTGCTGCAATGGGACAGAGAGGAGGGAGAGAGGAGGGAGGGATGGAGAGAGGGAAGGAGGGAGAGAAAGAGCAGAGTAGGGGAACACGTCTGGTGATGGTTTAAATGTAGTGTTTATGTACATGGGAGTCTGTCATGATGGCCAAGACTCAGGGTTATGTAGTAGGAAGGGCAGAAGTCTAAGAACAGTTCGCTAAACTAGGAGAAATTGGAGGAGGTGAGGGTTTCCAAGAAAAGACACAGTTTTGGACATGCCCACTGTATCTGAGATCAGTGCAGGAAGACCAAGTCATGCCAAGTACACTACTGACTAAGTGAGTCTGGAGTGCAGCGGGATGCTGTCTCAGTATGTAAATATGAGACTTAATTGTGAGACTAAAGACGAGATCCTCATCCTTCTTTCTCTTTCCTTCATTATTGACAAGACCATGACTCTCATTTGCTATCATCTTTCTGAATAATTCCACCTAACTATCATGTGTAGATGAGTGGCAGTTATGGTTTGAGAAAGTGACCTCCATTGGCATATATGCTACATTATTTAGTCCCCAGCCTGTGGTACTTTTGCGCAGGTGGGGATTTGACGAGGAACTTAGATCACTGGGACACCTCCTTTACGGGAGATATTAGTGCCCTGGCCACTTTCCTTCTCTTTGCTTACTTCCTGGCTGCCATCTAGACGCATAATGATGCAGAGATTTGCCACAGCCCCCGCCCCCCCCCCCAGACAAGCAACATGTCGACCAGACACAGGATGAAATTTTGTTCCTAAGACAAAAAGTAAGCCTTTCCTCACTATAATCTAATGGTTAGTTATCTTATTGTAGTTACAGAAAGCTGACTAACCCAGTTGTTGCACAAATCTAGTACTCACTGAAGAGTACTAGAATCAGTCTGTCATAGCAGCATTTGAGTGTTCCTCAAAGCGAAAGTGCCACATAAACTTGTATAATTAAAACTACAGAGCTTATGAGGAAATGGGAGAACAACACATAAAAGCTTCATTAGTGACCTGCAAAAAAAAAATTATAGACAACAAATAAAAAGGGGTAACAAAGTTTTACACATTTTTTTAAATGATAAATTATATTTATACAGTAAATAAGTATCAACAGTCAACACAAATCAAAACCAACCACCAGCCCGGGGACTGAGAAACAGCTTGGGTGACTTCCTTCAGGGTGTTCATCAGGAAGGGCATGGTGGCACGTGTGCAACACACATGGCAGTGGCCAGTGGCTTCATGATCAGTGCAGCGGGTAACTGGGACATGCGCTGGGTGGCCTGTGGGTAGAGGAAGCCTAGTGGCTATTGGGATGGGAGTTTTACACATTTTAAAGGGATGTGATGCGGACAATTACTACCACAGTTAGAACCTAGTGGTAGATGTGGGCATTGGAAGGACTGCAGCACTCCAAGTGGAAAAGGGACATTGTAATATCACATACAGATAAACTTAGGCTAGACAAGAATATCAGTTATGCGATTTGCATCTTTAAACCCCAGGGCATATTGTTCTGCCTTTGATTTGTAGGTCCTTCTAGTCATAAATTTTAATGGACTTCCATTTCTCCAAAATAGATAACTTAATGCAATTTGTCTTCAATTCATCTTTGTATTACTACTGGGTATTTTTCTTTTTAAGTGTCCACCACATTTGGATTTATGGCTTCTTCGAAGAGCTAAAACTTTTGAGAAATTTCCCATCAAAATGTCTCTTTTATCACCAAGAGGAGCTGCATCTGTAGGCTCTGTTAATTCCTGTTGAAGGTCTCTCTATATGTGTGGTGAGAATGCTTGCTTCCATTTATTCCTGCCGCTTAGTCTTCAATCCACATGTTTACCAGTCTTGTTGTTCATTCATCTCTTTTAGTTCTTTTCAACACTGGCTGCCATTTCAGCCACTAACTTCCCATTCTCTCCCACTGCTGGCTCTCGTGGTTGGCAGGGAAGGTTTCCTCTGCACCTGCTGTGCATGATGTTTCACGTGTTGTCCTGGTTTATCCATAATACCTCATTTCCCACCTCTCTGGAGGTCTGGAAGCTTTCTTCTGGCCCACACACCTTGATTTTCTGCAGTAGGACATAGAGAAGAATCTAAGATAAATGAATGAGTTTTTTTTTTTAAACACAAAAATTTACAAATGCAAAATGTGGTAAAGGCAAAACCTTAAAGCTTAGCGCGTTGATGGTGAGCCAGGAGAAATTTAGTGTGTGTGTGTGTGTGTGTGTGTGTGTGTGTGTGTGTGTGTACTTGACACAAGCTAGAGTCATCAGAGAGGAAGGAGACTCAGTTGAGACAATGCCTCCATGAGATCCAGCTGTAAGGCATTTTTCAATCAGTGCTCAATGGGGGAGGGCACAGCCCATGGTGGGTGGTGCCATTCCTGGGCTAGTGGTCCTGGATTTTTTAAAAAAGCAAGCTGAACAAGCCATACGAAGCAAGCCACTAAGCAAAGCCCCTCTGTGGCTTCTGCCCCCAAGAGTCCTGCCCTGCATGAGTTCCTGTCCTGACTGACTTCCCTCAGTAATGAACAGCAATATGGAAGGGTAAGTTGAATAAAACTTTTTCTCCCTTGTAAAAGTAACTTTTATTATCCTGGCTCAACTGTTGTTTGGGAGGCTTACTGCCGCTTTCTGCTAACATAGGCCTAGTCCTGGAAGCTTCTAGCCTCTATACAATCTAACCCAGGCCTAGAATGTTTTCAGCCTCTGAGACTTACTGCTTAATACACTCACCATTTCTTGTTCTTTCTGAGCTCTGGGCTGGCCGGTTCAACTTGGCTGTTCTGGCTCAAACTCTTCTCCCAACTGACTTATTTAATCTGGCTTCTCTCTTGGCCTGAAATTGCTCTGTTTGACCTCAAGCTAACTCAGCAATCTGCTCTAATCTTCTGTTCTCAGTTTCTGGCTTGTTCTGTCTTCACCTGAGTTCTCTCTCTACAACCTGTCTCTCTATTACTGTCCTGGTAAAACTGCCTCCTCTCTTTGTAAAACTGCCTCTTAAGTAGCTTCCCTTTCCTCTCTTGTGAGAGTTGGGAGTGTACTATCCTGTCAAATCTTCTCTGATTTGTCACCTTTTTTGCCACTCAATTAGACATCACTTTCAAAGGTGGGTGCTTCCTTCTAAAAGCTAACTTTACCTTCATTGTTTGGGATTAAAGGCATGTACCACAACATCTGGACTTTTCTTTACCTGAAAATTGCTCTAAACCAGGGTAACCTTTAACTCAGATTTGCTTGCCCTGTCTTCTGGGCTAAAAGAGTGTTTGTATTACTGTAAGATCATACAGACCTAGAAGATCTTTGGATGTGATCTCTTGCCCGAACAGCCATGTTATGAATTAACATTCCTCTACACTCCCCAACTTACTGTTGGTCATGGTATTTTGTAGCAGCAATAGAAATCCTAAGACTGTGTGTGTGTGTGTGTGTGTATTCATGCACACTGAATTCTACTCTGTTCCGTCTATTTGCATAAAGGCTTTTTGAAAATGTTCACTTAGTGTTTTCAACAGATAAAGTCACGCATAAGCTAATGCATGCAAATTTTCATTATACTTCACACATTCCTTTAAACATCAATTACCTTGGAAAACTTTGCATTTCCAAACAATAATTAAAAAGTATTTTTAAAATTTTTGTCCTTAATATTTTCAAGCAAGATGTTTACATTTTGGAAAATAGGAAGGGGAGATTACAAAATGCTGTTTCTGGCTAAAAGAGTTGCAAGAAATCCATTCTAGATGAGAGGGCAGGTAATGAAGTAGGCACTAGTGGTTGGTATTGGACTTATATTATAAGTGATGAGAAACTTACAACTCTGTTTTGTTTCCTCTTCACCTTCTTCTTCTTCTTCTTCTTCTTCTTCTTCTTCTTCTTCTTCTTCT
>OU015756.1:27775722-27808379 GCA_907169655.1 Acomys percivali | reverse complement strand
ATCTATCTATCTATCTATCTATCTATCTATCTATCTATCTATCTATCATCTTTCTACCAATCATCTATCTATCTATTAACATATCTCTCCATATCTGTCTACCTAGACCATCACTGTTTGCCTTATGCCAAATCCATGTGAACTTAGGTGCATTTGTGGCAGATTAAAGAACCCAAACCATCACTTTTTATCTAGTTTAAAGTATAACAAAATTGACCCGTGTGTGGTATTGAAATCTATTAACTATACATGGAATATAAATGGATATTTACTAACCTTTAGTCTTACTACTTACACTATAAATTTTTATTTTTTTATGGAGTTAATTCTTTGAGAGTTTCATATATGTGCAACGTGTATTTTGGGTACTTTAACCCTCCTCTAATCTCCCTCCCATCCCTATTTCCTCCCTACATATCCTTCCCCCACATTCATGACTTTGTTTTACTCTTTATGTTTGTTTGAGACCCACTGAATTGAACCAGGATCATCTATATGGGTGGAGCTGGGGAGCTACCATCACTTGGAGACTGGCAGGCTCCTCAGTGGGCATACAACTGAAGATAATTACTGTTCCTCTCCCAGAATCCAACAGCAGCCAAAAGTTCAATAGAGAGGGGTCAGGTCATGTAAGCTCCTCCCCAGTCCATGGTTGACTATTGATGAGCTCAGGCTTGTGTGAGCCATTGCAGCCAGCTACAGCTGATGTGAGATCCTGATTGCTTTGGCTGTACCAAGCCCCTTTTACCTTCTCACCACCCTGCCTCCATGATGATGCCTGAGCCCTAGAAGGAATATAATATGTTCTCGTCGTGTGGTATTAGGGATTGAACCTAAGACTTTATGAACTCTGGACAACTACTCTACCAATTGAGCTGTGTTCTCAGTCTAAAATACTTTCTATTTCTTCAGCTTTTACTTGTCTTCCTTTTCTATTGACTGGTTTTAAATGGTTATAGTAGAATATGGATAAAATTCCAAATTCTTCTTAGAAGGCTGCTCTAACTAATTTTGGGTTGTTATTTCCTTGAGTGGTATGATTATATTATTGCACATGTTTCCTGCCACCATATAAATAAATAAATATATAAGTGGAAATAATTATTATGAAGCAAACAGAAAGTCTGGAAAATATTAAAATAAATATTTATTGATGATAAAATTATAGGTGACTTTAGTTAGATTTTTTAAATACCTTTAATTATTATTTATGTGTATGTGTATGCTATATGTTTGGAGTTTCCACTGAGGGCATTGGACACCTTGGAGTTACAGGCATACATCTACCAATCATGGCTGTTGAGAATTACACTATGGTCCTATGTAAGAACAGAATGCACTCTTAACCACTGAGACATCTCTCTAGCCTTCAATATTAACATGTTAAAATTCATTGTACATTTTTTTACACACACACATACATATTCCACTAGTTTCCTTAAAATGTATTATTAATTTTAATTATAAGGGATAGACTTTAATGTTCAATACAAATGTAGACATTCTGTTAATCTGTGTCTAACTCAAGACTAATGAATAACTCATAAAGTCTTTATATATCTATAGAATTTATTTATGTTTCATATTATGCAGATATCTTCTATTTTTTAAAGAACCACGAATATTAAAATCTGATAATCAGTTATAGATTATTTGTCTTCTCCCAAAGCCAGGTCCCTTGCAGGAGCTGCAAGTATTCTTGACAGCTACCAAATGTCTCCAGCCCTTCCACAAATTTTTTAAAAGAATCCTCAGTCTAGTTGCTAAGGATATCATTTATAAACATGAAGAGGTGATTATAAAGATGGAATATTCCATTGCTTTTTCATGTGGTGGTCAAATAGGGCTTAATCGATAAATAGTAGAAATTGGCTCAAACATAGTGGTATATTCAAATCTACAATTTTACAAGAAAATGATGTGGTTTAGCAGCAGTTTTGAAATAAGAAAATGTACTTCAGCCAAAGCTCTCTCACATCAAAGTATCCTCTGCCAGGCTTGTGGCACATAGCTGTAAGTTCCAGGCCAGCTTATCTCAAAACAAAAAACAAAGCAAAACAAAAAATGAAAATCGAAGGCGTCACAACAGACAGAGGATCATTTGACCCTTTCTCTGTCTCCTCTTCTCTAAGATTTCTTGCCATGTAGAGGCCCTTCCATGGCTTCTTTGACTAAAGGTAGGAGAACAAATCCTACTGTGCAGTTTCTAAAATGGAAAAATTAAGATGGACACACTTCTGAATGTACAAGATCCCACCAGAGACAGCATTTCCATTTATTGAAACCCACTGTGTCCCATCAGGGCCTTTTGTACTTCTCATCTCCCCATGTGTAGAGACTCTGGAGAAAAACCTTGGGGCTGTCATTGAATAAATCCATTCAATTCTAGCAAATTCTGTCTTCCAATGTTATGGAGGAGATGTATGAAGCATGGACCTCAGACTCTGATGATCGTTTGAGCTCTGATTACATGTATAAGGCTGCATGGGTACACATAATGTTTTGTATGTAATTTTCATGTCCCTCTTTCCAGGTAACAATATTCTTGGTACCTGATCAGCATCAATAAGAGAAACCTTTGGGGACCTTGGCAAGATTAGGTACAAGTGATTAGCTTCCTTGTATCTAAATAGCGCTAGCAAGCTGGTGTGGGCCCTTTTGAAATGGCCTGGACTCAAATAACGTTACAAAGCAACATTTTAACCTATATGACTCATGTCTTGACCAGGCACCAAGGACTTTCTGGTAGATCTCATTATTCAGTCAAGTAATTCAGAGTAATCCTAGGCTTGCTTCAGTGAGCTCTGGATGACCTTGAATTGTTAGAATGTCTAGATGCCATGCAAGGCCACATAGACCTTAGGCCTGAGATGACTCTAAGAGTAGCAGCTACATTAGTAGCCCTGCATAGAGTTACTCATCCTTTCAGCCACTGGTTCTTAACCTTCCTAATAATTCAACCCTTTATACCATTCCTCAGGTTGTGGTGACTCCAACCATAACATTATTTGGTTGGTGGTACATCATAACTGTACTTTTTCTACTGTTATGAATTGTAATGTAAATATCTGACATGTGACCTCCAAAGGGGTCCTGACCTATAGGTTGAAAACTGCTGCCTTAAGTTGTAGAGGAATGTTAATTCAGAACATGGCTGTCTGGTAAGACATCAGCCATCTGGAGACCTTCTAGGTCTGTGTGCTCTGGCTGGAATACAAACATACCTTTAATCCAGGAGACAGCGGCAAACAGATCTGAGTTCAAGGCCAGCCTGGTTTAGAGTAAGTTTCAGGTATAGAAAAGCTTAGGTTTAGGCATGGTGAAGCATGCCTTTAATTCCAAATGAAAGTAAAGTTACTTTATAGAAGGAAGCACGCATCTTTGAAAGAGATGTCTAATTGAGTGGAGAAAAGGTGATAAATCAGAGATTTGACAGGATAGGATACTCCCAACTCTCATGAGAAGAGAGTGGAAAAGGAAGCTACTTAAGAGGCAGTTTTACAGAGAGATAAAGCAGTTTTACCAGGACAGTAATAGAGAGATGGGTTGCAAAGAGAGAGAACTTAGGTGAAGATGAGAAGAAGCCAGAAGATTAAAGCAGATTGCTGAGTTAGTTTGGCCAAGCAGAACAATTTCAGGCCAAGAGAGAAGCCAGATTAAATAAGTCAGCTGAGAGAAGAGTTTGAGTCAGAACAGCTGAGTTGAACCAGCCAGCCCAGAGCTCAGAAGGAACAAGTAAGGGTGAGCTTATTGAGCAGTAACTCTCAGAGGCTAAAAACATTCTAGGCCTAGGTTAGATTGTATAGAGGCTAGAAGCTTCCAGGACTAGGCCAAGATTAGTAGGAGGAAATAGCCTCCCAGACAACAACTGAAGAAGGAAAATAATAGCTACTTTTACATTAGGAGACTCAGTGCTTCCATATACTGTGGGCTGCAAATCCATCTTGTAGCAACCACTGCATATACGCACAGCGAATACATCAGGAGCATCCTGGGACTTGAAGGACACTGTTGTAAATGTCATTTAAATGCAAATTAGACACACCAGCTGTTGCTGTTATTAGTACTGGCAACCTTAAAGAGACTTTCTCCTAGCAACCAGAGCAGAGATGGATCACTAAGGTCTTGTTCACAGGAAAAAAACAAACGGTCAGAAGGCCGAGGATCGATCGTTTATTCACCAATTTGTCTACTGCATGCTCAAAAGTACCCAATGTAAGAAGACCTCAGCTGAGTCTTCCCAAAGATTTTAGTAAAGTGACTGTCATCACCAAGATGACAGAGGTTTGGCAATCTCTATTCTAGTTTATAAATCTGCTCTCTAAGTTTATAGAGACCGTGTTAAGAAATAAAAATAAAAACTGTGTTAAGTGGAGTCAGTAACTGAATTCTCTCTTAAGTGAGCTCATTGGTGCTGTTTAAGTCAAATATCTGTGGGTTGTCTGTCACTAAAATTATTTTAAAATTATTATATTTAAATCATAGTGTGTGTGTGTATGTGTGTGTGTGTGTGTGTGTGTGTACGTGTATGTGCATGTGCATGTGCATGTGTACATGTGTCTGGAGTCCAGAGGTTAACGTCAGGAGCCTTCCTGGCTCTCTTTCTACCTTACTATTGAAGACAGTGTGTCTCACTGACTCTGGAGCTTGTCAGTTCAGCTGCACACTCTGGGCAGTGAGCTCAGGGGTCCATCTTTCTCTACCTCCCCATTTCTTGGATTACAGGTACTTGTCACCAAGGCTGCCTTTTACAGATGTGCTAACCTGAGTCCCAAGGCTTGTGTCAGCAAACACTTCACTGACTAAGTCGTCTCCTCAGCTCCCCATTGCCTGTTACAATCTGACTGCATCATTTCTCAGCTAGTCAGCCAGTAGTTTGAAGTTGGCCATAGAGAAAGCATCAAAACTATGGCAATCAGGGAGTTCAATGAATCATGGCTTTTCTTCCTGAAGAACAGGCTTATAAAAACGTACCTCTGTGATACTCATAGGACTTTACTTGCCATAGTAATAGCCATACCTCCTCATTCAGAGAAAGTGCCTTTTACATATAAGATAGCCACTCTGCAAATATTTGTTAAGTGAATAGAAGTCTGGATCAAACCATTATTTTTTTAAATGAATACATATCTTTATTTATGTTAAGGCACATATTTGAACATGGTTATTTTTCTCCCTTTTTTGAGAAAAAGCCCTATATGTTTACGTTTGATATGTTTTGATCAGATCTACTCACTCCACATTTTCCTTCCTCCAGTTCCTTCTAATACCTCCTACAAAATTTATCTCCAGCTTCAAGTGCTCTCTCTCTAGCTCCTTCTTTTAAAGCCACTGTGTCCACTTAGTACTGCTGTTGTGTATGCTGGACCATCTATTGAAGCATAAGCAGCCACTCGGGTTTCCCTGAAGGAAACTTACCCTCCCTCCTCCAGTATCCACCACTTGTCAATGGCTTCTCAGCTATGGGTGGGACTTCATAAGACTCTCCCCTGTCCATGCTAGAATTTTATCTGGCTTGGTGTGTGCCACAGCCCTGTCGTGTTCAGCACATTATGTCTTACTGCAGATGTCTGCTACCTCTGGCTCTTATAATCTTTCTCCCTCCTCTTCCACATAATACCCGAGCCTCAGGGAAGGGGGTATGATAGAGACATGCCATCTAAAGCTGAAGCTTTGATTCAACCAAGTTTCTAAGACATTTTGAGGTTGACAAAAGCTACAGTTTTTATTTAGTTGGCATGTTGGTTAGCTTTTTTTTGTCAACTTGACACAAACTGGAATCATTTAGAGAGAATCCCAGTGGGGAAATTATCTCCACTGGGCTGGCTAATACGTGAGGCGTTTTCTTGGTTTAAGGATTGCTGTGGAAAGGCCCAGCCTTGTGGGCATTGCCATTACTGGGAATCTGAATCCTTGATTGTATAAGAAAGCAAATTGAGGAAGCCATGGGAAGCAAACCAGTAAGAAGATGTTCCTCCATAGCTCCTACTTTCAGGACTCTTGCTTGAGTTTCTGCCCTGACTTCTCTCAATGATAGATTGTGATGGAAAAGTATGAGCCAAACAGATCTGTACTGTCCCAAGTTGTTTTTGGTTGGTGTATCATAGCAGTAGAAAGCAAACCAAAACAGCAAGCTTCTTCAGCTTCCTGAAAAGCAATTTCACTCGAGTTCCATCAAGGCAAGGCTTTCTGTCTCCCATACTTACACCATTTCTAGATCAAGACCTAAGGCTAAGCCTTAGCATGGAAGAACAGGGAAGCCTTGCTAAGGGAAGAAGTGGATTATCAACTAAAGCCCTGTAGTATCTGCTAATACTGAGAGATCATGTTTGCAATAGTGTAGATTGTAAATATTTGGAAAGAGGAAGGGGGTATGCAGTTTAGGAGACAATTCCTATAGTAATCTCCCTGAGTCTATTAATGCAATTGCAATCCACTGCTGTAGCAATTTATCTGAGTAGGTTAAAAAGAATTGGAATGCAAAGAAAATGGATTGTCTTTGGGAAAAGTCATGAGCTTTGAGCATATAAAAGGAAACTCACTACAAGGCTGAGCCTTGGTGAGGACACTGAGAAACAAAACTTTTCAAGTTGAAGGGACTCAGAAATCATGGAGTTTTAACTTTTTTATTTTGCACATGATAAAAAAAGAGTCAGGTAGATTATGTGGCTCACCTGTAAAGACTTGCAAGCATAACATAATTAGAGGTAAAGTTTTAGGGCTCCTACCCTGCAGTTCTTTCTCCAACTCCTCCTTTCACCCCTCCTTCCTCTGTCGTTCCTTCCTTCCAGTTCTTTCTTCTGTTCTTTCTTATCTTAGTATCTTACACATTTATTTTAAAAAATCTAACCATTGCAGTGACACCAATTGTCAGTCACTCATCTTACTTTAGGGGGAGAATATATAGCTGGGTCCCAAAGGTAAACTCATGTACTATTACCAGGCAACTGGCAGCCCAAAGAGGCTGGTTATCCACCAGTATAGACGTTGACATAATACACATGACACAAATAATTATCATGCAAAAATTAGCACTGAAGAAGTAATGTGTCTATGCACTGAGCCATTCCATAGATTCTGTATCCTTCAAGTCATCACTATAACCATAAAGACAAATGATAAGAACAAGCAACGAAGAAAGATATTTGAAGGTCAACTCTTGCCCCACTTTGTAGGCTATTTTGATGTTCAGTATTTTTTAAAGTTTGCAGGATTTGAATAATCCTTCTAAGGTAACAAATTTTTCAAAAAGAGGATGTGATTCTTCATTGGAGAGAAATTTGTGAAAGAAAGGAAGACATTACTGATGTCACAGCTCTGGGGAGGTCTGACTCATCTGTATGACTTTGCCCAACTTGACCCTACCATGACAATGGGAAAACATTAAAATGGTAGAAACAGTGAGTAAATAGAATGTCGACTGGCCCAGTCTGCTCTCCCAACTTCTTAGTGATGGTAAGAAAGTTACTGAACCCATCCCTGCCCTCACCTAATTATTCAGGTCAGTTTGGGGTTTTATGAGTCTACCGGCTTATAAATCCTCTGAGGATTTTAGCTTTTTGTAGAACAGACAACAATTTCCATACCATTGAATAATTATGGTGAGTTTTCTGATTCTATTTCTATTGAGGAAATATTTGGACATTATGCAGGCTAGTAATTTGCCAGATGCACTGCATGAGTCATATGCTATTTAAAGAGGCACAGATAAGTAATTTAGAAACAAAATAGAGGTGCACATTTCTGTATAGAAAGATGAAACAGAAATACACATCATCTTTCAAAAATGATATAATTTATAGTAATATCCAAAAAGACCTTATTATAAGAAGGTACACAAGAATCCAGTATAAACTGAAAGGAACCAATATAAAAATGAATAATCCTCTTTATGTTCTGTGATTTGCCATTTGCATTCTAAGTATACGACAGCTTTACTAGCATCTCAGCCATCACAAAGTATAGTTGATGATAACATTAAACACCGTAGCCCAATAAAAGAAATGGAAAATCTCTAAGGATTCTTCTTAGGAATAATTATGGGAGTCAACGTGTCTTCACAGCCTCTTTTTTCCTTTGGCTTTAACACACACTTCTTTAAGTACCTGCCAAGATAGTCCCAGAGATAGCAGCCATTGGAGATTACCAGCAACAGTGAGGTCTTCCCCATGCACTCCACACTCCACTTCCTGTGTTCTGCAATCCCAGAAGTAGAAGCCATCAGGGATTACCATGAACCTTCAAACCTACCAACACCAGGGACAGCCAGATGGCTAAAGGACAGTGTAAGCACACACTCAACAATACCCATGGCAATACAGCACTGTCAGAACCCAACTGTACTACTATACCAAGCCGTGGATATCCTAACACACCTGAAATGCAGGAAAATGACCTTAAATCTGATCTTATGATTATGATAGAGGCCTTTAAGAAGGAAATTAATAAATCCCTTAAAGAAATACAAGAAAATACAAGCAAACAGAAGGAAGTGAATAAATCGGTCCAAGACCTAAAAAAGGAAAATAGAAAAGCAATAAAGAAAACACAAACTGGGGCACTCGTGGAGATGTAAAACTTAGGGAAGAGAACAGAAACTACAGATGTAAGCATTATCCACAGACTACAAGTGATGGAAGCAAGAAAATCAGGTATAGAGGATACAATAAAAGAAATTGATACATTGGTCAAAGAAAATGCAAAATCTAAAAAGCTTCTAACACAAAACACCCAGGAAATTTGAGACACCATGAAAATACCAAAACTTGCATAATAGAAATAGAAGAAGATTCCCAACTCAAAGATCCAGAAAATATGTTTAAAAAATCATAGAAGAAAATTTCCCTAACCCGGAAAAAGAGATGCCCATAAACATACAAGAAGCCTACAGAACACCAAATAGACAAAAACAAAACAAAACAAAACAAAACAAAAACAAAAACAAAAAAAATACAACCCCCCCCAAAAAAAACTTCCTGTCACATAATAATTGAAACACTAAATGAATAGAACAAAGAAATAATATTAAAAGCTGCAAGGGATAAAGGCCAAGTAATATATAAAGGCAGACTTGTTAGAATTACACCAGACTTCTCAATGGAGACTTTAAAAGCCAGAAGGGCTTGAGCAGATATCTTGCAGACCCTAAGAGACCACAGATGAGAGCCCCGACTACTATATCCAGCAAAACTTTCAATCACCATAGATAGAGAAAAGATATTCCATGACAAAACCAAATTTAAGCAGTATCTTTCTACTAACCTAGCTCTACAGAGGATATTAGAAGGAAAACTCCAACACAAGGTAACTACACCCAAGAAAACACAGGAAATAAATAATTCTACACCTGCAAAAGAAGGGAAGCACACATTCACACTAGTACCACCAGTATCAAAATTAAAGAAATCAACAATCATTGGTCATTAATATTCTCTCAACATCAATGGACTCAATTCACCAATAAAAAGATACAGGCTAACAGAGTGGATGCGTAAACATGATCCATCATTCTGATGCAAACAAGAAACACACCTCAGCAACAAAGATAGACATTACCTCAGAGCAAAAGGCTGGAAAAAGGTTTCTAAGCAAAAGGACCCAAGAAACGAGAAGAGTAGCTATTCTAATATCTGATAATATAGACTTTCAAGCAAAAGTAATCAAAATAGATGGGGATGGATACTTCATACTCAATCAAAGGAAAAATCCACCAGGATGACATCTCAGTTCTGGACATCTATGCCCCAAATGCAAGGGTACCCACATTCATAAAAGAAAAATTACTTCAACACCCCACTCTCACCAATGGACAGATCAATGAGACAAACTAAACAGAGAAATAATGAAATTAACGGACATGAATCGAATGGACCTAACAGATATCTACAGAATGTTCCATTCAAACACAAAATAATACACCTTCTTCTCAGCACCTCATGGAACCTTCTCCGAAATTAACCATATAGTCAGTCACAAACCAAGCTTCAACAGCTATAAGAAGAGTGAAATAACTCCTTATGTCTTATCAGACCACCCTGGATTAAAGCTGGAATTCAACAACAGAAACAATAGAAAGCCTACAAACTCATGGAAACTGAACAGCTCTCTATTCAATGACCATTCGGCCAGGGATGAAATAAAGAAATTAAGGACTTCTCAGAACTCAATGAAAATGAAGGCACAACATATCCAAACTTATGGGACACAATAAAAACAATACTAAGAGGAAAGTTCATAGCTCTACATTCCTTCAGAAAGAAATTGGAGAGATCACATACTAGCAGCTTAATGGCACATCTGAAAGCTCTAGAACAAAAAGAAGCAAACACACCAAAGAGGAATAGACAGCAGGATAAATAAACACTAGAGTTTATGAGATTTTTTTTACATTTGTAGAAATCCATGTAATTATTCCCTCTGTATTCAGTGAATTCCTGCCATTCAGTCACTTTTGCAATCTTGGACTAAACCATACTTGATAATTATTTTTAAATATACTGTTGGGTTTGACAGCGTAATAGTTACAAGCACTTGATGCTGTTGCAGACTGTAGGAACCAGGCCCAACTGGGCTGCCTGCCTGTCTTGCTGTTTCATGTCCTGTTTCTAGCAGCTTCCATGTCTGTGTTTATCTTGGTTAGCTAGCCATGTTTACTGCTCTGAGAATGCACCCCTCCCTTCCTCGAGACTTTTCCTCCTGTGTGGGATTACCTCTTGAGGGATTTCACCTGAGAGGAGGATTCCTGTTTGGCTGCCTATAAGAAGGCTCTTTGGAACTCTGAGGGGAACGAGAGTAATAAACGGCTGCTGTGCTTGCTGCTGCAGCGGCTGCTCTCTTAGCACGAAGGACCCGCTGTGTTAGTGTGTGTGTGTGTGTGTGTGTGTGTGTGTTTGTGTGTGTGTGTGTGTGTGTGTGTGTGTGTGTGTGCATGAGTTAAATCCGCAGCCCCTCGCCCTTGACTCGGTACTGCAGTGGTGCTGGCGTCCCAGCAGACGACCTAGTTTGGGCTCCCAGCAGATTACAACCATCTATAAGTCTGGATACAGGGCATCTGGTGCCCTCGTCTGGCTTCTGAGGGCCAGGCACACACATGGTACACATACAACAAAGATGAAGGCTAAACACTCCTAACACATAATGCAAAATAAACCTTTAAAAGATTTAGGTCTGCAGCTCAGCCTGGTGGCACAGGCCTGTAATTCTAGCTACTTGGGAGACTGAGCCAAGAAGGACCACAATTCAAGGTCTGTTTTGGGTGGGCTACAGAATGAGATAAAGATAGCTCATCTTGGTCACCTCAGTGAGACCTTGCCTCAAAACTGATTCTCTAAAGATTTAATGGGGTCTGGGGGTGCATAGCTAAGTGAGAGAGGGCTTAGCTAAAATGTTTGAGGTCCTAGGTTCAATCCCTCGTAGTACAAAAGAGAAGATTTCGTTCATTTAATCCTATCAAAGTTTCAGAAAGCCTTTTAAGCAGAAATTGGATTATATCTTTTTTTTTTTCTTTCTTGAAAGAAAGCTCTGTGCTGTCTGGCTAAAGAGCAAAGCAAATGATCTCTGGAACAGAGTGTAAGTGGACCAGACTGGTAACCACTGCATTGCTAGGCTCAAAGCTGGTACATGCCCTGGAGTTGAAGCACTGTGGACTGAGGGAAGACACTTACAGGCTTCTGTAGGAGGTACATGCAGCAGGAAAGTACGACAGCTTGTTCCTGGGATCTCTGAAAGAAGGAGATGCCAAGGAGGTTTCTTTCTCTTCTGTTTTTGTGATGTGAGTTTGTGTGTGCATGCGTGCGTGTACACGTGCACACATACATATACATGCATTGTCTGAAGGTAGACTTGGGGTGTCTCCCTCTATTGCTCTCTGCATTAATTCCTTGAAACAGAGTCTTTCACTGGAGCTGAAGTCTTCTGTGTGGCTGGCAGCAAACTCCCAGGATATATCTGGCTCAGCCACCAACACTGTTGCCATAAACATGCAGAGTCACACGTGGCTTTTACACACATGTAGGAGATTCAAACTCAGGGTCTCATGCTTGGATAGCAGGCACCCTTACCTGGTGGGTTAAACTCCCTACTACCCTATTTCCCATCTTAACTGCCAACTTAATGACAGCTTGATTTCCAAAGGTAAGGCTGAGTTTGTGGAGGAGTAGCATGCAGATTCAGAGCCCCGTTGGAAAGACTGAGGCTGGAGATGGATAGAACCAAGGGAAGTGATAGACACAGGAGCAGTTTCACTCTGAGTTAAGTGCAAAAACTCCAGTTTGATATTTTTTTTTAAAAAGAGATTTCTTTGCTTGTCTTTTTTTTTCTATTTTTTTATTTTATTAATTTATTCTTGTTACATCTCAATGGTTATCCCATCCCTTGTATCCTCCCATTCTTCCCTCCTTCCCATTTTCCCCTTATTCCCCTCCCCTATGACTGTTCCTGAGAGGGATTACCTCCCCCTGTATATGCTCACAGGGTATCAAGTCTCTTCTCGGTGACCTGCTGTCCTTCCTCTGAGTGCCACCAGGTCTCCCGCTCCAGGGGACATAGTCAAATATGAGGCACCAGAGTACGTGAGAAAGTCATATCCCACTCTCCACTCAAGTGTGGAGACTGTTCTGATCACTGGCTAGATCTGGGTAGGGGTTTAAAGTTTACCGCCTGTCTTGTCCTTGGCTGGTGCCTTAGTTTGAGCGGGACCCCTTGGCCCAAATCTGCCTATCATAATGTTCTACTTGTAGGTTTCTAGGACCCACTGGATCCTTCTACATTGCTATTCTCACATGGTTCTCTCATCTAGAGTCCCAATAGGATGTCCTTCCCTCTGTCCCAGTTTCCTGGTAAGGGAAGGCTTTCGTGGGACATGCCCATTGGGCTAGTATGCAGATATAAGTGAGTATATACCATTTGAGTCTTTCTGCTTCTGGGTTAACTTACTCATTATGATCATTTCTAGCTCAATCCATTTATCCACAAATTTTGGGAATTCCTTGTTTTTAATAGCTGAGTAGTATTCCATAGTATATATGTACCACAGTTTCCTTATCCATTCTTCTACTGAGGGACATTTAGGCTGTTTCCATGATCTGGCTATTATGAATAAGGCTGCTAGGAACATGGTTGAGCAAATTTTCTTGCTGTGTGCTGGTGCATCTTCTGGGTATATTCCAAGGAGTGGAATAGCTGGGTCTTGAGGAAGCCCTATTCCCAGTTTTCTGAGATAGCACCAGATAGATTTCCAAAGTGGTTGTACTAGTTTGCATTCCCACCAGCACTGAAGGAGTGTTCCTCTCTCCCCACATCCTCTCCAGCATGTGGTGTCGATTGAGTTTTTGATCTTAGCCATTCTGATGGTGTAAGATGGAATCTCAGAGTTGTTTTGATTTGCATTTCCCTGATGACTAAGGAGGTTGAGCATTTCTTTAAGTCTTTTTCAGCCATTTGATATTCATCTGTTGAGAATTCTCTGTTTAGTTCCAAGCCCCATTTCTCAATTGGGTTATTTGGTTTGGTGGTGTTTAATTTTTTGAGTTCTTTATATATTTTGGATATTAGACCTTTGTCAGATGTAGGGTTGGTGAAGATCTTTTCCTATTCTGTAGGCTGTCACTTTGTTCTCTTGACAGTGTCTCCAGCCTTACAGAAGCTTCTCAGCCTCATGAGGTCCCATTTATTAATTGTTGACATTAAGGCCTGGGCTGTTGGTGTTCTGTTCAGGAAGTTGTCTCCTGTGCCAATATGTTCCAGGCTCTTCCCCACTTTTTCTTCTAACTGACTTAGTGTCTCTTGTTTTATGTTGAGGTCTTTAATCCACTTGGATTTGAGTTTTGTGCAAGGTGACAAATATGAGTCCAGTTGCATTTTTTTACACATAGACCTCCAGTTAGACCAGCACCATTTGTTGAAGATGCTATCCTTTTTCCATTGAATGGATTTGGCTTCTTTGTCAAAAATCAAGTGACCATATGTGTGTGGATTCATATCCGGGTCTTCAATTTGATTCTACTGATCAACCAGCCTGTTGCTGTGCCAGTACCATGCTGTTTTAATTACTATTGCTTTATAGTACAATTTGAGATCAGGTATGAAGATTCCTCCAGAGCACCTTTTATTGTACAAGATTGTTTTTGCTATTCTGGGTTTTTTGTTTTTCCATATGAAGTTCAGAATTGAACTTTCAATGTCTTTAAAAAATTGTGTAGGTATTTTGATAGGGATTGCATTGAATCTGTAGATTGCTTTTGGTAGGATGGCCATTTTTACTATGTTAATTCTCCTGATCCATGAGCAAGGAAGATCCTTCCATCTTCTCATGTCATCTTCAATCTCCTTCTTCAGAGTTTTGAAATTTTTTCAAACAAATCCTTCACTTGCTTAGTTAGAGTAACTCCTAGATATTTTATATTGCTTGTGGCTAATGTGAAAGGTATGGCTTTCCTAATTTCTTCCTCTGCAAGCTTGTCATTTGTGTATAGGAAGGCTACAGACTTTTTTGAGTTAATTTTGTATCCAGCCAAATTGCTGAAAGTGTTTATCAGCTGTAGGAGTTCTCTGGTGGAATTTTGAGGGTCACTTATGTACACTATCATATCATCTGCAAATAGGGATAGTTTGACTTCCTCCTTTCCCATTTGGATACCCTTGATCTCCTTTTGTTGTCTTATTGCTCTGGCTAGAACTTCGAGTACTATATTGAAGAGATATGGAGAGAGTGGGCAGCCTTGCCTTGTTCCCGATTTTAGAGGAATTTCCTTGAGTATCTCACCATTTACTTTGATTTTAGCTGTTGGCTTGCTGTATATAGCCTTTATTATGTTGAGGAAAGTGCCTTGTATTCCCGATCTCTCTAAAACTTTAAACATGAATGGGTGTTGGATTTTATCAAATGCTTTCTCTGTATCTAAAGAGATGATCATGTGGTTTTTTATTTTCAGTTTGTTTATATGGTGGATACATTGATGGATTTCCATATATTAAACCATCCCTGCATGCCTGGAATGAAGCCTACTTGGTCATGATGTATGATATCCTTTATGTGTTCTTGTATTCGTTTTGCAAGAATTTTATTTAGTATTTTTGCATCGATGTTCATGAGAGAAATTGGTCTGAAATTCTCTTTCTTTGTTGAGTCTTTGTGAGGTTTAGGTATCAATGTGACTATGGCCTCATAGAATGAATTTGGTAATGTTCCATCCAATTCTATGTTTTGGAGCAGCTTGAAGAGTATCGGTATTAGCTCGCCTTTGAAGGTCTGGTAGAATTCTGCACTGAAACCATCTGGCCCTGGGCTTTTTTTGGTTGGGAGACTATCAATGATTGCTTCTATTTCTGTAGGGGAAATGGGACTATTTAGCTTGTTTATCTGTTCTTCACTCAACTTTGGCAAGTGAAATTGATCAAGAAAATCGTCCATTTCCCTTAGATTTTCAAATTTTGTGGCATATATGCCTTCAAAGTAAGATCTTATGATTCTTTGTATTTCTTCAGTGTCTGTTGTTATGTCTCCATTTTCATTTCTGATTTCTTTGCTTGTCTTATGTATATGAGTACACTATCTTCATGCACAGCAGAAAAGGACATCAGATTGTATTACGGATGGTTGTGAGAAACTATGTAGTTGCTGGGACTTGAACCCAGGACCTCTGGAAGAACAGCCATTTCTCTTAAGCACTGAGCCATCTCTCCAGCCAAGGTTTGATGTTTTCACATTCTTTTTGTAGCTCATCTTCTGAGGGTTGGTGGTGGTGCTGGGAAGTAGTTTGAAGTTTAAGAAAACACAAACTGTTTTCAAAGTTAACAGGGAATACATGTTGAAGAGAAGAAAATAATTTGGGGACAGAGTTAAGCTCCTTTGAGTTTTAAGTTTATTAATTTATACTAGTGTCAATCTGCCTTACACTATGTGAGTTTTCACTGGAGCCAGGCACCCTGGTGCCAGTGAGGACAATGCTAGCATCATCTAACTTATAAAGACAAAGTAGAAGGTGGCAAGTGGTTTTGGGTTGTTGGTAATACTGAAAGCTTGTGCTAGGGACTATCAGCTGGCTAGTTAAGGGTAGTAAGTCTGAGATAAATTGGTAAAAAAGAAATTATAGAAACCTGGTGATTCTTCCTCTACTAAAATTTTAGTCAGTTGAATCAAAAGAGGAAGGTGCTAGAAGATTTCTATAAATCCAAACTAGTGAGGAAATTAGCAAAGTCACATTGAGAGACTATTTTCATCTGGTTTGTTACGTGACTTCATTAAAGAAGTTCCATCATCAAAGCAAGCTTGGATGGAGTCAGAGGCTATCAGTAAAATAGGCAACACTGGCCTTGCTTTCACAACAAAAGATATTTGTCATTTGGAGAGTGTTTTGTATTTTGTCCAGATTTGAATTTCAAAACATTTAATTATGCTCTGGTAAGTCAAAATGAAATTTAGGGTTAAACTTAGTTCCCCTCTATTAGCAAGCTCTCTTCCTGAAATGGCAGCCAACTCTCACCCGACAGCTTCGAAGCCGCCTAATGGATTAATTTGTCCTTAGTGGGTTGTCCTTTGAACACTTATCTTTTGTTTTCTTAACCTGGGCCAGGCATTATAAATTGTAAGAAAAACTGTACCTAAACAATCAAGATATTGACTGCTAGAGTCAGCTATTCCAGGAAAAAGGAACAAGAGGAACAGCTATAAAATCTCCACATTATCAATATTTCTTTAAATTTATGGAACCCATAGCTTCTGGTGACCTTTAGATAACATCGGAGTACGTGTAAAATATGGATCATTGCAGAACTGGACACATCACTGACGGCCCACAATGGATTTCTTCACATTTCTTTCATAAAGTCTTCATTTGCAGTTGTTAGAGGAGATAGTCCTCAGAGTGAATATAGCTATTTTGTCATCATCTAATTCAGTGTTCCTCAACCTGTGGGCCGTGACCCCTTGGGGAGGGGGCGTTAAATGATTCTTTCACAGGGGTCACCTAAGACATTTGGAAAACAGATATTTACATTATAAAGTGTAACAGTAGCAAAATTACAGTTATGAAAGCAACAAAACTAATTTTATGGCTGGGGTCGCCACAACATGAGGAGCTGTATTAAAGGGTTGCAGCAGTAGGACGGGTGAGGCCACCACTCTAGTTGATTATAAGGATAACAAACCATATCTTGCTTTTTGACTTCCATCATAACAGCAAACCAAGCTTTTGTGGAGGAACATTTTATAACATCCTTGGGGACTGGACTGCCATTTAGATATGTTTACTTAAAAGCCAATGTCAAACATGTAAGAGCAGTTGACTGAAGGTCTTTCCCACTGGCAAGTCTTTGATCCTTGCTTCCGGAGAAAGACTTCTTCTTAATTAGCCATTAAACTTATTTAAAGCATAAAAGAGGTAGTTGAAGAACAGGAGAACAGCTCATCACATTGAGACTGTTGGGCTGTCCTTTTTAACTGATTGGTTGCCCCCACACTCAGGAGTGCATGCTAATTATGAAGAATTCAGAGCAGGGCTGTAGTTCATTGGCTGGGGTGTGTGAAGCCTTGGGTTCACTCTAGTGCCACCACCCACGCATGTCACTAGTCACTAATGGGGGCTTGTCTGGCAGATGTTCCCTTGCCTCCAGCACACCAAAGTAATTCCTTACTCTTTGTGATGGTGGCTGGTAATGTTCTAACGTCGGTGTCTTTGGCCCTTACGCTTCTCTGTGGGCTCAGCAGGTCAGAGAGTCTGAGAAGAAAGGGGCTGAGATAGTTCTGTTCCTGCTCTAAAAAGCATGTTAAGAGTTAGCTAAGGAACTGGAGAGCACCACTTCACTTCGACAACACTTGGCTGTTCTTTCAACTCGGAAATGTTAGCTGCCTCTGTACTCCTAGGTGTGGTCAGAAGTGTGTGCTACTTATGAAGGGGTTAAACTTTTTCCTCTTATTTTCATTTTTCCTGGACCAACTGACTTTAGTGGTTAATATCACAATCATTTAGCTTCAGTTTCTGTTACTGTTCATGACGCCTGGCACGGGTTAAGAAAACCAAAAGGGAAGTTTGCAAAGGACAATCCACTAAGGGACAGATTAATCAGGCAGCTTCAAGAGGTATCGGGTGAGTATTGGCTGCCATTCCAGGAAGGGAGCTTGCTAATAAGGTGAACAAAGTTTAACCCTAATCAATTAGCATGTGCTATCTTCCTTACTTGATGCTTCCCAATGGCAGCTACTCTTGGATTTACTACTGGCCTGTCCCTATCATCCCTGGTAAGCCAGGATTTCATTTTGTATAAATTAATTACCAAATGTCACCATGCCACATGAAGAACACTGAAGAATCATGGGTGTTTCCTGGGTGATCACACGGCTGGCCACATGCTGAAGTTTCCTCTTCCATGTCCCACTCCTCTCTTAGGGTTATAATTAGCCTTCTCAGGCCTGGTGGGAGTGGCTCCTCCCAGGTTCTCAATCCTAGTTGTATCCACATTCTTTATAGGTCCCAGTAACTTACACCCAACTCCAGACATGGCCCTTCATGAAATCTCCCCCTAAGACTTTGCACAAGTATGACTTTCACTCCCTAATAACCTAGATTTCATTTGCATGTAATTATTATTTTTTAAATATTTTATTAATTTATTCATGTTACATCTCAATTGTTAGCCCATCCCTTATATCCTCCCATTTCTCCCCCTCTCTCGTGCTTCTCCCCTATTTACACAAAAACACAGACATGCAATGGGGAGTCACTGAAGCAACCAGACACCCTGTTAGAAATCATGCCTGTGATTATGCAGAGTCAGGTAGAGAAGAAGCAGTGACTACACTCCTGCTTCCATATCCAGATCTAGCTGATGTGCTGCTTCTCTGTGTCCGGTGCTTTGGCAGACCCTACTCTGCCTCTCCTCCAGGTAAAACCCTCCTCTGAGACTGATGTCTTTGGGGACGAATGCAGCCTATACCTCCAACTTTCCCTTCCCTCTCACCAACTCACCCCCTTGTGCTGTCATCAAAATTGAGCTCTGGAATTTCTCATCTAAATACTTCTGCTCACATTTCAAGTTCCTGCTTTTATTTTATTTTATTTTTATTTTATTTTATTTTATTTGTGTGTGTGTGTGTGTGTGTGTGTGTGTGTGGTGTTGTGTGTTGAGGGGTGGAAGTGATAGGAAAAGGCAGGTGAGTTGGTTAGAGCAATAGAGCAAGGGAGGAGGTGTTTGGTCTGAGGACTGGGGCTAAGGAATGTTATCATTTTGTCCGTGGTCCTTTTACCAGGCAGAAACTATGGGTAGGTGAGCTGTTTGAGTTCCTATCCTTTGCAGCTTCTTAGCCCTCAGTGTTTGTCAGCAGCAAGTGGCCCCAGCAGAAGGGGAAAACAGCAGGTTGGGAGCATGCTTTATAATTATCACCTGTGCACAGGCCTTGGTGTTTGGAGCTTTAACTCTAAAAGTAGTTTAGGCTCTTGGATAAGCTTAGGATACCATGACCTTCTTGGCCTGGGGTGTCTAACCTCTGATCTGAAAGATGGGACAGATCTCTGGGATTCCTTGAGTGGTTAGGGCCAGCCGCCTATCTTCTCTGGCTCATTATAGTGCCCTTCTTTAGTGTCACATCTCTGCTCTTCCCTCCATTTCTCTATGTCGCTGCTCTTCTTTTTCCTACCTCGTGAATATATCCTTAGCAGTTAGAATTGACTAGGGCTTGGGAATAACCGCATATCTAGCATGATGCTTTTGTACTAGTCCTGCCCGAGGCTGCACCTTCAGGAGCTGACATACTCAGCTGTTACGGTTGTGTAGTCTTTGCAAGGTCAGTGTGGAATGATCAAAACCATGCTGGCAGGAGGGAAGCCTGACCAGATGTTTACCTTACAGCTCTCTTGCTCAAAGCACTCAAGATGCGAATTAGGGGCTAAAATCACCCTATCTCCCCAAATCTTTGCTTGGTTACTAGATGGTAGGCATCACAAGGCCTGGAGGTAAGAATGTATTAATATGCAAATGGAAATTTTAACAGTAATTTCACAATGCTTAGCATCTATATGCACAATGCCTAGGAAGAGGTGGGACCCTCTAATTTGTCCCATGCCTATAGAGGCTCCATTTTTGCAAACCTCCCCCCCCCCCATTAAATTCTCAAATTAAGCCTGCCTTTCCAGCTTCAGACTCCTTTAAGGAAACTAAACCTTATAGCGATCAGGGAGGGGTAGGAAACAGAAATTGCCCAGCCTGGAGGGATAAAGGAAAAGCTCTTGTCTCTGGTAGAAAGACCCCTAAGCAGGACCAGACCGACCTCTGCCTTTTACCCTCTTTCTGTTCTTACTGTAACTACTACTGCTACCACTAAACTTATCCCTCAAATTTGTTCCCTGTCAGACATGGAAATGACTTTTTTGCTCAAATGATTTTAAATTACATAAATTATTTAAGCAAATAATATCTGTAAGTCCATTATTGTCTACTGTAAAAACAGGCAGAGCTTTCTTCACTTATCAGAAGGGTAAGTGAAGTCTATGCTGAAGACAAGAGAAGTCTTTTAAGTCTGTTGAACCAAAACTTTATGTGTCACAGGAGCTTTTAGAAATGAAGACCCAGAAGCCCAGGGATATATATATATTTATATATTGGTGCGAGGCTTCATTGAAGAATGCTCAGTTGTATTTTAAGACAAGCAGGCCAAAGGATTTGCCCGAATGGCTGCAGACAGCATGGGCTGTCTGCATTCTTCTTGGCTTCTCTGCATAACATTCCTTTCTCCAGGGTAAGGGGCAGGACCTCTCCAGATCAAAGTCCTCAGAGAGAATTGGGAAGCAGAACAGTGAATTTTCTAGGCTTCTGGGCTTGCTGTGTGTGTGTGTGTGGGGGGGGTGGCTCTAGTTTCTCTCTGTGGGGTCTTGAGAGGTAGGAATTCTGGTTCCTATGGAGTGGTTGGGGTCTCAGGTTAGGGAAGAGCAGTGGGAGCCAGGAATACGCAAACACAGAGGATGCCTGGCTTCCAGTTCCTGCCAGTGCAGGGTACCATATGCTAAACAAAGCCCCATGCTTAAAGGACTCACTTCTAAGAGTGAACACTACTGTAATCAAGAACATATCATATTCCACTCCGTTGGCTACTTGAGTGATTTGTCCTGATTTTAAAAACATTTGGTGGTCTAATAAAATAGACTAAAGTGGTTATTCACCATTCTGAACTCTCAGAGGCCACCCCGTTGAGCCCATATTCCCATTCAAGACTTCAAGTAGCTTGTCTTGGTAGAAATGCTAATTTCCAATTTTTTCTGTATCTTTTTTAACATGCTCTGTCAAGCAGACTTCTCTTCTAGAACTTTCCATGGTGCACTCCAGAACTCTCAGCTTAATTATCACCAACAAACTTCTTTATATATTCAGAATCTCCTATGAACATTCTAGCTTTCTTCATTGTGTTTTATTATTTTCTAATCTGTCTGTGCATGATGTATGTGAGTGCATGTGCATCCATAATGTCCATGATGTCTGTGATACGTATGATGTATGTGTATGTGTGTATATGATGTATGTGTGTATGTGCATGCATTGTGTGTGAGCCTATGAGTGTGCAACCTGATTGTAGCCCCCTCCTCCCAGTATCCCTTCGACCACTGCTCTCCCCATTCTCCCCTCTCCTTCTTCTCAGAGAAAGGGGAGGTCCCCCATAGGTACCAATCTTCCCTGGCACATTAAGGCAGGACTAGGCATATCCTCTTCCACTGAGGCCAGACATGGCAGCCCTGTTAGGGGAATGGGATCCAAAGTCAGGCATCAGAGTCAGAGTGGGCCCCTGCTCCAGTTGTTGTGGGTTCCACATGAAGACCAAGCTGGACTTCTGCTATATATATAGGCCATAGTATGCATGTAGAGGTCAGAGCATCATCTCAAGTGTCAGTCCTAAGATAGAGTCATTGTTAAGCTGCCATATACAGTAGGCTGCCTGGCCCATGAGTTTCTGGATGTCCTTTTACCCCTACCTCCCATCTGCCTATAGGAGTGCTGAGATCAGGTGTGTCGGACTTACACAGGCTCTGGGATTCGAACATGGGTCCTCATGCTTGTGAGGTCAGCTCTGGGCACTGAACCATCATCCCGCCCCCAGTGTTCTTCTTACTCTAACTGAAAACCCGCTCTCAATGAGCTCTTTCTCTGCGAGTCATCCTCACACAGACCCTGGCCGGGGGCGGGGGGGGGGGGAGGGTGGCATGCTTTGTGATGAAGTTCCTCTTCCTCACTCTCCTTAACGTCTTGCCCTCCTCTCAGTCACACATCCTGTTTGTGAACTTGTTTCTCACTTCCTGGGGTGTGCTGCTCAGCTGGGATTTCCTTCCCCAATCTGTGCTCCACATACAGGGAGATGCTGATCTCTTTACTTATTCCATTCCCGTGCTCAAAAATGCCCCCCCCCCATAGTCCCCTATAGCTTTCAAGGATAAAGTTCAAGTTCTTTCATTTGGCACAAGAGGCCCTTTGCAACCCCATTTCTCTTCGTAGTTTCAGCTTTATTGTTTTCTAGAGGCGCGTTGAGCTCCTTGCAATTCCCTGCAGGTTCTCAGCGCATCCCAACCCTGGCCATCTTACAAGCACTGCATCAGCCCTCCTTACCACACGCTGCCTGTGCCCTCCCACCATCTCAGCATCTCCTGTATGGGAGCCCTGTGCTTTGGAGAGCAAGGCTCATATCCTAGGACGGGTACGTTTGTTGAATCGGGGACTAAAGTAAAAAGTCATCTAAGCTGTCCAACTGGTAGACCTTAGAGAAGGACAGTTGAGTTCTTCCTCCTCCTCAGAGGTGGAATTAGTTTTCTGTTGACTAGTTTTATTTTCTTTCTATGGGGTCCAGAAAGTGACATGGAATGTGCGGTTGGGTGGTGTTGGTGGGGTGGGGAAAGGGTCTGCAACTGACACTGTATGTTTGTGGATGAAAAGGCTATGTGTGTGTGTGGGGGGGGCGGGGTTACAAAGCAAACAAGATGGCCCCAAAACCCTAGCTCTCAGGAACTGTGAAAATAGACCTGTGGGGACTAGCTGTTGAATAAACTCCCATGACTGCCTGTCCTGGAATGTCCTCTGGGCTCAGATTAGTGTACCCTAGGATTCGTCACCCTAGCTTCTCTGTGCATACTTTCTTGGCAAGACATTAAACCAACAGGAGGTTCTGATTACCATTAAATCGAATCAAGCAAATTCACCCTTCACAGAAATAACCCTTGGAGATTTGACACGGGCTAACTAGCTGATGAGGATACCGTACCTCATCAGCTGCAAAGGGGCTGCAGAGTCAACCAGGGGAGATGTCCTTTGTACCCTCTCTTCCCTTTGCCTAGATTGTCCTCTGCTTGCTTTTTCTGCTTGGCAAACACTGATTTGTTCCCTTAAATTTTGCTGAGGTACCCTGGCTGACGCCTGCATTTCTCTGCAGTGCGATACCTCACAGCACGGACTAAATGGAACTGTTTTAATGTGCAACAGCCTTCTGTACACTGCTAAATTCTTTTAGAACAAGGACTGTCAGTCTTAAGTTTTTACATTTATCCCTAACACAGTGCCTAAAACACAGTTGAAGCCAATTAGTATTAACTATGGCCTTAAAGTGAGATAAAACAAGACAAGGGAACATCTGTTTGGCCTGGCCAGAGAAATTACTTGCATACACAGCAACTATATTCTTTTTTTTTTAAATGAAAATAACAATATTTCCAATACAAAGAAGCCTAGGAAGCTAATTTTCAATTTTCTATAATCTTTACAATTGCCCCACGTTAGTTTCAACTGTTAACGAATTTAAATATTTGGCTTTGGATCTATAAAAATTTGAGGGTCTATCTTAAATATTTATGTCCAGCTTAAACATTTAACTGAACGTTACATCAGATCAATAATCATAACCCATGCCGCACTCCTCAGGAATCAAACCCTCCCTTGAGGCATAGCAGTTTCAAGGACAGGACGAACACTGGAGATTAGAAAAGGAAGTTCAATTTAGTGAACCATTTAGCCTTGAAGGAGCTATTTACCCTGTGAGCCTGAGCAGTTCATACTGAAGCCAGATTTTATTTGTATAGTATTACACCCCGCCTCCACACACACCTCTTCCACACAACCACCCTCACACCCCCCTCCCCAGTCTAAAAGTCTGCTTTATAAAGATTGACGAATCTGTTAGTACAATCTGAAGGGCCATATTTACCCATTTTACAAGGTAAAAAAGGAATAATTGGCAGCCAGGAAAAAAAAAAGTAACTAAATATTGTCAAATGTTTCTCTGAGTGAACATCATTAATCTTTCTGAATCTCTGGCTTCATCCCTGGGGGCTGTGGCAGCGGGCTCTTTGACACCATCTCTTACTACTCCAGCCCTGCTATTACAGCAATAAGGTAAAAGGAATGGCTTTCCTCTTGGAAAACCGAAATCCTAATTTTTCAAGTTTCCTTTAAATTAAACTAGATGTGGCCTGAGGATATCTCTGTACTTTGAGTCCTTACACAAGAAAAGGCAACCTAACTTAGTAAGTAAACTCACACACAAAAAAAGAAAAAATTCAATTTAGGAATGTGCTTTTGTAACCAGTGGAGTGTCATGAACACAGTTATGTCAGAAACAGACAAATATGTTTGTATCTTTTCTCAATGTCGGAATTTATTAACAGTAAATCTCATGGCACCACAGCTCGCTGTTATCAATTTGCCAGGTTCTCCTGCTTTCCTCGGTTGTCCTGTCTAAGGAAAACACAGATCCTTTCAATTCAAATCTTAATTCCTGACATTAACACTTGGATCACACTACACATACGTACGTGTGTGTGTGTGTGTGCACGTGTGCGTGTGTGTGTGTGTGTGTGTGCACGCGTGTGTGTACAAGCAGGTGACAGAATGGGTCTACCCAGGGTCATAGAGGCAAAGAGCTTCAAAGAACCCTGAGTGGCGAAAGTTGGGAAACTGATGGGTTCCAGGAGACATTCTGTGTGCATTAATGAGGCTGCAGAAGCTGCCAGAGAAGTGCTTGCAGCTCCAGACCAGAGTGTCAGGCTGCAAAGTCAGAGGTCAGCCATGGGAGCACGGTGAAACAAAGGGCAGGGCCAGTCCCAGGTGAAAACACAGGTGGCTGGATAGAAGGCAGGTTCATACCGGTGTCTTGAGGAAGGACAGAAGACAACTGGTGTAGGCCCCATGAACTGTGTGGACCAAGCGAAGCTGTAGCCAAAGTCAGGAACCCTCTGTCTGTGGACCCTTGATACACACGCTGAGTGGCCAGGTGACAGGTGGGTGATGCTGTTGCTATCCCTGTGTTGTGAGGCTCAGAGGTTCTACCATGTGTGTGTTTGTGTCTGTTAAGTTCTCAGACCACACGTACCCCTGCAGCTCTTGTTCACCCTGATAAATTTATAGGGTGGCACTTTTTCCTAGTCCAAGAAATAAATCGTTTTCAGTATGTGCCGTGTAGGTGGTGCCTGACAGATGATGTTGTTAATGTGTCTACCCAGGTGTGTGCGGTCAGCCTCCATTCTGTATTCGAAGTCATAAGTTACTTGTTAAGTGGGATCCGGAAGGACTTGGTCTTGGGTAACCACCATTTTGCCCAGGATGAGGTAACTTAGGTCAAGACATAGCTTGATTTCAACGTTGAGCCTTGATCATTACAGTAGCCCAATTTCAGTCAATAACAAGTAGCTGCCTGATCAACACGGACATCTATAGCAGTGCTCAGACTAAACTTCATTGGCTGATTGAACATCCTAAAAGCCACGTGGACAAGTTACTATTGAGTTCATGTGAGACACGAGAAAGTCTAGGAGTTGAGTAGAGCTTTTGATTCTGTGGACTCAAGACATGAGATTTCAAAGCATTGTGATGATATATGCTGAGTACTTTGAAGTAAAGGACGCTGCAAGGCTTCAGAAACATGACCTTTCTGACCTTCTCCTCCTGTCTCTCACTCATCTTTCTTCTTCAAGAGTGTTAGAATTGACAGTTCCTCTTTGCCGAGGTGAGTAACAAATGCCGTTCTCCCATGTGACTTCTTTCTGGAAGATCTCATGTTGGGACTGAGAGGAAAGAATGCTACATGCAGATGCCAAGAGTCTAAACACAGAGGCTTGCCTGGACCCTCCCTCTAGTCCGTGACCTTTAAGTCAAAGGTCAAACCCCTTTACCTACCCATCTCCCTACAACAGTGGCCTTTCTTGAATCTAGGCATGGACTGGACAGTTTTCTCTGGATCATTAGATCTTTTGTTCTGTAGACATCCTGGCCTGTAATTTTTATTAAGTACATTTTTTATACTTTTATCTAATTAACCCTTTATTAAAGGAATGTTGGCTATGGTCTTGTTGATAAGCACAGCAAGGTACCACACCTTTCTGCTCTTCTAAGTCATCTGGCAGTCCCTTCAGTTCCTTTATCATAGTATAAACTTATCTAGTGAGTGTGCTAGGCTTCAGCCCTTGGCATTTTCTTGTCATAAGACCCACCCTCTGCAGCAGTTTTGACTTTTGAAATTATCACCTCCATGAGAGATACCAAGTGCCTGTTTGAGAACTCAAGATCAAGAATCTGAAGTCTTCTATTTGCCACTCGGCTACTCTGTCATTTTGAAGCTCTGTTTCACTTCATTCCAGGTCTGACTCTCTGGAGCATTATTCTTTTAGCTCTTGGAAAAATGACTAGAGGCAATGTTTTATTATGCCAAATGTATAATGGTAAGTTCTGTGGAGGAAAAAAATAGTGCAGATAATCCAAAGAAATGAATCTGGTTTTCAGAACAAACTAGTTTTTGAAGTTGTCCTGTGTTTTTCCTGGTACTTCCCTTCTGTAAGCATTAACATTCACTTGTGTTTCACTCACTGAAGGAAGAAGTTGTTGACAAAAACCCCATATCTTTGTAAAGGTAGAAAAAAATATGACTTGGCAATAAATTTTGTTTCAGATTAACTCTGGCATAAATGAGATGTAAATGAATAACCTGAATTATCGTCACAAGGTTTCCTAAGAATAAGTGCCTAGAGAATCAAAACATTTAAAATCCACAGTGCAATTGGAACTCAACAAAATCTGAACCCAACCATAACTAAATTAGAGACATTTAACTCTCATTTAACATACATTTATTATGTAGTGAGAATTTCGGTTTCTTAAAAATCCCAGTAATGGTATGCTTTAATACCAGGTCTGGGATAGAAGGCTGCTTCAGATTATCTACAGCAGCTAACTATGATTTGCCTCGGGCCCTAGGAGGGGCATGATTTTGCCACCTGAAATAGTTTATGTTTGGAATTCTGGGGACTCTTGAGAGGGCATAAAATGCCTGAGCTTGAGAGAAACACCAGCTGCTGCTGCCCCTGCCCCTGCCACCGCTGCCGGCGCTGTTGCCACTGTTACTGCTGCTGCTGGTGCTGGTCCCTGCTGGTGCTTTTGTTGGTTGCTGATTGCCACGTGCTGTTTGTGGGATTGCTGGATGGAGATCTTCTGAAGATGAAGATTGGACTTGCCCCAAGGAACTCGATGGCCCTAATCATCAGGAAGTAGTCTAAAGAGAGCTATGCCTCCTTTCCCCTCTATCCTTCTTTCTCTCCTTCCCAGTGTTAGGGGATTGGAAGGGATGGGGTAGTGTTGGGAGGTAGAAAAAAGAATCTAATAAAGTAGCCATAAACCTGGCTACAATACTATTAATACTATACATGTTTCTCAAATAAACAGACTCATAAATAGAACTTATACATAAAAAAATTAAAGTCAAAGAATAGGTAGGATGAGTAACCAAAAGTGTAAAAACTGATTTATGACTGTTAACCGATAGATTATCAAGTCATTGATTTTTTTTCACTTTTACCCATCAAAAAGCAAAAATATTTGTATTTTAAAACTACTTTGCATATAGATCACTTAATTAATACTGTATTTGATGGCTATGGTGTTCTCAGTAAGAATGGCTCCATAGACTCATATGTTTGAATGCTTAGAGTGTGGCATTAGGAAGTACGGCCTTGTTGGAGTAGGTGTGGCCTTGTTGGGGAAGTGTGTCACTGAGGGTGGGGGTGGGCTTTGAGGTTTTAGATGCTCAAACCAGGCCAAGTGGCTCACTTTGTCTGCCAATCTGCCTGTTCAACTGTCGGCTACTTCTCCAGCACCGTGTCTGCTTGCATGCCGCCACGCTTCCCACTATGATGATGATGAACTAAGTCTCTGAGAATGTGAGCCAGCCCCAATTAAACATTCTCCTTCATAACAGTTGCTGTGGACATCGTGACTCTTTACAGCAATAGAAACCCTAAGACGATGGGCAAAAGGAATCTTTTCATTTCAAAGATCAATGAAATTTGATCCTTTGAGCTAAGTAATTGTATCAAAGTTTAGGTTTTTTTTTGAGGCAGAGCTGATGTTAAAAACTGGAGATTAGAGTTTAATCATAGTCTCCTCCCTGGATTACCAGTTACATTAAAAATTAAACAAGATCTAGAATTTGGCTACCAAAGAAACAGAAGAATAATGAAAACTGGAAAAAAAAAAACCCAAAAGGAAAAAACTTATCCAAAAAATGTGTTTGACATTTAATAATATTTCAATTTGGTGATTAGTTTCTAGCACAAAAGTATATTTACTTGATATAATTAAAATTCTATCACCTTAGAGACTCAAATATTAAAGAAGTTTTAGGTAGCTATTGCTCACTTTATGAACCTCATTTCATTAAAGTTGCCTAGAAACTTTTCTTAATATCATTTTTTAATTTTGGTATTACATTGTAGACAATGTATTATGGTCATATGCACCCTTCTTGCCCTCTCTTATCCCCTTCCAGTTCCCTTTATTTCCAACTAGTTCCCTTCCTACTTTTATTTCTTTTGGCGAGGAGTGGGGAGGGGGCATGTGCAAATCTTGTTCAGGGAGTCAAAACTGCTGTCTTCATGGTTGACGGCAACAGCCATGTCATATCCAGAAGACTGCAATGTATGGCACTCCTCCCTTTCCTCTATCTCTTAAAAGTGTTCTACCTCTTTTAATTGATAGTCCCAGAGTCCTATGGTGGATGGTGGAGCTGTCTCATTTTAAGGTTGAACACTCAAAAATCCCTTCTTTTCACCACACAGTGTGTCTTGAGTTTGTGATTTAACCACCACCATTTGTAAGAAGAGTCTGCTTTCACCAAGGTGGAGAGCCACACTAGCATATGGGTATAAATATAAATATTGACAAGGCACATCCACTTAGCAAATAGGACGGTAGTGTTCAAGAGCTTGGAGAAAGAAGAGAAGGCACTCACTATTTGATGTGCCTAGAGTTTCAGCTTGGAAGGAAGACATTTTGGAGGTGGATAGTGATAGTGCTTGTACATAGTGTGACGATGATTAGTGCCATTGAATTTCACTTCTGTAATTGGTTGACATGGTGAATTCTATGTTTAATCACAGGTAACAAAAATGTTTAAAGATTTAAAACATTAATGTTGAACACTTAAAAGCCATCCTCAGGCCATGGTGTCAGGCTGAGCACAGAAATTTCTGAGAGATGAGGGAAACTAGAACGGAAGTCAGAACACCTACTGACATAGCTTGGGGTCCATGCCATGTACAAAATGCACAGAACTATGGTTATTCTGCTGAGATGTCATTATAAGTATTAAGAACGAGCAAATGGGTCAGAATAATTTAATGCTGTATTCTTACACATTTTAATATTCTATTACATAAAGATCTGTGGTTTTGCTAAATATTTAAGTTTTAATTTCACTCAAAAGTTTTGTCAGTATTGATTATTCTGCTAATTTTTTTCATTTTATTTTATCTTTCTGATAATTTCATATGTTAGTACATTATTTGCATAACTTCTATCCCTCCAACTCCTACGATGTTGCCCACACCTCTCTTCAAATTCATAAACTCTTCTTAATTATTGTTACATATGTATGTGCATATGAAAAAATATATATTCATTTAACCTGTTGAGTACATTTAGTTGTCATATGTGTTAAGGGATGAGCACTTGGTACTGGAAAACCTACCAGTGGGCCTCCATTTTTCACTAATATCCTGGGAATTAGACAGGAGGCCATGAGATTTAGGTCAGCAGTGAACTGAGGCACAGGCTTTGCAAGCTTCGTAGCACCATTTTTCTTATTGACAGTGAAACATGTGTCTTTTTTTTTTCCGAGACAGTGTTTCTCTGTGTAGTCTTGGCTGTCCTGGACTCACTATGTAGACCAGGCTGGCCTAGAACTCACAGCGATCCACCTGCCTCTGCCTTCTGAGAGTTGGGATTAAAGGTGTGCACCACCACCGCACAGCTGAAACATGTGTCTTAAACCACACCTGAGTAGTTGATAGCAGTTTTCTGACAATGTAACAATGAAGGAGAGATAAACTTCTTTTTGTTATGATCCCAAGTGTGGGATCGGAATGGCCTTGTGAGAACAGGTGAGGTTAATCCACTAGAAGACAAAACACCTTGTACGGGAGCTTGATTGTTGCCACCTGAAAAGATCCCATGAACAGACTCTGGGAGGAGATATATAAATGAGCCCAAAACTGGAGGCGGAGCCTTTGGAGACTTGGGATAGTTTTTGGCTGTTCATCGCTCCACTTTGAGACACTCCTAGAGAGAACCGCTTGAGGGAAGGCTTTGGGGCTCCGGCTCCCGCTGAGGTTCCGGGTTCTGCTTACTCTAAGTTCCAGCAGAAGAAATCCTGTTGATTATACCAGGAGAATCATTCCTCAGAACTGATATCCATATAGTTTTGTTATTCCTTAACCCTTTTTTCCTATTGTTTCTGTTAGTTGGGTTATAAGGAACGTATGTTTGGTTTATAAGTTCATAATAAAATATATTGGTTAAGAAAATTGAACCTAAAAAAAAAAAAAAGAAAGAAAATTGAACCTACAGGACGGTCTTTGTCTGGAAGAGTAGTAGTTCTCAACCTGTGGGCTGCGATCCCTTTGAGAGTCACATATTCAGATACCCTACATATCACATATTTACATCATGATTCATAACACTAGCAAAATTATAGTTACAAAGTATACAAATGAAATGGCTTTATGGTTGAGGGTCACCACAACATGAGGAATTGCATTAAAAGGCCACACTATTAGGAAGGTTGAGAACTTCCCTTCTAGAAAGTCCTTAGTCCCATAAACAAATGAACTCTGCTAACATCTGCCTTAGTTCCTAGTGTACAAGTCACAGCTCATGGAGCTGATGAACATAGTAGGTGCCTCTGGTCAGCTGCATGTGACCAGACACTTTCCCTGGCTTGCTCTGTGTGTGTGTGTGTGTATTGCTTAGAGGTCAACCTTGGGAATCATTCTCAGAAGTTTGTTTTGAGACAGACTCTTTGAGTGATACGTGGATCTCACCTATTTGGCTAGTCAGAACGGTCAGTGAGCCTTGGAGGTCTGCTTTTCTCCATCTCCATCTCCCCAGTACTGGAATTACAGTCATGCATGCCTTGCCCCCCAATCTGGCTTTTTATATGGATCATGGAGACCAAACTTGGATCCTCATGTTTGCAAGACAAGCACTTGCTGACTGAGCTGTCTCCCTAGCCCCCACTTCTGCTTCTTCTCTTTAAAAAATAAAAATGAAGCAACTACATTGACTTTTCAAAGTTTTATTAACCTCCTCAAATGCTCTTTGTGTTTCTTCTCAGTCTCCTCCTGACTTCTCACTCAATGAAAGGAGAAGTTCTTGATAATTATCATGGTGTTTAAAATACACCGTGTCTTGCTTCTTTTCTCTTATGATTTATTGATGCTAGGCCTGGGGAATTCTGGGGTGGTGTGTTGACAAGCTTTAGTCATAACAGTATTCAGGCACACTGTTTCTTTCCAGCTGCTCACCTCCAGACAGTAGCGGAAAAAGGTACCCATGCTTAATACCATCCATTAAATAATAAACACAGAAGCAGCAGCTGTGAAGATAGCTTCTATGACCTGATGTACTGGTTAGTTTTTATTAACTTCACATAAACTAGAGTCACCTGGAAAAAGAGTGTTGTATGGTTGTTTCTATAAAATCTGTGTTTGTTTCTAAATTTCTCTCTTAACCTGGATACCACACAAATAATTAAGACTTTATTATATTATTTAAACAAGCTTCACAGCACAAGAACTGGGCAGTTATTACTCTATTGTTAGCCCTCTAGGCTAGTTTGGCTTCTTAGCAGCTTACATCCCAGAGATACTTGGAGTTTGTAACTTTTCTTGTTCCAGCTCTCTTTCCTAATGTCTCCTGAACCTCTCCCATGGCTCAATCCCTACTTTCTCCTCTAACTTCTCCTTCCCTGGCTGGTAGGAAGCCCGGCCCTATTTCTCCCCTGCTCAGTGATTGGCTGGAAACTGCTTTATTGGCATATCAGGGGACAATTGGGGAGCAGTGCTTACACAACATTGAGACAGCAGATTCTCAGAACAGGTATAGCAAGCAGATATGGGATGCACAGAAATTATCATCTGAATTCATCAACCACTTCAGGCCTACGGAGCATCAGTTGAGAACCTGCTTCTGTTAGGTTGTCTTGTGGCCTGTTTGTAGAATCACTTTCTTACTAGGTGGTCCTCGGATGTATGACGGAGGAGACTAAGCAAGCCATAGGATCAAGTGTCCCTTTATGCTCTCTGTTTTAGTTCCTGCATCCAGGTTCCTGCCCTGACTTTCCTCAAGGATGGACCAATAAACCTTTTCACCCC
>OU015756.1:27742035-27762540 GCA_907169655.1 Acomys percivali | reverse complement strand
TCTCTCTCTCTCTCTCTCTCTCTCTCTCTCTCTCTCTCTCTCTCTCTGTCTCTCCCTCTCTCTCCCTCTTTCTTCAAAGTCATTATGAAATCTGGAAGATAAAGTCCTGTCCACGTCTCTTTGTTTTTTGTTTTTTGTTTTTTGAATGATTCTTTTTTTTTTAATTTATTTTTATTTTTATTTTTTAATTAATTTATTCTTGTTACATCTCTATGGTTATCCCATCCCTTGTATCCTCCCATTCTTCCCTCCCTCCCATTTTCCCCTTATTCCCCTCCCCTATGACTGTTCCTCAGAGGGATTACCTCCCTCTGTATATGCTCATAGGGTATCAAGTCTCTTCTCAGTGACCTGCTGTCCTTCCTCTGAGTGCCACTAGGTCTCCCCCACCAGGGGACCACGTCTCTTTGTAATGAGTTCTGCCCATGTCACTGCTGTCTCCTTTGCATGTCTACAGGGGAGGCAGGCTAGCAGTACATGCTCTCTATTGGAGTTGTATTCCCAGCCCTAATTACTGAACTTTACACTGGAAGAGTAAGTTAGTGATTGCCATATCGAACAGCACAGCTATAATCTGTGGACGAACACTGTGGCCCAGATGCAACGTTCTGCACTTCCGCTTGTCTGAGGTGTGATGTAATGGAGAGATTTAAAAGGCTCCGAGTTATTTCCAAAGAATACTACAGACAAGAAAAACAAATCTTGCACAGTCCCCAGATTGTTCTCTAAAGTGGAGTTCTTGACAGTTCTATTTTTTATAGTAGTTTAATATGTAAATTAACCTACAGAGTGTATTTAGAGTATCACATCTAAATACATGTTGATGAACATTTGACTATTAGAACAAAATAAAAATGGACTGAGCACAAGTGCATACAAGTGCACATCCTCCAGACATATTTTCCATGGCTCCCATAGCTTTATAATGAATAGAAAAGAGAAAGAGTTAAATGAAAGATAAAAGGATGGCTAGAAAAAATAAAATAAAATTCTGAATGTTACTGTGGAGGTTTTCCCTAGAAATCCATGGGTTAGAACCAAGTGGTAATGCTGTCAGGGGAGGTGACATGGCCCTGAGACAGGAAGTACATCACTGGGTGGGGGCTGGGGTGGATTTAAAAGCCTGGTCGAATTTCTCTCTGCTTCATGCTGGAGGTTGATGATGTGATCTCAACTTTCTGCTCTGCCCCACCCCCCATCCCATCCACCATTAAGGACTCTGCATCTGGAATCATAGCCCCAATAAACTCTTTCTTTTGCCTTCAGTGTCACAGAGTGTTTATTCCAACAACAGAAAAGTAGCTGCTACAGTTACCATAGAATCACATGTCCTTATTCTCTTAATGCTAGATTCAATTCATTTCTACCAAAGGTTTCTCCTGTTTTTAAAGTTGGCTTGGAAGCCATCTTGCTACCTTTATGTTCTTTTGCAGTTAAAATGTAAATTTTCCCAGTACATATGGATCGTGCAAGATCTTGCCAACCAGAGATATATTAGTAAGGCTTGGAGAAGAAAAAAGAAAGAGAATAAAAATAATTTCTGTAATCTGTTTATATCCAGTTCTAGATGTTTATTCCCAACACATGGCCAAAAGAGGAATGTTTTCTTGTGCTTTATTTTAATGCTCTGACATCTAAGTCGCTTCCTGGTGCTAAGTCTACAATGTGGAGGTCTACATAGTTTCCTTGACACTGGTATAAGGTGTGTCTTTTCCTCCAAGTACAGACTCTACCCAACTTGGGAGGAGTGTATGTTTCCCTCAAGTGTTCATGTTGTTCCCTCAGATTTATCAATCAGGTAAAGCTGTTTGTGTTCTGAAACTGTATAAGGGAGAGACAGACAGAGGGCAGAGTTGGGAAATCAATTAAAGGAAAAATTGATGGTTGAATATATATATATACATACACACACACACACATGAGACAAAATACGAAAATAGCACATCCTGGGAACACACAGGGTCAGAATGAGATGAAGGAAATTTATTCTCTGGCTTCAGAACGGCCACAAAATTAGTTTCAAAATTCCAGATTCAGCTAATAGTTGTATTTTTATGCCTCTGTCTTTTGGACTTTTTTCTATGCTAGAAACAAACCTAGGTCCTTCATGTATGAAGTAAAGGGGTTCTCCTATTGAGTCACATCACCACCCATTCCTTGGACTCTTGAAAACTGTGCACTTTTTTTCTGTTTGGGTTCAAACAAAGATTTAAAGAAAATGTTACAAAAGTTTTGGATTATTTCCTATAAAATATATACAATCCCAATTTTTGCTTTAGATTGTATTTTGCCTTGACTCAAGATTTAGGCCTCTTTTGTATACTATTTATATCTGCTTGCACACTCCCACACATGCACACAATGACTTGTCGTTGGACTTGAATTTTTGAATGCTCTTTTTCTCATTTCTACTTTCTTTAGTTCACTTGAGTCTAAGAAGCCAAAATCTCTCTAATCCTGACTTTTGAACTTGGGGAGCTTATGTGAAATGGTCCATAAACTCATTCTTAGGAGAGATTACTCAGGGCATTTCTGTATTGCTGTAGAATTAAATCCCCTTTCTCAAGCCCACTTTTATATTATCTTTCTTGGATCGAAAGCTCAACCTGCATTTAATAGATTTTGGGGAGAAATTCTTTAGTGGAGCCATACCATATCATGAGGTCTAACAATGCCCTGGGAATGAATTTAGATATTGGGGTCACCAAGCTAAGTCTCCATCCAAGCTCTTTGATTCACGTCCATCTTAAGCTTTCTTCAATAATGAGCTCAGTTAACAGTAACCATATATCATAAGGCCATGGCAAGAATTAGAGATAATGTGTTCAAGGCTTTTACTACAATGTTTGGTATATAATAAACAGGCAATAAAATAATAATAATAATAATAATAATAATTATTATTATTATTATTATTATTATTATTATATTCAGCTTTATGTTATGGGTATCTTTCATAAAGTATTTGTTAACTGAATGCCTAAGACATACCTACTTGCCTTTGTCCTTCTATGCCTGAGAGTAGTACACCTTGCCATAATTAATGTTACTATAGGACAATGGTTCTCAACCTGTGGCTCATGACCCTTTCCCCAAGGGTCACCTAAGACTATCCTGCATATTGGATATTTACATGATGATACATAACAGTAACACGTTACAGTTTTGAAATAGCAACAAAAATAATTTTATGGTTAGAGGTCATCAGAATATAGGGAACTGTATTAAAAGGTCGTAGCATTAGGAGGGTTGGGAACCAGTGATATAGGATATATTTCTAATATGCCAGTGTCTGCTTCTTACATGGCCAGAAGAATTTGTCCAAAGACAAGCTACTATTAGCCATGTAATTGACTGTAACAGTTACATTTATTGAGACATTTTTCTAGAATAAATCAAAATAATCTCTCTCAGTAAACATACTTGTAAGAGGCTCATCTCAGAGACTTCTTCATGTGTTTGTATCAGACTCCAAAACTTGCTGCACCTGTCCAGTGTCAGAAGCCAATGAATTGACCCAAGACCTGATTAGAACCATTTACTCTTAACCTACATTATTTCATAGATTATAGATAATTCTTACCAAACCTGTCACTTTTTGTAAGTCACAGAGTGTTTTGCATTAGGGGATGCAGGTTAAACAACTATTTTGCTTCATTCCTGTAATATTCTCTCTCACATGATTTCCCTCATGCCTTCCTGGACAGATAGGATCTTAGGAGGATGTCAGCTTGCCAAATAACTGAGATTCTTTTCAGTAATATAGAACCCAAATCAAAAACATTCTTGGAGAATAGTACACTTACAAGTGTTATTGCTTATCCAGATGTGTGCTGGAATGGAATAGAATGTTAGTTATGATAACAGCAAATTATAGAAATATGAGGCTGCCTTGAGGCACATGAATATATACATGAGGAAAGATAATATTTGCTTGGAGTTATTACCAAGGATGTGGGATCTTTGAAATAATATTTGGGACAGAGCAGTCCAAGTGAAAGTCAAGGAAGCCAGCCAACAAATAGTTCTCGAATGTGAATTGTGTGCCATCCACAGGTCTAAGCATAGAGAACACATCTGGGAGTGGGACAGAACTAGCCTCTGCTTATAGCCAACTGAAGCAAACAGACAAGGCTTCAGTAGTCCATGGCCCTCTGAAGAGTGAAGAACCTTAGAGAATGTGTAGTAAATAGAGGTTGGAGAAGGGAAGAGAATTGCCTGGTGTGAGAGGTTAAGGGAGTGCTCAGCTTGAGGGATGCTATTTACAGCCAAACATAAAGGTAGCTTGGCTCAGGAGAAGGGGAAGAAGATTTGCTCTACTCCACAAACACACACTGTGGGCAGAGATCCTTGTAGAAACTGGAGACGTTTGATGTATTGACTTTCTAGGGCTGTTGTGACACTTTCCCAAACTAGATGGATAAAACAACACACAATTGTTTTCTTAGGACTCTAGAAGCTTGAGTTTCAAGATCAAAGTGTCAGACAGGTTGGTTCCTTCTGAGCCCGAGGAAGAATTTGTTCCATCCCATCGTTAGCTCCTGGTGATTTGCTGGCAATCCTTGCTCTTCAGATTGTAGAAGCCTTTACTGTCATCTCTGCTGATGTCTTTACATGCCATTCTCCTTGTGTGTGTCTATGCTTAGGGGCTCAGCATTCTTTAGAGAAACCCCATCTTTTCTAATGATACTTGATGCTTAAGACTTTAACGTATGCCTTTTTAAAAAAATGATGGGTACAATAGTTCAACTCAGAATACCAGCTGTAACCAGCTTGAACAGAGCAGTGGGTTAACACAGCATAAAGGTAAGGGCCTACCTATGCCTATCTCATATTTCTGGATAAACTTAAGAGTTTGGACCTTGTTTTATGGCCATGGTAAACCACTGATAGATTTCTTTTTTTGTTTGTTTATTTATTTTTTGTTTTTTGTTTTTGTTTTTTGAGACAAGGTTTCTCAGTGTAGCGTTGGCTATCCTGGACTCACTTTGTAGACCAGGCTGGCCTCAAACTCACAGTGATCTGCCTGCCTCTGCTTCCCAAGTGCTGGGATTTAAGGCATGCGCCACCACCGCCTGGCCATTGATAGATTTCAAGCAAAGACTGGAAAGTGATCAGGTTTGCATTTATAATGATTACTTTGGCTCAGTGGTGAAGATGGGAGTCTAGGCTGGGGGCAGGTGGATGAGGCACTGTATTGCGTTCCTCTACTTTTCCTTTTCAGCATTTCCTTTGCTAGTCTCTATCCCAAGGCCATGAGGATCCATTTCACTGGCTCTCAGGACCGTATGCTCCTACGTTCTATCAACGTGTGCCTGTATGTGTTTTTCCCTTTTAGTCATCAACAGATACTAAACTATAAATTCACACACACACACAAAAAAAACCTCAATTTTGTCCAAAAGCTCTGTCTTGTTCTTTATGTATCACCAAGACTTCTTAGCAAAATTCAAATAAACTGGGTTTGGTGTCTCACACCTCTAACCCCAGCATTCAAAATTAGGAAGGAGGACTGAGGCAGGAGGATTACTTTGGATTTGAGGCCAGCTGGGCTCTATAGTGAGTTACAAGGCAGCCTGGGCTTGAGAAAGAGGGGAGGATGGCTGAAGAAAAAGCGGGAGAGAGAAAAGGAGACCTTATCTTTAAAAGATAATCAAAATAAAATGAATCAAGAAATGTCCTTGCTCAAAGGAGAGTTACTAGCCAAGGTTAAGGACAGTGTGTGTGACTGTAAATTTTATGGAAAACCAACTACTTAAAGATGTACATGTATAAAGTGATAAGCTTTGCTGGGTTTGCTTTGGGGAAGTGGCTTGCAGAAGGAAAAGCAACACTGAGTCAAGGGCAGTTGGTTCTCTCAGAGTCCCTGTGGGCTCCCATGTGAGCTGCGGGTTTGAGGTTCCAAGCCTCACACCAGTGCAAGCCAACTCTCCCTGCCTGCTTGATGCTGTTTTGGGGTGGTGGTGGGGCGGACTTGGGGTGGGGGCTGTGTGTGTCTCCTTTTAATGATCTAATCTCCTCAGAGGATTATGCCTGAGGATAATGAAACTTTACTAAATGCCCGTGGGAATTTGAAGATAGCCTTTGAAATGAAGGCAATCCATTGCCTTGCCTTACTGCCTGCTAGTAAAATGGAAGGCTATTGAAAGTGACTAACAGAGCAATTACAAGGTAGAAGAAAAAGGCCTTTCAGCCCGAGGTATTGAGAAGTGGGAGAAAGATGATCATTTGAAATTGATCTTAAGCTTCAACCTGTGAGTTTGTCTGCGATCGTCACTGGCAGGATAATGAGGCACTTTTTGTTTTAATCCTAAACCATGGCTTTTCCATCCATTACCTAGAGCACAATTCAGAACTGGCATAGTCTCTAGAGACCATTTACTCAACCCTTTCTATGTCAGGTATAATTCTGATGAAGCTATGCCAATCTTATGACATTAAATAAGATGTAGCCCTGTTCTTCTTCTTCTCCTTCTTTCTTGCGAGAATCCAGAGATAAGCGAGGCCGAGCTAATGGGACTTCTGTGTTCAGTTCTGTCCTTCATGAGCCCAGGCTGATGGGGAGCCTCTGCCGCCCTCAACAGGGCTCGTAGCTTCAGGTCTATGATGCTTGTCATTGCCAAACTAGTGGGAATAGGGAGAGTCCAGGCCACCCAGCTCCATATGTAAGAAAACAACAACAACAACAGCAGCAGCAGCAGCAGCAGCAGCAGCAGCAGCAGCAGCAGCAACAACAGCAGCAGCAGCATGCAATATCATCTTTCTGGTCCACACCACTCTTCCTATGACGATAAAATTCAGATTCTAGCTTATGCCTAACTAAACCTTGCAAGGTTTATAACTAAGAGACTCTCTGGGGTGATTCCTGGTTTAGGTCATGCTCATAGTCTTTGAGAAAAGAATCAAGGTCCAGGGAATATAGTGAGTACCTAAACATCGTACTTTCACTGAAACAAACTTTTCCTACCACATAAATTTTACTGAATACCTGTGGGAATTGTCCCATCCTCTGTTACCTCCATACTTCTGCTATTGTAAAGAAACTGTAGCAAAGGTCAAGATTTTACCTTTGAAATGGCAAATGTTTGTCACTTGGCTTTTAGAGAATTCTATTAATCAAGTTAAAATTGATGACTAAGTTAGAAAAAATATGCATGGGTTTCCCTGGAGAACTTTTCCTTAGAGAATTTGTTGCTTTCAAAATCAAATCCTTCTCATCCCATCTTTGCTTTTTTTTTTTTTTTAAATCAATTTTCTGATTAAAAAAAAAAGCAGATTTCTGAGATGCCTGGAATACTTTTTCATATATTATCCTTTAGCTTGAGATTACCATACATGTTTATTTATCTATCTATGCAAACTACACACAGGATAATATATGATGTGAATATTCTAATTCTGTACCTAGACAATTTTATTTTAATAAATATCTTTCCCACCATTTCAGTAAGGAAAAAATTGATCAGGCATACAAAATAGGCACTTGGGTCATAAGTATGAGATTTTGTATTAAGTGTGGAAATTATAAGAATAATATACTTTTACATAACATTATATGTAGCTCTTCTTAGAAAAATCTACGTTGTCTATGTTTTATTATTAAAATCATATGTTTACTGTGGGAGTCCTTGACAAAGTGTGAGAAATCTTTCTGCTTCAAGGCTTTGGGCAGTGTAGAACTGTGTCCCATGACATGACTTCAGTATTCACTATCCTTTTGGTCATTTCAGGGCAAGGTTGCTTCCCATTCCTGGGATAGTAGTGTGCTAGCTCTGAGGAGCGTGTCTCACATCACTACTGAGGAACCGCTGCCGTTTCTGCTGGTCTATTTTTTGATAGGCTGCTTATTAAACATTAAGTCTCTACCACACCTTCCAGAAAAATATGTGTCAAGACAACATTAATTTTATTTAAGTTCAGGAAAGGCAGTCTTTCCTATTCTAGTAGTTTCTTAAATGTAGTTTTAGAGTCTCAATGTGCAGGAATACTACATAGATGTTCCCTGGGTTAGCAATGGTTCCATTTATGACCTTTTGACCTCAGCATGATGTGCAAGAGATTTGCCCTCACTTGTGATCCTTCCCCTTGCTTAGGACATGGGATAGGTGTTCTCTTGTGACATTGCTGCCGCTATGGTCAGCCCTAATCATAAAGACTTGCTAAGTCATGGTGATTCATAGCTCAACTGTATTAGAGGTAGTTTCAAGCAACAATAGTTGACTTACAGTGGACACATTGGGTGGTAAGTCAATTTAAATCAAGGGCATCTGCACAGTGAGGGAGTGGAGTTTTTTTATACTCAAAATAATACTCAAATATACTCAAATACTCAAAAATCCTCAAATCCACGTATTGGAGTATTGAATGCTTTATATTTTTGTTTCTTTTGTTTTTAAGACAAGGTTTCTCTGTGTCATTTTGGCTGTCCTGGAACTTGCTCTGTATACCAGGCTGGTCTCGAACTCAGAGATCTGCCTGCCTCTGCCTCCTGGGTGCTGAGATTAAAGGAGTGTGCCACCAAGCCAGGTCCAGGCTTAGACACTTTGTCTTTACCTCGGGGATCTGTGCAGAAGAAAAGGCAGGAAGACTGTAAGAGCCTGAGGTGGCGTCAACTCCAAATAAACAGCATTTTTCAGATACTAGGGAACAGATGCTCATATGGACTCACGGAGACTGTGACAGTGCACACAGTGCCAGCACAGCTCCAAACCAGACAAAATGCAAGCAATGCAAAGGGAAGTGTACACAAAGTCTCATCCCCAGCCAAGAAGATACTTGTAATTGATAGCTACTGGATGGAAGGAAAATTAGTTTTCTTGAGTTTAGTGACACCAGATATGTTAACCACACCTGGGGCAGGGCACATACTAGGAATTCATTGGGCATCATAAAGTAAACCTCATGGTTAGTCTTGGCTCTCTCCACCCCCCAAGGGGAATGTGTTCTGCTACTTTCTACTCTCAAGTCTGTACCCTCCTAGCTACCAACTACTAAGATGTAGACACACCATGCTGGTTTGTTTCCATTTTGGCAGGAATCACATAAACCCCAGGGAACGTGTCAGGAGGTTGGTAAATATGTGTTCTGCTTGCTACCGTTTCCCTGGACTGCTACCTAAGTCCTGTCCATGTGTTCAGCCACTGGGACTTCAGATCATGTAGCAAGCCCTCTTGCCTGCCTGTTATTGTTTTCATTATACGCATGTGTATTCCTCACATCCTAAGTGTATAAATTACACATTTGCAAAAATGCTTCTTTCATAGCATGTCTGAGTTTGGAAACAGCACTACAAATATTACGACTCCTGGGTGTAAATCCTATTTTATGCTCTCAGTTGAATTGTGATTGACATATTAGTATGAGAAAAGGCCAGTGGTGAAATGTCGCTAATAATCGTTGTCACAGGGTGCTTTGCCTAGGATATTTAACAATGTAAAATAAATTAGAAGAGATCTGAAGACACCTGTGCATAGGTTCAGTGAGGAGGCATGATGCCTTGTCAATCTATAAGGAAACACATTTTCTCCTGGCTGCCACACCACATGCTGGATTTACCTGTGGCTGGGAAGTTGCTTTATTATAGCAGTAGAAATGTCAGATACCATGGCCAAATGCAACTTTGGGAGCAAAGGGGTTATTTCACCTTACAACTCCTGATCACACTCCATGACTGAGAGAGCTCAGAGCAGGAACCCAAGACAGAAGCCTGGATGCAGAAACGGAGTCAGAGGCCATGGAGGAGTGCTTCCTACTGGCTTGCTCCCCAGGGCTTCATCTGCCTGTCTCCTTTTACAAGCCAGGACCATACCTTATCAATCATTACTCAAAATAAAAGTGCTTTGCAGGCTTGCCTACAGACAATCTGATTGACATGTTCTCAACTGAGGGTCACTCTTCCCAGATGACCCTGTGACAAAAACACTAGCCAGCACAGAGCACTCACCAGGTTTTCTGCTTTTAAAGACCACTGTGTATGGGTGCAGGAAGGAGAAAGAAGGGTATCAATTTGGATCCTTTGACATGCTTAAGGGAAAAAAAACGCTGGGAGCTCACCATTTTCATTGGTACTTTGTGATGCTAAAAATGGATTCCCTATCACTTTGTGGATAGAGGTTTGGGGCTTGGGAGTAAGCACTTGCCTTGCCCAGACGTGAAATAAAAATCCTGTGCTGGAGTCCTCAGTTTGGAATAAAGAAGAACACGTGCTGTGCGAAGCTATTTAAAAGGCTGTGTTTTCTGTGGTCCCAGCAGCATTTTTTGAAAGGTCGCTATAGGATTAACTGGCTCATTTTCTCACAGACAGAAAGAATAAAGTGAAATTGAGGTTTCTCTGAGGGATGAATGAACAGGTTCTAATAACTTAGTGGGAGTGGGGGTGCTAAAGAATTGCTGGTGGTTTTCTGGAGTAGGGGTTTCTACTTCTCTGTATGCCAATCAGCATATGTTCCTGTAAACCTGCTTATCTGAGAGGTTCTTACTGGACATAACTTTGTGCCAGGCAATGACAAGAAGTAAAAACATACCTGACTGGGGTAGTTTGTATTATAGTGGAATTACCGAGCAAAGTCTTTTGACGAACAAAGACTTGGGTCTTTGGAGAAGGAGAAGATCCCTACTTTCAGAGTGAGGCAGAGCTAGGGTACCATCTAAAGAGATTTTATATATGACTGGGATAGGAAGAAGTGGGCAAGGAATTGGCAAAGCCATGGCTGGGAGAAGGTAAGCCTTTTCTGTAGGTATTCAGATGAAATCTGTACTTTGTGACCTCACACCTAATGGAGACCCAGATGGTGATAATTATGTATTAAAATAAAGGGGGATGCAGGAAGCTTGAGGGTCCTGTAGCATGACTGAGGTAAATTCATTAGATTATTAAATTATTGTCTGTGTTTCCATAAGTGGAAAAGAAAATAATAGTATCAGAAATAATACATGAGGAATTGAGCTTAAATCACATTTGCATCTTTTGCATCTATGAATATCATCATTTCTCAGAGAAGCTTCTGAGGAAGGAAGGATGAGAACCATCAGTGTGTCTTCTTACCTCTAGTACCTGGAGTACAAGCATTGAGAAAATGGCTTTTCAACGTAGCTCAGGAAAAAGCACCACAGACAGCTCATAGCTAAGGCATTCATGCTTCATATTTCTCATTGATCAACTATAAATGGGTTTGTTTTCAACCCAAGTGTATGGGCCTGGTAAGTATTTCTAACATATTGTACTAGTTGTGTGATTAATCAAGCGATTGTTCTTGAAAAAACAAACAAACAAATAAAAGAATGTGCATATTAGTCAGGGCTATCTAGAAGAGCCAATAGAATGAATATAGACACAGGATTGATTAGAGTGGCTGTCGTCCAGCTAGTCCAACAGTGGTTGTCTCCCAGCAGAAAGTCCAAGAATCTAGGAGTTAGTCAGTCCATGAAGCTGCATGTCTCAGCTAGTCTTCAGTACACCTCAGAATCCCAAGGAAGTAGGCTCTGATACCAGAGAAGGGATGCCTCAGCAGCAGGGTATATAAGGTTGCCAGCAAAAATTATGGCAAACAAGCATATTTTATTTTCTTTCTTCTATGTCCTGTACATAAGCTGCCATGAGAAGATACGGCCCAGATTTAGGGTGGATTTCTTGACCCCCAAATGATCTGGAGTTAAGATGGGTCTTTCTACCTCAAATGATTCAACTAAGTAAAATTTCCCCCACAGGTGTGCCTGCCTGCTTGGGGTTTTAATTAATTCCAAATGTAGTCAAGTTGACAACCAAGAATAGCCATCACAAAATAGGAATAATTTTGCCTGTTAAAAGGTTTCCCCCATTCTTACTTTAGTCTATTTTCTTTCAGGAGTTACTTTTTCTGCCAATGAAATTATATTCATTTTATTATAGACAAATCATTAAGTATCCCTGTTCTTTGCTCTCTGATTACATTTATCATGTTAAGATGCACTCTCAAATTCGATTTAGGTTTCTATTTGATCATATGTCATGTACTCATTAAGTTTCTAAAGCACATAGAATATCAAATTTTAATTCAACTTTGTGTTTGTGAAGTTATTTACATACAACATATTGTATAGTCTTCTGGATAATATCAGTGGGATTTGATTATATAGAAGAAAAAAATAAAAAAACATTTAAACTTCCAGTAACATGAAAAAAACTTTTCTGGTGGGGTGATCTTTTTGTGCACTAGGTAAAGGTTGTCTTTGTATGTTCAAATGCTGCTTTCTGTACCAGTGGAGAGCTGAGTACAGACGAGACTTTGGTATTGTTAAGATTACCTGTTTCAATGTTTTGTAAACATTGTTTTCCATCACCTTCTAATTGGTTGAATAAAGTGTTGGATGGCCTATAGCAAAGGCATGAGTGAATAGGCAGGACTTATGGCAGAGATAGGAACTCTGGGTAAGAAAAAGGTTGTTGCTTGAACCCAGGCCCAGAACCCTAGCAAGTGGTAAAAGCAGACTCCTTTATTCCAGGAAGAGGATGCCCCCTTTATACCCCCATCCAGCATCCCATTGGCTCTCGGACTGCAAGCGGGTGCTGTGGCTCTTCTTCATTGGCTTGTGTTACGTTACCCAGCATGACATCATCAGTCTCTGGGCGTGCCCAGGGAAAGTCTCAGGCTGGCTCTATGCAGAAGCCCAGCCGCCATGTAGATTATTAGCAGCAGGCTTTATTCCTGCTCAACTGCAGGCCTTGTTCCTCTTACAGAGCCACCTTTTTGTTTTTATTTTTATTTTTCTGCAAATCAGTGGGAACCAGAGTTCTTATCCTCTGATTTTCTTTACCCTACCCCAGAGGCCCCCAGTAGAGTGGACTGTGCCTGTCTTAGGTTGACCTGACGAAACAGGTTCTTACCCAGCACTGGCTACCAGAGAAAAGATTTGCCTAAGAGACACAGAGGAAGTCTGATGTATAAAACTGAGGAGAGGTAACGAAGCACATGGCAGAACACAGATAAACATAGGCTATAAGAGGTAGTTGGGAACAACTGTAAGCTAAGGCTTAACGCTCTTATAAATAAATATACAGCCCCATGTCATTACTTAGAGCTTGGGCAAATGTAGGAAGTCTATACGGCTTTAGTTTTCTTCCCTCCCTTATCTTCTGCTCTGTTTAAATATATCAACACCATTTTTCTATCCTATGTCACATTCTTAAGATTCATTAACTAAACATTTCAGTGCCCTTTAAAGATGCTGTATTGTGTTCCTCGTATTCAATATCTACTCAAAGTAGTAGCCTTCCCCAAATGTCTACATTCTAGTCACAATTGAATGCGTGGAAATGGGACATTAAGGTTGATAAACAGCTGACTTTAAGACAGGAGGACTATCTTGTATGACCTGGGTGATCCTTATGTCATCACAGGGGTCCACAAAAGAGGAAAAAGGAAGAAGAGGTGGAGAGTCAGGGGAAAATGAAGTGAATAATACAAGATCCCTGAGAGATACCACTATTTATGGCTTTGAGGATGAACAAAATGGACCAGGAACCAAGGACACCCAAAGCTAGAGAGAACAAGGGCATGGACTCCACTGGGCATCTTGATTTCACCAGTGAGTCAGCATTAGACTTTGGAACTACATGTGGCTGGTTAACTCACTGTCTTCTTTCAAGGCTTTTAGTGTGCGGTAAATTGTTATACACACAACAGACTTGTCACTTGCATTATTGGATAGTTGTTGCTTCAAATTAGTTCAAAGTACTTTTGTACTTTGAATTTTCTGGTGATTCTACCTTCCACCATAGGAGGTTTGATAAGTCCCAGTGGACTAAGCCTGGAGTCACAGTGTCACCGTACTAATGTCTTGTTCATGTGCCCTGGTTGCCCTGGAAATCTCAACCTGTTGAAGATGAGTGACAGCACCTTCCTCGCATTAGGTTTTTTTTTTCCCTACACATGCCCTTCAGTTCATAACGAACATCTGAAGTAGGACCACCTAATTTGTAAACACAGTGAGTTCTATGATCTTACTGAGGACAATTGACCAACTAGTATTATAGTGAAAAGTCAACATTTTTTTCTTCTGGAAAGAACAAATTTTGGGAGCCAAATATTTAAATGTAGTTAAAATTTTACTAACTCACTGAAATCCCTTTAAAAATGTCCTCAGTTCTTTATGATCTATTGCCATCTAATCTTTGTTGTGCAGTAGTTACTAGTATGAATCAAAAGATAACGTGTTCTTTCAAATTTTAATCTTTGAGATTTCCACTTAGCAAAATTGAAAGTTCAGTATACAAGCCTATGAATTTTAGCTCACACATATATGTCCACTTCGAAAAATTTTATGATTTTGCATTTGAGGTAATTGATGTGTAAAGTATACAATTTAGGCAAAGGTCATATTTTGCCCAAGAGGTAGGGTTGTCTCAGTCCTAATTGATTCATGACTATCTGTTCTCTCTGGCTTACATGTAAACCTCCACTGAGAAGTAACTGACTGTATTTGTGATGGTTTATTGTTACACTCTTTTTTTTGCACACACTGATTTGTGATTTTGCCAACACCATACTGCCTTGCTGGTGATAGCTTTATAACAAGTCATAAAAATGGTGTATGAGTCCTTTAAATTTATTCTTTTTTTAAATTTTTTATTTTATTAATTTATTCTTGTTACATCTCTATGGTTATCCCATCCCTTGTATCCTCCCATTCTTCCCTCCCTCCCATTTTCCCCTTATTCCCCTCCCCTATGACTGTTCCTCAGAGGGATTACCTCCCCCTGTATATGCTCATAGGGTATCAAGTCTCTTCTCGGTGACCTGCTATCCTTCCTCTGAGTGCCACTAGGTCTCCCCCTCCAGGGGACATGGTCAAATGTGAGGCACCAGAGTACATGAGAAAGTCATATCCCACTCTCCACTCAAGTGTGGAGACTGTTCTGACCATTGGCTAGATCTGGGTAGGGGTTTAAATTATACTGCAATTTAAATTTATTCTTATCTTCCAAAATTAGCAAAGTTGTTCTGTGCCTTCCCACATGAACTATATAGTCAGCTAATTAAGCTGGTGGTGTTTTGGTTATAACTGACTCATATCAGTATGTCCACCTTCACTGCATCAAGTTTTCCAATCAATGAACCTGATTTCTCTCTAGTTTAAAAATGTTTTCTGCTATCTTTCTTCAGCATTTGTTATATGATTATAACATCCTGGTATTTCTGGGTCCTTATACACAAAATTAATTTCTTAAAGTTATTATAAATGATATTGCCTAAGAAATGTGCTGTAAATAGAAATAGGACAAATATTTATGTGGTGGCCAGGCATACTAAAATTATTCAAAGTTGCTTAGTAGTTAGGGGAAATTTTCTCTTTTTAACAGATTGAAGTTTTCTATACAAACAGTCATGTTATCTGCCAAAAGGAAAAGTTTTGTAAGTTACAGCATTGTCCAGGATTTCCTTTATGGCATTGCATAAGAGTGGTGAGAACTGTGTGCATGTTTTATTCCCAATATTAGGAAAGAAAGTATCCAGTCTCTGACAGCTAAGTATTTTGTTATAGGAATCATATTGAGAAAGTTTTCTATTTGTAATTTCCTGAAATGATAACTAATTTGTTCAGCTATTTTTAAAACTTGTATTGGTATTATTTTGTGATTTTTTTTCTTTATAGACTGTTAAAATGGAGGAATATAATGATTCAGTTTTGAAAATGGAACCAGCCATGCGTTTCTAGGATAGACACCACTTAGTCCTGGTGTATTTGAGAGAGAGAGAGAGAGAGAGAGACAGAGACAGAGACAGAGACAGAGACAGAGACAGAGACACACAGAGAGAGACAGAGAGAGAGACAGAGAGAGAGACAGAGACAGAGAGAGACAGAGACAGAGAGACAGAGAGAGAGACAGAGAGAGATGCTGCATTTAATTTGTTAATATTTTACTGAGGATTTTTTTGCATCTACATTCCTGAGGGACATCTGTTTATATTTTTGTTTCTTATGTTATCCCTTTCTCTTGGTGAATGGCTGAATGTATTAGGGTTATTTATAGGAACATGGGTGAGGGGGGTTACTTACAGAAGCATGGGCAATTCAAAACCAGTACCACTGAAAAGTCTCATGGCAGTGTGGGTGGTGAGCATACCCCACAGTGCCATAACTGGAGTCCCTCTTCTGTGATCCTGATTTGATTTTGATATTAAGGTAAAGCTGGTCTCACAAAATAAGGTGGGAGGTCATCTCCCCAGCTCCTAGCTTTTGAAGGTATTACATAGGTTCTCTGTAGTTTTTCTTTTTAATATTTTGCAGAACTTACCAATAAAACCATCTGGGACTAGGATTTTATTTTTCTTAAAATGTCTATTATTAAATTTTTAATGTATAGCCTGGTGTGGTGGTGCACACCTTTAATCCAAGTTCCCAGAGGCAGGTGGATAGCTGTGAATTTGAGGCCAGTCTGGTCTACAAAGCAAATCCAAGACAGCAATGCTACACAGAGAAACCTTGTCTCATAATACCAAAAAACCAAACCAAACCAAACCAAACCAAACTGAACCAAAAAACTCACAAACAAATAAAAACCCAAATCATATTAATTTCCTTAGTATCAAGACCCATATGTGTATGTGTGTAAACATATATTACATACATATGTAAATATGTATATTACATATATATATTATACATATTTACTTCATATTAGATTAGTTTAGACCAGTAGTTCTCAATTTTCCTAATGCTTTAATATAGTTCCTCATGTTGTGTTGATCCTCAATCATAAAATTATTTTTATTACTGCTTCATAACTATAATTCTGCTTCCATTATGAATCATAATATAAATATCTGTGCTTTCTGATGGTCTTAGATGACCCCTGTGAAAGGGTCATTTGACAATCCACAGGTTGAGAACTGTTGGTTTAGAAAATTTATAGGTTTAAAGTAATTGGTCCACATATTTCATTTATGTTGTCAATTTTATATGATGTGGACTTCTTAGTGGTACTTACTCTTTTCTGTTCCAATGTCTTTATGGTCTTTAAAAATATTCTCTCCTTTTTATTTTATAAGATTTTATTTTTGGCATATACACTTATATTATTACACATAAATAAAATAATTTACATAAAGCAAGAAGAACCATGAACTATCAGGAATGTTACATTCAAGGTGTTTTGCTTAATTGTATTTGGCAACCTTGCATAAAACAGCTTTCCTATCTTGGTGAGTCTCGAATTCTGAATGAAAATCAGTATTTATCATATCTCATCTCTATCAACTTAAAACATCTGTCTAGACCTAAAGACATCTTAACCCCTAAACAACGAAGCTTAATTGCAAGACTAAACTATCTGGTGTTCAACCCCATCAGAGTCTTGAGAAGGAGTAAAAGTTAATTACTTGAGTGAACCAGAAGTGCAGGTTAGCAGCTTCTCAAATGAGAAGACAGAGACAGTTTACTGCTTAAACAATCACTTAACACTTCATCTTCAGCCTTCTGGCCCAATATATCTGACAGACATATTTGTGAGGCAGGAACTATGAGCACTTGCTTACCCTGTCTTGGCAGATTTTGGCCGTTGACTCTGCCTGCATCCAAATTTGCCCATTTTTAGGCAGAATTCTGTTTGTGGCAGAAACAAGGACATTTTGCCCAGTGGCTTGTTTGCCACATTTGAAGCCATCTCCATAAGAACATTCTTTGATGCTCATCATCTTCTTTGAGGCAGGCTGGGTGTTGCCAGGCGTTAACCTGTCTTATTGTAAATGTATCTTTAAAATAATAAATAAAAATTTAAATGCCATATTCTGTATGTCTCTGAGGCTTTTGAAGACCTTATCTAACAATTTACTTATCTATAGGATCATATCTTCATATTTCTGATATATATATATATATAATTTTTGTTACTCACAAATAAGGTTATTTTTAATTCACTGGTATAGAAGCCTGCATATTGATGAAAAAAACAAGTTCAATTTTGACACATAGGTATAGAATTCAGATTCTTTATGTCTATTTTCAGAATCTTTGCCATACACTTACACCTGACACCTGTACGTACCATTCAGTGGTCAGTCTAAGGCCAGGGCCATGCTGTGGCTTTACTTTTCAGGGTCTCTGGTGGGATAAAGGCTAGATCCATGCAAGCGCAGCATGGGATGCCTCCAGGAAGCAAGGCTCTAGGCTCCTGTTTCTGCATGGTTTCATCATTCCCCTGTTTGCTGAAATTCTTTGCTGTTACTGTTGTTTCTTTCTCCTCAGACAGCTGGTATCTTTATTAGTTATGTCCCCAGATAAGCAACAGAGGGATTGTGAGGTTCACCCCATTTTCTCATGTCTTGAGGGCAGAGCTTACCCTTATAGAGAGGAACTCACTCCTTCCTCAGAATTAGGAATTATGGCAAATAACCCCTTGCTCACTCCTGGAGCCCCGTAATGATGCTTGTCCATGATCTCTCTGTCACGCACTTTTCTATTGCTGCGATAAAATATCCTGACAAAAGCAACAGGGAAAGAAGGGATTTGGGTTCACAGTTCAGAGTACAAGCCAGTTGTGATGGGGACATAAAGGCCGGAGGAGCCAGAAGCAGCCCGTCCCATTACACCTGCAGCCTGGGGGAAGAGAGCATTGCTTGTGCATAAGTCATTCTCGGTTCCATACCATCCAGGATTGCAGCCAGGAGAACACTGCAGCCATCCAGAGTCTTCAAACCTCAATGGACCTTCTCAAGACAGTCCCCCGCAGGCATGCCTAGGGGCCCCTCTTTCAGATGCTTCTAGATCTATTGTGTTGAAAACTGATATAAAGCCTCAAAAGTTGTCTCTATTCTTGATGGCCCTATTTAGAGATTTAGATTGGTTTGGGTTTATGATGGGGCATCAGTGATGAAAATGTGAACTACAAACTGGTGGTCCAGTGCCATTTTGAAGCCCGCTTCCCTCTACTTTACCTGATGCTATCTGATTTTTAGTCTTCATTTACTTGTGGATTGCAGATTTTATGCTACACTCAGCAGGAGATAAAGGGTAGAATGTGCTTAGTCCATCTTCCTGGAACTGGGTAGACATTTTTATTAGATTGGGGGATGGTGGGCCTTGAACTGAATGGGACTTTGTAATTATAAAGTTGGCAGAGAACACTGAGTACCCCAGGGGAATAGCGGTGCTGGTGGGATTATTTAGGGATCAGAGTTAAACAGCTTCACCCAGGGACACCCCAAATCCCACACTCATCATCTCCCATCACTGCCAAGCTGTCTCGGACATCTTACATTAATGAATTATGGCTCTTTTTTAACTCAGAGAAGTCACTTTCCATAAGCCTGAGTATTGCAAGGCTGCATGACACACATGACAGAATTTCACTTTGATGAACATAAACATTAGTGAGCATCAAACGCTCACTGTTCAGTTGTCTGTTGACAGTTTGCTTTGCCACCATTTGCCAATCGCACTATTATCTCACGCAGTGCACGCCAGTGAGCCAGCCTAAAGACTATTCCATAGAAGATTCTCAGGTGAAGCAGAGAACACCTTAACTTTTGTGGCTTTGCTCTCAGTTGCTCAAATTTTTCCTTTAGATTGCTAGTTAAGCAACCCAGGAGGGTGTTGAGGTGGTGAGCGTCTACACTGCTCTGATGTGCACACAAGATGATTACATGTAATTTGCTGGAATCCCTCCTGCATTTATGTTACCAGCAAATGTCCTGTAAGCAGTTTAGTTGTTCACACACTGAAAAGTATGTGGATTAGCGTGGGAAAGCTCTGTGTGGGAATTGGGGAAGATCAAGGACACTGGCTGACCTTGTTGAATCTGATTTTCTCCTCCCAATGATCAGCTTAGAGTAAGAAAATTGCCCTGAAATGGACTTAAGAGACAATTAACCTAATCCATGAGTAAGAAAAAATAAATAGTAAAGGAGATGTTCCAGGTTTTGTAGGTAGTAGATACCAACTGTAGGTCGACATGATATGTCCCCTATTTTCCTACCTGTTGTGTCGTGTTTACTGAACAGTTCTGTAGCACCTTACACAGCTAGCATGGTGTTAAGGGTATTCCAAGTGACCAACTCTAATAGATACACAGGAAACTTACAGTCTTTTGGGGCCTGTACCCTGCCTTAGTTTCTATTTCGGGCTGTTGCATTCTTTTATAGACTTATTCACAACTTTGGCTTGAAGGTCAGGAGGGGCTAAAGGGAGAGGCTTCGTCACCTGGCACTTTGGTCGCCATCACAGGCTTTCTTGCTGCTGTGTCCTCACTTGTGTGATCCACAACAGTAACAAAGAGAAATATTCCCGGAGAGCATACATGGCTAGCTCCAGGCTGATGACTGGGTTTGGCTGGGTCTCTGTCCCTGGTGAGCCTGTGAAATGAGTAACTGGTAACTGATTGTATTATAGAATTTATTCCAAGCTGGAAAAAAAAAAAAAACCCACATAACCGGAGGTCAGCTTGTTTTTTCTTTTTCTTCTAGTTTGTATTTATTGCTCTTCCTTCCTTCCTTCCTTCCTTCCTTCCTTCCTTCCTTCCTTCCTTCCTTC
>OU015756.1:27716923-27728032 GCA_907169655.1 Acomys percivali | reverse complement strand
AGAGAGAGAGAGAGAGAGAGAGAGAGAGAGAGAGAGAGAGAGAGAGAACACTAAACCTCGCCCCCTCACACACACTTCCACTCATGTTCAGGAGAATTTTCATTTGCAAGGCTTATAGATACTACAGAATTAACTGCTGCAGCTCACAGCTGGACGTGAGAGGGTGTTCCTGGGGGTGGGATCGTGATTCTTAGCAAGCAAACTAACTTTTCCTTAATGGTTCCTATGAACTCTGAAAAACGGTCAGGGAATGGAGCTGAGCCTGCTGGGGCTCACAGAGTTGATGCTGATGGTGGAAGTCTTTTAGAGAAGCAGCAGAGGTCTAGTGAGAAGCCTGGCTTCTGTGGCTGGCTAGAGCTGTGTGGACCTCCCAGCGACCAATCTCAAGATAAACACCACTCTCCATTGTACTTAGAGTTTGCACTGCACTTAAATTTATTGATTTATTTATTTTATATTTTATCACAAACATTGTAGCTGGTGAAAATGGAATTATCCTGGTGGTCTTCCTGGAAAACCAGCTCTGCGGTCTTGGCTTGATTTGGCTATCAGAAAATGGGAATTAATGGTGCATTAGAGAAATGTCAGATGTATACAAGGCCATTTTATTTTGCTTTTATGGTAAAGGTAAACCTGTCTAGCATGACCCCATGTATCCTGTAAAGTCCACAGGGCGGAAGGAGTGTTTAGAATTTAACAGTTAGAAGTTCTCAATTCCCAAAGCAAAAGTTGTCATGCCCAGGTATGTAGTACATGGTCCAATGAGGCTGGTGTGACTGCCTGCTCTATAGGAATAAATTACTGTCAGAGCAAAAGAGAGCAATAGATAACAGCTGTTGGTATAGTTTGTGTTTTGACTATCCCACAGAGGTCATGGGGATAGTTTTATGTCAACTTACCACAAGCTAAAGTTTGTGAGAGGAGGGAACCTTAATTAAGCAAATACTTCCATAAGGTTGAGTTGTAGACAAGCTGGTCTTTTTCTTAATTAGTGATTAATGAAGAGGCCCAGCCAACTGTGGGTGGTGCCATCCTAGGCTTCTGGTCCTGGGTTGTATAAGAAAGCAGGCTGAGCAAGCCAGTAAGCAGCACCCCTCCAAGGCCTCTGTATCAGCTCCTGCCTCTAGGTTCATGCCACATCTGTCCTGGCTTCCTTCAGTGATGAGCCACAGTGTGAAAGCACGAACCAGATAAACCTTTTCCTCCCTGGCTTGCTTTTGGCCATGGTGTTTCGTCATAGCAATAGGAACCCTGATTAGGACAGGTTCCCAGGGTGGCATATTGGGAAGAGATTGAGCCTTGCTGTAGTAGGATCGGAAGCCCTTAGGTCTTAAGGATCAGTGTGTACTTAAAGAAGAATATGGGTGGACACTAGGCCTTTCTCTTGCTTTTTCTCCTTTGATTCAGCAGTTTGCTATGCCATGTGTTCCCCATGGCTGCCATCTGACACCTGCACAGAGGCAGGTGGGATCACATGAGACTTATGGCAATAGAACACCTCAGACAGTGAGATGAAACAAACCTTTTCTTCTAATAAGATGATTATCTTGGATATTTTGTTAAACTTATGGGAAACTGAACACTAATGTCTCTGATCATAGGGTTGAGATAACAGTTCAGTGTTTTTCACTTTAGTAAGACACTATTGGGTATGAGATGGGTTTTTGTTTTGTTTTGTTGTTGTTGTTTTTGTTGCTATTGGTTTGTTGTATATAAAAATCTTGTCTGTATTATGACAAAATACATTTGGTCTTGTTCTGTTCTTTTTTCTTTTGAAAGTTATTTGGAAAGAAAATCTTTATCTGCTACTGTGTTCACAGAGTTTATGCCTTGGAGAAAGGATGAGGCAGAAGACACAAATATACATAACCTAAGTGTCATTTCTCGGCACTCTGTCATATGGCGAGCAGTTTGTGTGAAGTTTGATCCCAGTATATAAAATATTTTTCACCTATGGGGGGGAAGCAACTCTTATCTTGGCATTCCAAGGAACACTAATTTAATTTCTTCCAGAAAAAAATTGTAAGATCGAAAAATTTACTCCATATCCAATAGAACATCAGTTTGGGGGTGGCTTGAAGGCTCACCTAAGAGGATAAATGTCAAGATGACAGCTCCAGTTATGATGACACTTTAAAGTATGAGATAGATTGTGTCTGTTGGCTGTGTATGAGATAAGTGAGAGGTGTAGCTGGGGAGGAGAACACCTAGAGACAGAAGACGTCAGCTTGTATTCTAGTCTCTACTAGAGAGTAGTGGGCTTTCACGGAAAAGGAATTAGGTGACCAGTCAAAGTAACCTTGACAGTGTTAGGGTGTCAAAAATGTAGAAAAAATTGAATATATTCCAATTTAAGATATGATGAAAAGACTGATCTGTTTAAAGGGAAATAGTCAACATTTTGTCTGGTATCACTGAGTACAAAACTGGGTGCAGGGTGGCTATGGCAGGACTCAGTCATCTCAGGGCAGTTTCCTGTTAGTAGAATAACTCCAGAGTTATTGAATAGCACCCCCAATTTTTTTCCTGGATTCTAAGAATCACAATGTATTGGTGGTTGTTTGAAATTTAATAGAAAAGCTTGGGTTGTAGTATCGTTACTCTGCCACAAAATCACCTTGATACAAGTGACTGTTAGTAGCTCTTCATTGTAGATTGTGTTTATGTCTAGTAGGACATTGCTAAAATCGGGTTTGAAACATTTAATGCATTTTGCATAAATTTGTGGAAGACAGTGTAAATGACTTTTCAGTTTCTATTTGGGTAATTGAAATGTGTCTCAGTGGTCATATAATTGCATGGCACAGAAATTAAAAGACTATTTAAAGGTTAAAGAAATAATGCTAATTGAGGAGGGTGACACAAAGAGTGTATAGAAGATGAAGATACTTACTATCAACCAGGAAAATCAGCATTTTAGAATCTTCATTCATGTGTTACTGTGTTAAGTGAGTTTATCTCTTGATTTGGTTAGCATTAAAATATTCCTGAAAGTTGTCAGGTTAAAAGGAAATCTCTTGAAATATGTCAGCTCAATGTTGCTTAATTTTCTTTCTTTTTAAAATATACTTGTTCATGTTGTGTTTATGGGGAGTTCATAGGCCAGGATACACTTGTGTGGATGTCAAAGAACAGCTTGGAGGAGTCTGCCATGTTGGTGCTGGGAATTGAACTGGCATTGTCAGGTATTACAACAAGCACCTTTACATGCTGAGCCATCTCATCTACCCTACCTTGCTTTCTTAAATGGCTATTTTCTCCTGTTTCAATATGTCCTCTGAGAATCTAAAATTATCCTTCTAAAACGTTGATAAAATATACACTGAGCTACTGGGGATAGCACCTCCAACTCCATCATGAAAACAGACTCAAGCTGAAATGATCATAAGGCTTTCTAAACAACCTGATTCTTAATTAAAGCTTCATATGCCTTGAAGGATGGCTTGGAAAGTAGCAATAATGTACTTGGATTCTTCAATCTATGTAGATTATTATGTACAAATTATGATGAAAACAAACTGAGTTCACTTAAATGGGGTGTAGATAATATATCAGCAATGGTCCAAATACTATTAACTCTATAACATACACACCACGAATAACTCATCCTTTCAGTTCTATTCTTCAGAATATAGAGAATTTACTTTATTTTATGACATCATGCATTTTTGTTCTTGGGAAGGTAGATGCTAGTAGGAATGCACTCTTAGTCTGGGAATCTGCTATCATTTACCTTACTATGTTTCAATAGACACTAATGCTGAAGTAGATACTGAAACTTCCATTTATAAAGAAGGAAACATGAGCTATAGGTAATATGGATCAATGGCTTCAAGTTGAGAAAAACAGATAACTGGACTGGGGCTTTTAATTTAGATGGTTCTAGAAATGATTTTATCTTTTTACCAACTCTATGAAAAGTCTGACTAACACAAATCAAAATCATTGTTTATGACATTTTAAAATCTCAGCTGTAATTGTTTTTAATGAACACAATTAAACTGAGGGGAAAAAACTTTTGCCAAGCACATGCCTTTAATCTCAGCACTTAGGAGGCAGAGGCAGACATATCTCTGAGTTTGAAGCTAGCTTGGTCTACATAGTGAGTTCCAGGACAGCCAGGGCTACACAGAGGAACCCTGTTTCAAACAAAACTAAGTAACAGATAAAAAAAAAAAAGGACCTTTGTCAAAATGTATAGAGTTGAGATCACTTTCAGTTTAAAGCATAGGTTATGTCCAATTACAGTTTTGCAGTCTAAATATCTTCATTGGTCACTTTTAAATGGTTGAAAGTGTAACCGCTGAAGGAAGCAGGTGGTGCCGTTAATGGAGAACTCTGCTGTGAATTTTAATGCTCAATTACCCCATCTTTAACCTGTTTTTCCTCTTGCTGTGCGTGAGGGCCCCTTGTGTGACATTTATGGTTTAGTTATCCTACATAATGGCATTATGATGGGTGAAGCTCTAGGCTGGAGACGTCAGAAACTGGGATTAATCTTAAATATGCCAGAAGCTCTCTGTGTGCATTGTAAGCACTTAAGATCTCTTTAAGGCTCAACTGAAAAAATGAATTAGAATAGACAGTAAGTAGGTTGGATAAGTTTGGTAAAGTTTACATCCTGTTCTACAACTTATAAAATATGTGAAAAAAATTCTAGATTCTACAGTGATGTGTTTTAAATGTACTTACCCAAGGCAGTACATATGTACTGTTTCAGGACCACAGGATGTGTCCCATTTCAGCATCAATCTGAAGAAGAAACAGAATGTTCTGTAGTTTATCAAGTGCTTTACTTGTAGGCTACTTGATCATGAAAGACTCACTGCATTTTGAAACCTTGTCCGGGAGTAAGACTCTTGCGAAAATGCAGACCTTCATTGTCATTGTTGTTAGCCATGCTTTACATTGGTTCAGTTCTGTTCTGCTTTCTCTTGCCAGCCTTGCCTAACCAAGACCACGCATATATCCATGTGGATACCAGAGCACACGTGTGCATGCACGCATGAGCACACACACAACACATCATTTCAAAGAGGAAAGAATGGTTGTGGGTATCACATGTTTCACAAAGGAGGCCGATGAGATGGAAAGACATTTGCCAAGTTTAACTATAAGGATGTTGGTGTGACTGGCTTGGTAGTGGTATTGTCTGGCTTCTGGTGACAGCATATCATTACCAACACAGTCACACCAATAGTCCTGACCCAGGAGCTGAGTGATTCAGAGAATTATAGGGAATCAGAGGACAGGGAAACTGTTTGGCCAAGAGAATAGTAAGAAAGGGAAGAAAGAAAATTCTAAAGAAGTATTTAAAGCATTATATTTATTAGTTTTGACATAAGGAAAAACAACTTTAGTATAAATTGGACAAATTCAGCAAAAAGGAAATGGCGTCTTATTCAAGGAAGGGAACTCGATGGAATTTAGAGTGAGCACTACCAACATGGGACAGACCTTGCTGTTAATATTTTAATAATAGTAAGTTTGGATTTTCGGTTAATAACTGTTTTTGGTATCGACACTTTCCTTTTGCCATGACTAGCTAGTTTTGGTTATATGGAAATCTATGACACTAGCATGAAGAAAAAAGAAGCAGGAAGCTAAGAAACACATGGTTCCCAGGACATTGTATGATCTGTTTCATTTAGTCCATTTATAGCATGTATTTAAATGTATATAGTTGCCTTAGATTATTCTATAAGTATTTATGCAGAGAGCTATTGCTATCTAGTTTAACATATCATAAAATCTCTACCAAGAACCGTATTAACCTAAAGGCCGTATGTCATGTAGAGTACGCAGTTGGAAAGAGCAAGGCAGGTAGAGAGCATACATCACTGAGACTGCCAGCCCAGCACTTGCTTCTGTTTACTAGATTTTAGTGAACAACTCTGTCAATTGCAGCTGTTTTCTGACACCATGAAGCAGATGTATTTTGCTGGATTATTCTCAACCAGGGTCCAGAAATGGAGTGGGGAATAGCAAAAGTCCCAGAACTATCATACCTTCAATTAAAGTCAAAACAAAATGCAGTGTTGCTCTGACCTTTGGTCTCTTGTAATAAGTTAAGTGGCAGTTGGAGAGCAATAGGCACAATGAGTGCAAATGGAACTCTTAAATTCTGTCAACAACCAACACAATCTGGTGGAGTAAGGCAGACTCTGAGCTGTTAACTGAGATATGAGGAAAGTCCCTCAGTATCTTGGAAGCCAGTATAGCCCAGGTCTAATGTCAGTGAGGTAACACAGGTAAACTGGGCTTCCCACTGCAGCCTATAAGAGACAACCAAGACACCTTAGTAGTAGTGAATAGGGAAACACCACATAAAGGTCATCTCTTGTACAAAGTTAAAAAATAATGATGTGTTTAAAAATGATTACCATTTTAACATTAAAAATGTTTCTTTACAAAAATAATTCTTACGGTGAATAAATACTTACGTGGCATTTTCTTATTATATCAAAGCAAATTAAATGTAGCCTTTTATAGTTAAAATATAAGAAAATGGGCCGATGCTACTTTCCTACAAGTATTTCTGTTTATCAGTCTACTCACAGTGGGTAACAGCAACCAAGGGCCTCACACCCAACAAAGATGAGACTAACCTTGTTTCTTAAAGCTTGCTGCACTTAATACTTTTGGCAGACATCTCCCTTCACTTCTCAGAGAGTGCCACCTGGAAACTATTTTTCTTACTTCCTTTCCTAAGACAACCAGCAAGATCACCACCATTCAGGAAAGGCTGTCGCATGTGCACACTTTAGGAACATTCAGAACAGTCACGAGAGCGCTGGAATTTTGGAGTACTCTTGCCTCCGAGAAACAGCGCGAGCCTTTCCTACCTGTGAGCTGCAGTAGAGCGGGGGTGAGTTTATGGAGCAGCACTTGGAGGCGAAGTCTGAGTGCTTGTCCACCACGTCCTGCACCTCTGCTGGGGAGGCATTGGGCATTTTGGTCTTCAGTCGCTCTGTCAGTCTGAAAAACAAAACAAAACAAAAAAAACAAACAGTTCTCTGTAAGGTTGAGCTGGAGGTATTGTAGAAACACTGCTTGAACAAAATAACAGCTATTTCAGATCATGTACAGTGGAAATAGAAACCCTAATCGTGGAGTGGATTCTGGGTGAGCCATGCTGAAGTTAGAATTGAAATCTACGCCTTGCTCAAAGTTGTTCAAGCAAACAGAAGTTGCCGCTGAGTTTGAAAGGCCATTGTTGCCCCTTTTGGTAGCGCGTTATTACAACGCAAGTGATGCCTTTTTCTATTTTTCCTGATGTTTCACTTTTCTTCAGCGTTAAATTTCAAGCTTCTTTAAAAATGCATCCTTCACTGGCCTTGATTTGACTTTCATGCTTTCCCTTCTTTGTGCCTCAGTTTGCCGCCTTTGGAACTCACTACGCAGATTGAACTGAAATGAGACCAGCATCCGTTGGCCCTTGTTGCCAGGTTTTTCACTAATTCACTTTTAAAATGATTATAGGATAGAGATTTTCCCCCCAAGAACCCAACACCATGTCTTTCATATTTTTGTGGCCAGCTATTTTATTGTTGATGTCTACTTACAGTGAACTGCTTCCTCTTCAATCAAGATGAATAATGGCTGTGATGGGTGGTTGATATATGTTTTATTTCCAGTTTATAAGGAACACACGCTAGTGATGGCTGGCATCAGACCAGCAGAAAACCTTGTCAGAGAACAAATGTTGGCAGGTACGCCCAGGGGCATGGATACTGGCCAAGCATATGTTCCTTGGCCATGTTGAGTCAAGTCCCCACACATAATTTTTATTCTTTTGTCTGTGTTCTAATTGGCCCCTCACCTAGTAGCCATGACATACCCAGTACCCCAGAAAAGAGTTATCATCATTCTTTAAAACCTTTAAAATCCCAACCCTTCTCTATCTTCCACTCACTACATCCTACATGTTCACTTACACTCTTCAATCCCAAGAACAAGACAAGCACAACAGACACATTTTGGAGGATGAAGCCACAAAACCAGCCGCTTACTTTTTCTTGTACTCAGTAAATGTGCTCTCAGAATAGTCTGCACACATTTCCTGCCCCTTTTCAATGAAAGAAGTTAGTTGCTTCTTCAGTAGTGGACTCTGTGGGAAAAAAATATTGCTCATCAATATCCCTTGTGTGGAAATACTGTCCCTTGAGGCCAGTAGATCAGAATTCCATGTCCCTACCCCAGGCATCAACAAATACTTCTTTCTTTCTTTCTTTCTTTTTTTCATAAAGCCAGTTAGTAATGATTTTAGCTTTTGTAGGTTATATGCGATCTGTATTATAGATATATTTTACTCTGCACGGTAGAGGTCATATATGACATACAAACAACATGCATGGTGGTGAGCTAATGCAACTCAACGGTCACTGCAATTTGAATTTTACTTAATTTCAACATCATGAAATACCTATCTTCTTTGGACTTTTTCCCCTTAGTAAATACAAAAAATACCACAAACTGTGTTTCCATTGTTAGCTTGCAGGGCATACATAAGTATGCAGTGGGCCAGGTTTGATCAGTAAACTTCAGTACTCCAATTGTGGCCCGTGTTATTATTGATAAAGAAACTTAGAGAAGTGTACCTGAGTGCTGAAACAGGTCACGGAGTCCTGAGTGTTGTCACAGCACTCACTAAGGGTTTTCAGCGTGGTACCCAGCGCTTTGCTGAGGAATACCTCAGGAACCCGAGTCCTTCTGCTTAGTTCAAATGTATACCTGGCAGAAAAGGAGAGGATGCTTTTCAAGGTGTGTCTGGGGGGGAGGGCGTCCAGAATCGGAGATGGAATAATCTACCACAGAGGCAGAGCGAGCACCTTGTTTCTGCTTGCCCGCTGCTCTGTTTGAGGCAGTCTTACACCACACAGCCCAGTTCACTCTGTAACTCACAGCCTAGCTGGCAGGTCCTTCATCCTGGATCCTCTGTCTCACTTCCTGCCTCAATCTTCCTAGTGCTAAGATTTCAAGCATTGACTGGCATGCCTGTATTTTTTGCTATTTGTTAATTTACTTTAATTTTATTTAAAGTATAATCCTTTTCTTCTTTCTTCTCCCCTAAACCCTTCCCATGTCTCCCCTACTCCCTTCCAAGTTCACGGCATCTTTTCCTTTGATTATTACTGTGTTCTATATGCATGTGTGTGAATAAATACATCAATGCAACCTGCTGAGTCCTCTCACTGTTGTTTGTAGAACATTATATTTAAATGATTTATTACAAACTGACTCCTTGTAGAGTAGCTTTAGATTAGACAATGTTTTCGTGAAAATATTTTATTAATGCTTGGTTTAATAACTGAACACATATAACACATGTAACAACACATATAAACATATCACAGCACTTTAAGCTCACTCATATGGACATGTCCTGTGTGTGAGGATAACCCAGTTCTTCCCCATGGCTAATGTTAGTTGGGTACGTCAAAGGAAGTTTTCCATATGTAAATTTATGCAAAGTCTTCCATTTTGGCTTATCTAATTGCTTTCTATGAATTTATCAAATCAATTATTATTTATTATTATTTATAAGAAAAATGTAATTTGTTTTAGTTCTGTCTAAATTCTGCTTTCTTACATGGGCAACTGACATTCTAGTAGCCCTTTTCAAGCTGTTTATAAACAATTTTTATGGTACAAGTGTGGAGATATTCATTATATATATGTATATATGTCATATTGTATATTTGTTTCACTATTTCTTTCTATTTAGTGTCTTTTTAAGTGGCAGTGAATATCTATACTGTTAAGAAAAGAACATTCTAAATTTGATGTCTTACTTATTATCAAATGGTTATTTCCCAAAAGTTTGATAAACTTTTAGATTTTTTGTGACTTGTGACTTGGAATAAAATATAGTCAAACTGGGAGATAAAATGCCATGCATTAATGTTGCCATTATATGCATGGAACATTTTACACTATAAACCATTTATGTTGACCTACTAGGAGTATCTCTTTCCTTTTTTCCTTTCTTTCTTTCTTTCTTTCTTTCTTTCTTTCTTTTTTTATTTTATTTTATTTTTTATTTTTTTATTTTTTTGAGATAAGGTTTCTCTGTGTAGCCTTGTTGTCCCAGACTCACTTTGAAGACCAGGCTGGCCGTGAACTCACAGAGATCTGCCTGCCTCTAACTCCCCAAGTGCTGGGATTATAGGTATGAGTCACCACGCTGGGCAGGGGGTGTTTTTCAAGATAGGGGTTCTCTGTGTAGCTTTGGCTGTCCTGAAACTTAACTTTGTAAACCAGGCTGTCCTCAGACTCAGAGATCTGCCTGCCTCTGCCTTCTGAGTACTAGGGTTAAAGGCATGTGCCGCCACTGGCCAGCTTTAGGTGCCTTTCTTAGTGGCCACCTCTGCACTAAGTAAGGCAGTGTTGTTATTCTCAAGGCTAAGCCCCTTTGCCAATGCACAGTAATCTCAAGAGACAGATTTAGGAGTCATAGGCTCTTCCTTCCTTATCCAAGTTTAAAGACTTGGAGTAACTTAAAACCAATTAACAAACACTTAAATTCTGTAGAAACCATATAAAGTGACTTGTGTTTGAAAAGAGGAACAGCTTCCTTCCCTTCAGTCTGGCCCTCTACAGAGGTGCCTTCATCCTGCCTTAACAGAAACGCATCACACAACACTCTACTTACTGGTCCTTGGCTTGGGTGGTCCCCTGACCACAGAGGTCTTTCTTTGTGGGCAACTTGATAGCCGGCAATTGCAGTGGTTCGGCGGCCGGCATGAAGTAGGTGCACATAAAAATGTCCATGGGTGTGCTTTCTTGACAGCACTCTTCAAACTTAGAGTTCTTGGTGGATAAGTTGTTGCATATTTTTACTGTGTGTTCAGGCAGCTATAAGGAGGGAGAACAGTGGATCTGTGCAATTAGTGTTCTTGTTGGTCTGACCAAAAATAGAACTTAGCCTTTCAAGCACTGATGTGATATTCATAAATGTCAGTGTGAATGCTCTTAGGAAACAAATTGATGCAATACTTAGGAAGTGAGTTTGTTAATACATAAGAGTTTATCATATAAAGTCCAATTTCACCTCTGAAAGAGAGAGAGAGAGAGAGAGAGAGAGAGAGAGAGAGAGAGAGAGAGAGA
>OU015756.1:27699573-27716913 GCA_907169655.1 Acomys percivali | reverse complement strand
AGAGAGAGAGAGAGAGAGAGAGAGAGAGAGAGAGAGAGAGAGAGAGAACATGTGTGTGGTATTTATGAAAAGTCCACATCAAAATCCAGTACTTTATGTTAATAAAAAAACAAACAGAATAATTTATGCTTAAAATAATTAGGATAAAGAGAACTATAGTGATAGAAAGTATAGCATTGCTTAAAATACTGAAAAGCCAACACAGAGGCAATACTGGAAGATTAGTTAAAAATATGATACACCCCAGGAGATGACATAATGCATACACTTGGCAATCCAGTGTGCTGCGGGATATTTGATCTCACTGTGAACCCCGTGATTGTGTACTGGAAAAACCTGCTTCTAGTTGTGGTGTGGCTCAGCCCTAGCAGAGACATTTAATCCAAGAATTTTCTGTAGACAGGATTAAATAAAGTTAGCCCTACGTCAAGAGGTGGAGCAAGCAACCAGTTGACAAAAAGAAGAGCAGAGTGAGAAGTCTGGAGGACTCATAGAAATAGAAAGATGCACAGGAGGTATAAAGGAGGGATTCAGGTCGAAGAGTCTTTAAGACAGCGTGGAGAAGGAGAAGGGCCCTTTTCCTTCTGGGATTTCAGCTGAATAGGAAGTCAGCTGGGTGCTTGCTTTGCCTCTTTGAGCTAGCAGGATTTCACTCCAGCATCTGGCTCCTGAGTCTTTTTTTGGTAAAATCGAACATTTGGGATTTTTGTTTTAAAACCACACCAGTGGGATCCTATTGGCCATCATACATTAGCATGCATTTGCAAAGCATATATGCACACGATTGTGTGTTTGAAAGGGAAAAATATGTCAACAAGGCCTTAGAGACTGGTCTTCATCTAATGTAATTATCTGAAGCTGTACCAACTCCAGAAAATCATGCAAGTTGAGAAAGTAGGAAAAAAATCTGATATGCTTATCAAACTGTACAAAGTATAATAAAAACATTACTGGGCTTGGATAGTTTTAGCACTAATAAGACTTTATGCCATAAGTGAATTTTAAATTGTGTCCAATTTAAATGTAATACTGACAACTGGAATTAAATTTGAGTAACTGTGTGTGGGTAATGGATACTCCACACAGTGCAAGGCTTGGGAATCCAGGAATCTTGTCCTTGTATGTATGTGAATTTTGTCACTGATTGAGTGGTCCCAAATTACTGGTCCCCGTTAATCTGTTTCCTCATCTGTGATAAGAGTTGAGAATGGATTTATATTTTATAAATGTCCATAAAGATACTATACACATGAAAAACAACTTAGAAGACTGTGTGGCAGTTAGCTCACAGTTCTCAGTACAGCACATGACAGTGATCACATGGGCCACCTTACCTCCTTGGCCATGCAGTCCTCTGAGGTGGACTCACAGCATCTGGACAAAATTTTAGTAAGGTCTTCAGCTAGTGGCAGAACATCCTCCAGGGTAGCAGTTGGCACTTTTTGGGCTAGTTTAATGAGATGGCTAAAGTGTTAAAAATGAATTTGTTAGATAACTAATTTTCTTAGTTTTCTAGCTTTCATTACAGATGTACTTCTGAGAGGAAGAATGTAGTCTTTTGGCATCAAGAAGTGAACGGGGCACATGTGACCTATGCTACACACTAAAGTTATAGTATACTCAAGAGTAAAACATCCCCAGCTAAGGTTTTCAAATATTCAGCCCTGAGACATTGCTCCCATTCTGTGTTGGACTGAAAGCAGTTCACAATGCCAGTGTTATGGGAGTGTGGCAGCTCACAGTCTATTAGGATGTTTTATAAAAATCTCTTTTAATTCAGTGGTTTTGTCAGCAGTTATAGAATGTTTTGTGTGTTCTGAATATTAGCTTCTGTCTAGACACAGTTTGCCAGTGGTTTCCCCGGCTTTGGTTTCCCTTGGTGGTTATGTCCTCTGGATAGAAGTTATAAAGTTTGATATGGTTTTTCTTGTTTTGCTTTTATTGCTTCTGTTTGATGATAAGATCTGAGGAATCATTGTTGAAGCCAAGGCCCTGTTTTCTTCTATGAGTTTTGTAATTATAGATATTACATTTAGGTTTTTAATATGTTGTAATGGTGTGAGCTAAGGGTCCAGCTTCATTCTTTTGCATATGAAGATCTAGTTTCTCAACATTGTTAGAGAAAGTACCATTACTCTGCTTCATACACTTAGCATCTTGGTAGAAAAATCATTGAACCAAATATACTAGTTTAGTTTTGGGCCTTCTATTCTGCTCAGAGATCTATACATCTCTTTTCATGCCAGTGGCACACTAACTTGGTTATTGTTCCTTGGTAGTTGCTTTAAGCTCAATGTTGTTTTTCTCAAAAGTGGTTTGTCTATCTGGAGTCCACTGAGGTTCCCTTATGATAAAGTATTCATTTCTAGATGGTGATGACATCTGGAGCTTGAATGTCCACCAAACGGCTATGTTAATTCTTTGAACTCAGGTGATGGTGCTGGAAGGTGGTGGCATCCTTGAGCAGCGGGCCTTCCCGGGAAGCCTTTAGGTCATTTGGAGTTAACTTTTAAAGGGCATAGTAGAACCTTTTCAATTCTTCTTGTCATTTACTTCTAGCTAAGATGTGGTGGTTTGCACTACTATATGCTGCCACCCAATGTACCACCAAAGGCCAAAATAATGAGTCCAACTTACTATAGACTGAAACCTTAAAGGCTGTAAGAAAAAACAAACAGTTCTCTGTATAGGCTGATTATTTAGATATTTGTTGCAGTAATATAAAGCTAACATAGACCTTTTTTTTTTAAGTCATTATGACTTCAAGAAATTGGCTTGACTATGTACATTGCTTTAAATAGCTCAATATTTTGTTTCATTTATTATTTTCAATATGTACTAATTTACATTTTGAGACAATGTCTTCCTATGTAGCCCAGACTAGTCTGGAACTCTCTATATAGCCTAGGCTAGCCTTGAACTTAAGACTACCCTCTTGCCTCAGGCCCCCAAGTGCTGGTATTGTAGCTCATCACCTCACTTGGCTTGTATAGCATTTTCACAGTTTTAAGTCTTCAAACCACATGCATGGAGTGCCTTTCCTTTTACTGTATTATCTTTGATTTCTTTGCGCATATATTATACTTTTCATTGAGAATATTTTTACAAAAAAAGAAAAGAAAAAAGAGAGAGAATATTTTTACAGCATAGTCTTGAAGCACTGATATATTTTATGTTTATATAGTATAGTTGAGATATTTTCTATTCTAGGACCATTTAGGGAATCTCAAATTTTCCTTATTAAAAATATAGCAGCAGTATTTTGAAACTTAACCTTTGTTCACATCAAAATGCTAATCCCTTGGGGTAAATTCCTAGACAATAATGCAAGTGTACCATATGGTTAATTATACAATATATATGATATGTGATACTCACAAAAAATAATTTCTAAGTGTAAAAGAAAAATGAAGGCAAGACTGAGAAAGTGCCCAAGTGTTTGTGTGGTTCGTTAGTAGCCTGCATTCTGCAGCTTCTTTCCCAGGCATATTAGGGATACAGAGTGCAGAGTGAAGGGACAAACGTCTACCATGAAGATGGTATGGCATCTTTACCTGAGCCTTGACTTCTCCTTCCCATATGCAACATATTGTGAACAGACTCTGTTTGACATAGTGGTGAGAAGTGACAATTGTTTAATCTGCAGTCTCTAGAAAGTAAAAGGAGAAATATAGAGAATCATAACCAGTGGAATATAGTATGCATAAATCCAGAAAAGGATCAGTTGCTTGACATTTAAAAATCAATATAATGCTCAGGTCTAGCCACTATAGTTTACTGTTAAATCCTTAAAGACATAACCATTTTCCAATCAAGAAAATTCAATGAATGTATTTTAGAAACTTTTGCTAATTATGCAATACCAAGTTCTACCATTATTTAAAAGAAATACTATTTTAGGAAGGAAGAGTAATATGCAACTGTAATAAGTAGGTGGAGCCTACCTCCTTCAGAAAGCATACAGTAGGGGTTGCAGAAGTACAGCAGGATCCAACCATAGAGAGGTAGCTCTTGGTGTAACCAACTAAGAGTGGCAGTGGCGCTTGTCCATAGTTACTGGAATATTCATAGAGGAACCTGAGAGAGAAAATGAGTTGGTTAAAAAGTTATAGGAAAACAAAACCTTGCTTTTGTTAGTATTTTGATGAAGAAAGCATGCATGTGATATTGGTTTGTTTGTGTGCATGTGTGTGTGTGTGTGTGTGTGTGTGTGTGTGTGTGTGTGTGTGTAGGTTGACATCAGATATCTTCGTCTACAGCTCTCTACTTTAGTTTTTGAAACAAGGTCTCCACTGAATCTGGAGCTCAGCACTTTGGTTAGACTGTCTGGGCAGCAAGCCCCAGGGATCTGCCTGCCTTTGCCCTATCCCAGCATGTGGGTTCTGGGTAGCTGAACTCAGGTCTTTATGTCTACACAGCAAGCATCTTATCAGTGGAGCTGTCTTCCCAGCCCATTAGGTCATGACATCACCATGAACTTAAATGCACCATGCTAGACAATTCCCATGTGTAGTTAACTTATATGATAAGAACAATCATTTTGGTTTTTAGCAACACAAGTTCCTGAGGCTCTAAACAATGTTCTGAGGGCTGGAGAGACCATTCAAAAGTTAAGAGTGCTTCCTGATCTTCCAGACCTGAGCTCAGTTCCAAGCAACGAAGTCAGGCTGCTTCAGGGAATATGATAGCCTCTGCAGGTTCTAGCAGACACATAAAAATAAGGCAAGTTTTTAAATATGATTTTAAAAAATACATAAGAAATCTTGAGCAAAATATCAGGAAAGTAACAAAAATGTGCATACCAACTAATATTTATAGATTTATGAGTAGTGTTAATTTTATTGCCCTTTATCTTTGCATATAGATATTTTTGGTCATCATGTGTAGCCTTTTGCCTCATTTTTTGGTCCTTATTTATTTTGGTTTGTTTTGTTCTTTGGGAGAAAGCTTCAGCAAGTAGCTTTGGCTAGCCTAAAACTTGTAGCAATCCCCCTGCCTTTGCCTCCAATGTCCTCTCCAAGGCAATACAGGTGTTTGTAACCATGGCCTGCTTCATTTCTGTCCATTTTACCACCTTCCAAGATGGACATAATTACAATGTAACGAGGCTTCTCCTATAGATTAAGCAATAAAGAGGTCCACGCTACATGTTAAATTGGCAATATGTGTCATGTTCACAGCCATTTCTGAAGATGCACATGAGTGTTTGGGGGCATTTATTTCTGTGCTTCATTGAAACATATTTTAAAATGTGCAGGTTAGTAAATTTGCTTCCACCATCTGCATGATGCCAGTGTCCCTGTTTTTCCTGCTTCCATCCTTTCTATTTCTTAGAGAAAGTCTTACCATGAGGACCAACTCCCCCGCCTTTGCCTTCCCAGTGGGAAGCATCTGAGTTGATATAGAAGAACTGTAGTTTGGCTTATTATAAGGATCACTATGGAGGAACGCTGAGTGAACATATCAACTGTCAATAAAGCACTGTTTAGCCAATCATCTGGGCAGAAGGACAGAAAGTGGAAGGCAGACTTACTGGAGAGGAGAGGAATTTGAGGGTTGGAGGAGGACATTAGGGACTTGCCGAGGGCTAGCCAATGGGTCGTAGTGGCAAGTGCTTGGAATATATGTATGTTATAAGGTTTAAAGTAGTTTGTTTAGTTTACAAGTTGATTAGAATCAGTTCAGACTCTGCCCGGCGAAATGCTGGCAGCTTTAAAGTACATTCCAGTCTCCCTGTGTCAGTTATTTGCTTTATAGGCCGAACAGATACAAATTACTGTAACAGATCACTTACTGATCAGCAAAACCCTTTGGATCTTTCCTGAATGCCTCACAGATCTCCTCATTTGTTGGTTCCACGTAGGTTGGGAATTCTTGTGGTGGGTGACTCAGGGCAGCCATGCAGAGTTTCCGCTCCAGGCCCTCCTTGGTGCAACATTCAGGAGTTCCAGGATGCACAGGGAAAGGGGCATCACTTTCACAGGACTTAACAGACAGCTCTGAGGTCTGAAATAAGAGGGAAAAGAAGGAAAACTTGTACTTCCCTGTGAGTCTCCATTCAGTATAACACATGTTTTGTGATTTAAGAAGTCTCATTAAAGTTTACCGCCTGTATTGTCCTTGGCTGGTGCCTTAGTTTGAGCAGGAAAAGGACAATACAGGTGGTAAACTTTAAACCCCTATGCAGATCTAGCCAATGGTCAGAACAGTCTCCACACTTGAGTGGAGAGTGGGATATGACTTTCTCACGTACTCTGGTGCCTCACATTTGACTCCCCTTCCAGGGGAGACCTGGTGGCACTCAGAGGAATGACAGCAGGTCACCAAGAAGAGACTTGATACCCTATGAGCATATACAGGGGGAGGTAATCCCCCTCAGTCACAGTCATAGGGGAGGGGAATAAGGGGAAAATGGGAGGGAGGGAAGAATGGGAGGATACAAGGGAAAGGATAACCATTGAGATGTAACAAGAATAAATTAATTTAAAAAAAGTTTCAAAAAAAAAAAAGAAGTCTCATTAGTAATCAAGTTAAAGTTGCATAATTTTGGTTATAGGCAAGCACAGAATCTTGTTTATGCTAGTCAATGGCTCCCTAGGCTAGAGCATGGAACAACTTTCGTCAATAAATGGACTGAGCTTATCGGACTGTAGCTGTTTGACCTTTATCACGTGGCCGGGTGTTTCTCCGTGATGGGTTTTTAGCATCTCTGAGGCGAGGGACACTTGAGAGTTCTGGTAGTCACTCTCATCTTGTCTCCTACCTGCTCTTTTCAATTGGGCCAACAGCAAGGAGGAGCTCCCTTCACCCTCTCACCTCCCTTTACTAAATGAGCACCGTCCAGATATTGTCAAGCTTAGCTTCCTGCATGTTGCAGTTGCCTGTCACTTCGGCAGCAGATTGTACATCACAATTACTCATCTGGCATATACAACAATAAACGCTGGAAGCTAGGAGTCCCTGCCGTTTACAGCCTCAGCTGTGCTGTGCTTGCTCCTTTATGCCAGAGGACAGAACACTACCAAAGCAACGGTAGGGAGAAAATTGGAAGAAATTTGAAACTTGAAATACACTGGTATAAAAGAATAGACATAGAGAAAAAAGAAGTAGAAATTACCACAGAAAAGTCACTTTGGTGTTTATGTAGGAAAAAGAAAATTTTGATATATACTATTTATCTTCTTAAGGTAAATTTTCTAAAGACTTTCCCTAATATTGAAGGAAAGCAATATTCTGAATAAATCATTCAACCCAACTCATTGCTACTGGTGCTGCCTTCCCCCCATGACTCTTTTTTTTAAATTTATTTAAGTAATTTATTCAGATTACATCTCAATTGTTATCCCCTCCCTCCCTTGTATCTTCTCATTTCCTGCTCCCTCCCTCTTTCATTCTCTTCCCCTCCCCTAGTTCTGTGACAGAAAGGGACCTCCTCCTCCACCATGATCACAGCCTATCAGGTCTCATCCTGGTTGCCTGCTTACTCTTCCTCTGAGTGCTACCAGGTCTCCCTACCAAGGGCAAGTGGTCAAATGGGGGGTACCACCAAGGACAATGCATGCAGTAAACCTAGAACCCCTATCCAGATCTAGCCAATGGACAGCACATCTTCCCACAACTCTTATAAATTAAGAATTGGGTTTTCTTTTTCTTTTTCTTTTTTAAAATAAAGCTGCTTAAAAAAAAAAGAGTTATTTATTTATCATATGTACAGTCTTTTGCCTGAATGTACACCAGAAGAGGGCACCAGATCTCAGTATAGATGGCTGTGAGCCACCATGTGGTTGCTGAGAATTGAACTCAGGACCTCTGGAAGAGCAGACAGTGCTCTTATCTTCTGAGCCATACCTTCAGCCTCAAGAATTGGGTTTTCTTTGCTGATCATCTCTCTTTTCCATCAATCACCTTTTACTTTTCATTAATTTCCCTAGAAACTCCTCTGGGTTTTCCTGTTGAACAAATATCAGTATGCAACAAACAATACACGGGTACTTAGAGTGAGCAGGAGAAAGGTGTCGCTCAAGGAAGGTCTGACCATGTTATCACTCCCTTAAACTCTCCCTTCACATCTCAGCAAGGCTGCAGTAGCAAAGAGATGGGGCAAGATGAAAAATGTACTGTGTTGTTTTGAGTGTGGTTGATGATTTGAAGCAGGTCCAGTCTGACATGGCGCAGAGTAGGTTGAAATGATGGGTATTGATGAACTTGGTGGTGAAAGAAATGATGTACTATAGAGGCTAGAAAGTGGCAAGCAAAGCAATCAAGGGGTAAGAATATTCACCGGACAGAATCTATGATAATAATGGTATTTGAACAGACAAAAATCTTTCCTTGGAGGCCTTTAGCCAAACCTGCCTATAGTTATTTGTATATGTGCTGATAACTGCGTTAGTAAAGTTCTGTCTACTTATTTCCACCTTTATCAGTTACTGTCTATACATTGAACTCTAATCTTCCTTCTGGATTTCAATTTCCATATAAATGCTATAGGAAAGAAAATATATGCACATGTATATGTGTGCTCATGACGTGTGGTTTTTCTTTATACCCACACCCAAATATATGTACAAACTGTGTGTATAGCAATATTTGAGTGGCCTAAATAATTTGAGGCCAACATTTAATTATTCTGTAGCCTTTAGTCCTAACCCTAGAATAGTAATTAAGATGTATGCAGAATTTTTAGTTACACAGCATGTAGTTAAAATTATTAATTTGGAAGAGGTTCATTATATATGAGGTTCAAATTTATAATAATTTAAAAATTATTTAAAAGTTTGTTTATTTGGTTGGATTTTCTTCACATATTATATTCTAGTCACATTTTCCCCTCCCTTCGTCCTCCTAGTCCCTGTTCCACCTCCCTTCTCCTCCAAATCCACTCTCCTCCATTTCTTTTCAGAAAATGGCAGGCCTCCAAGGGATATAAACCAAACATGGCATGGCAAGCTGCATATTGACAAAGACTAGGTAACTCCCCTCATCTTAAGGCTGGATGAGGCACCGTAGTAGGAGGACAAGGATCCCAGGAGCAGACAAAAGACTCCTGGACTGATCCTACTCCCACTGTTAGGGGCCCCATAAAAAACACCAAACTACACTACTGTGACACATATACAGAGGCCCTGGGTTAGACCCATGCAGGCTCCCTGGTTGGTGGTTTAGTCTCTGTGAGCCCCTATGAACCTTGGTTAGTTGATTCTGTGGGTTTTCTTATGGTGTCTTTGACCCCTCTGTCTCCTACAATTCTTCATCCTCCTTCCCTAAGCTCTGCCTAATGTCTGGCAGTGGGTCTCTGCATCTGTTTCCATCACTCACTGGGCAAAGCCTCTCTCATGAGAATTGGGCTAAGTACCAGTCTATGAGTATATCATTAAATGTTTTTTAAGAGTGCAATCTGGATTTAAATCCTACACACACTTCTCATTATCAGTGTATACTTAGTGTATACTTAGTAAATCATAAGTTACTTTATCCCAGTTATTTTTTTCCTTTGAAACTGTAGCAGCAGTAAATAAAAGGAACTGAGTGCTAAAATAAACATGGCTGTTAAAAATAATAGTCTTTATGTTTCCATGCCACTGGGACTAGGTTCCATCTAAAGTGTCCTGAATAAGTGACATAAGGCCTATTGTTGTTCCCTTCCCTGGACCACATAGAGATGGCCGCAAATGTACTTACCTTGGTGTCATAGCAGTTGGGGTCAGCCCCTTCAGCACAACATTCTTCGGTCAAGGAGACAACTTCCTTTACAAGCTGACTGACCTGTTCAAATGTGCCACTGGGAAATTTCCTGCTATATAGGATTAGTGATCTGAGGGTGGGAAAAGTGATTATATTAATTGGAGTTGAATTGTCTTTTGGCATTTTGACTCATGCCAAAAATAGGATATCTATTCAACTTTCACATAAAATATTTTATAAAGTAACTTTTCTTTATTTGTCTAAGGCTGTGATTATGAGGTTGCATGTAAAACATTTGTTCCGTGAAGATTTATCTTGTATACAGTCATGGTGGCTTGAAAGAAAATGGTCCCCATTAGGAGTGTGGCCTGGTTAGATAGGTGTGGCTTTATTGGAGAGGGTGTGGCTCGGCTGGAGGAAGTGTGTCACTGCAGGTGGCTATGGAGATCTCTGAAGCTCAAAGCTGCTCACCACCTGTTGCCTACTAATCTGGGTATCAAACTCTCAGCTCCTTCTCCAGCACCATGCCTGCCTGCATGCCACCATGCTTCCTGCCATGATGATAATGGACTTAACCTCAGAGAATGTGAGCCATCCTCAATTAAATGTTTCCCCTGATAAGAGTGGCTGTGATCACGATGTTTCTTCACACCAATAGAAACCCTGACTAAGACAAAAGTAAGAACTAGATTTGTAATTCCGATCAAAACAGCCTGGAGTCTGTTTTCAACTTCACCCAAAGAACATAGTTTGTAGACCTTTGCTTGTATTGTCCAGAGTCCTAAAATGGGCAGTTCTAATTTACCTCAGAAATATGTATTTGCCCTTTATTACAAATCCATTCATTAAATTTACCAATGAGTCTCTTAGACCACAGTAACTATAGTTCTGCTAGCTTCTTCGACTGACCTCTACCTGTTTGACCTGTTGGCTCACAGTGGCTCCAGGGTCTTGGCTCATTTCAGAGACCATTTTGACATTCTGTGCAGTGTGGAAGTGAGCTTATGCTTGGTTAGTTTGAGGTCAAGTCCCCAAGAGAGCTTCATGGATCCTGCAACTTACAAAGATCTGAAGTCATCTTTCCCCAGCATGGCAAGTTCCTTGCAAACTTTATCCTTTTCATAGTCTCGGCCTAGGAAGCAGATATAGAAAATAAGCATCTTTTTTCTTTTGGTGAATATTACATTATATATATATATGTATATATACACATCTCTAGATAGATGATAGGAAGATAGATAGATAATGATAGACAGATGATAGATATTGCTATTCTGCACAATCTATGGTAAAGGCATTTCTCCGTATCAGTGTACAGTTCCACTTAGAGGTATCTTTTCACCTATTTTCTTACAATAAGCCTTAACTTTATGATTTTTTTAAATTAACCTTTACTATGTAGTGAGAAAAAAGGTAGAAAGACTAAAGTGATAATAAGGGTAAGTCAAATGTTATAAGCCATTTAGGGAGTAGATTCACCAACAGGAAAGCCATTCTCTTTGGCCCTTCTGTATGAAATGCTGAGGGAGATTGTTCTCTCTCTCTCTCCCCTTCCCATCTCTTCTTTCTTTCTCTCTTTATTTTCTCCTGATGTATTTTTATTTATTCTTAATGTATTCCTTATTTATTCTCTCCTGTTTTATTGCCTGTTCTTGCCTGAGGCTTCAACAAGACAAAAAAAAGTAAATGAAGAAGCTTCTGCACTCTGAGGTGACTTTCCAGATACATTAAGGCTGACCTTGGAAGAGGCCAGTGATTACAAAAATTTCTGCCTTGGCTCGGTAACCACCTCAGATCCCCGGAGGCCAGACTCTGTACAGAACTCAGCTAGGGAAATGGCTACTCTAAGGAACAGTGTGGAGTACTTCCTCCCTCTTCAACCGTAGAGAGGGCAGTTTCATAATCATTAGTTCTTGTGAGGTTTCCTTTAGAAGTTGGGATACAGTGGACAGGAATCTGATCCAGACTTTAGAAATCTAAATGCAATGGGGCAGGATTAGTTCAGTAGCCTAGGGAACAAAGAACATAACCATGGCTTGGGAACCAGTGGCTCACAGATCTGGTATTGGACAAGGAAGGGAGCAAGGTGGCCTAGAGACATCTTATACACCTTGAGCCCCAGACCACCAGCAGCAAGAATGACAAAACCACCGGGCTTTCTGGAAGGCAGTGGGCAGCCAACAGTGAGTCCTCTCTGTGGAGTGAGATGATTTGAACAATCAGTCCCAAGGGAGTTGTGATATGCAGACAGATGTGAAACATTCCTAGGGATGATCGAACAGAGTTTTAAAAGAAAATAAAAGCCAGACAAGGAGTGCACACCTTTAATCCTAGCACTCGGGGACAGAGGCAAGTGTACCTTTGTGGGTTTGAGGCCTGCTTCATCTACATGGAGTTCCAGTCAGGTCAGGATCAATAGTGAGAGTATATCTCAAACAAAACAAGATGAAATAAAAACAAACACACAAAAGTAAAAGAGCACATTGGCTGAAAACATCTCTGCCAACAGGATCTCCTTTCTCTGCTGCTGACTCTCCTGTTAACATCTTCCTGTTAGTCCAAGAGATGTTAGAAGTAGTTTAGATAATGGAGGAGGATTAAAGGGAAGGGGAGAGAAAGGGACCAAAAGGTTCATTTCTCTCATCATAGGCCTGACTAGGAAAACAGTTTCAACATCAATGAACTCATGACCTGAGTTTAAATGCCTTCAGTGACGTTGATCTTTAGGGTTCAGAAGTACAAGAGGACCTGTTCAGTGTTTGAGAAGAAAGAAATGTGAGACCTGGCCTAAAGTCCACTTGAGCAGCAGGAATAGTCAGATTCCTGAGGTAGAATTTTTTTTTCCTGTGTGATTCTGAGACTCTCTATACACATTCCACTTGTCTGAATGTAGACACCAGAGAGCCTGTGAGCGTGTCCTTCTGTGACTCATCATTTATAACAATAAGTCCAGGAGATTTCTCAGCACATTGGATACTAGAGCTTTGAATAACTGTTAACAAGGATAGAAGTAGCCTTGTCTCTGTTTTAAGTAGCCTTAAGTGATTTATCCACTAGGCTTAAAGTACTAGGGAAGGCATCTTATCACAATTGCGTGTTTCATCTTAAAGGTGGCCTCTACTCTCAAACAATAAAGGTCTGGTTAGACTGGAGGTACTTGGCAGGAAATGTTTGTGGTTGTTGTGTTTATTTGTGCGTGTGTCTGTTTTTTTTTTAAATTGAGATGGCACTGATAATGGACAGATATAAATTTGGCAGTTGATGTGTTTAAAAAGTTTTAGTATTAATAGATTTTTTAAATTAAAATAACCTATATAATAACCTATATAATAAGTTCATTTTCTAAATGAACAATACAAAATAGACCAATGGAGTAGGAAAGGTCAGAGTTGAAGGAGATGTCAAAAACCTTCTTCTTTGAGACAGGAAGAGTCTTTCTACATAGGCCTTCAACTCCATAGTCCTTCTGCCTCAAGTCATTTTATAATGAGGCTTAACGCCTCAAGCCATCAAAACTCCACACAAGATACATACGGACCTATAGTTTTCTATTTGATGTTAAGTCCTGAAAATAAGAACAAGACAATGAGGTGGTAAAACTAATGGTCAGTGGAACACAAAAGACCCAGGGGCAAACAGTCCCTGCTCTGAGGACCTTGACATCAGCCCACTGCCCCGAAACCTGTCAGTCCATTCGGAAAGATGGATATTGTGACATGTTAGAAAGGTTAAGGCAAGGTAGACCACGTTCATTAATTATCAGTAGTAGTCAGTGGGACTGGAGACCGGAACGCAGGAGGAAAGAATACAGTCTAGAACTGTGCTCACGTGAGCAAGAGCTATGCTCTAAGGCACCACCAGCTGTTTTATCCTATGCCTAAAACAATGTCAGGAAACATGGCTGGTAGTTACAGGACAGTGTAACCTAATCAGTCTAATCAGTCGAAGCATGGCTCATGAACAACCGAAAGGAAGACATTGTGAAGAAATGAGTTTGTTTAGTCACTGAAAATATTGCAACGAGTTTGAATAATCATTTGTATTTAAGGTCTTGTATTTACACGAGATCATCCTTGGCTTATGATCCCTTCTCAGAGACAAGAAATTAGTCACATGTACAAATTGTAAATTTGGAACATTTCCCCTAAACTTCTAGTATTCAAAAATCACAACATAGCTCTGTTAAAAAAAAAAAAATGTTTTTTTCCTTTCAATGCACACTAAATAACTGTTGCAATAAACTCCCTCTATCAAACTAGACTTGTTTGTGTTGGTACTTTTTATTGTGACAGTCCAGTAATGTGCAGAATGCAGTCTATAAAAGTGGGGTGCTACTGATGAATATTTTAAGAAATGTTTGATTTCTAGCTTTTCAGTTTCAGAATTCTCATTTCACTAAACTTGTGGAGCTTCATTCCATGTATTTCAGTAATCAGTATGCTCGAGAAGGCATTGTAAATAAGCATTATGTATTAGCACATTCAGTTGTTTTGAGTAAATCATATACTTATTTGCACACAAGTGTCTTGTGTCTCATAGGAATTTTGTACTGCTTTAGTTAGAGAGCATACTGCTGAAAGGAAAGTGGCAAATGAGACTGTGTGAGAATTAAAGTCATTTTGGCAGGAGAGGACAGCAATAAAGTCTCAAAGGTTAGCATTGGTGTAACATTAAGGCACAAAGTGTAGTCTTAAAGAGATAAGCCACAGAGGAAAGTATTACCATGATCTTTCAGGTGTATGGCTTTGGATGTATTTTTGAGCAAATTAATTTATTAATTTATACAGGAGATAATACCTGGCATGGAGAGGTAGATATTTTAATCATTTTTTCATTGCACAAAGCAGCAAATAAATACAGAAATTGACTTGCAATATGATTGTTGCAGATTGATTTCTCATACCAATGAAACACTTTCTTAAAATTAGTTTTATTTTAGTGTGTGTGTGTGTGTGTGTGTGTGTGTGTGTGTGTGTGTGTGTGTGTATGTGTTAATATGCATGTGGGTTGACAGAAGCTTCTTGGCAGTTATGTGTTCTCCTCATAGCCAGAAGTGGGTATGGGGGATGGAACTTCGGTCCCTGCAAGAGTAATATGGACTCTTAACCTCTGAACCATCTCTCCATCATCCAAAGTATTTTTAGACTAAGCTCATTTAAAGTTAGTTAAATATATACCTTAAGTGAATTATAAATATCCTGTCCTTCAGTGCATCGCTTAGAAAGGGAGCAATTTGATCTTCAGTGTGCTGGCAGAAATTATTGGCATGAAGTTAAGTGTCTCTTGTGAAATCATGTTCACACCAAGTGACCTTTTTGTATCAAATGTTTACAAATTTCATTAACACTTTTAACATCTTGTCCAATTTAATCTACATTGTGAAATATTCTGGTAAATCATATCAAATCCTGGACTTTTGAAAATGAGTTGTACTTATTTTTGGGAAATCTTGTTGCTTCATTCACATTACAAGTTCTTCCAACAAATTTGGCATTATTCATACATTCATGTCAACAAATGTGTTCTGTGACAGGTACTCTCTTCCAGACATGGGGTTCACACTGAGTGTGAGGTGCAGTGGAGACCAAAACAGGTACAGCCTCACCACCATGGGATGTTCATTCTGAGAGAAGGAGCCAAGGACAGCCTCATGATCTTAGTACAAAGCCCACAAAGACAGATACTTTGAGTTCTTTCAATGTTATAATGACCTTCATTAACTTCTGATTTTGTCACTTTAAGAAAACTATTTTTGCCACATGCAGAGAATAACTCTTGAATAACAACAGCTTGAGTCAACATCCCTACAACACGCCACAGGCTATCTCATGCTGCTCTTTTCCTATTTTATAGCTTCCCGATGCTCAAATTTGTTAACTTTTAAATACAAGTTGAATGTTCAACTCTAACACAGATAATTAACATCATGATAACAATAGCTAATATGTGAGTGATTTGGGTACCACTGTAGTAAATATTTAATCCATATCACGCTGTTTAATCTTTATAGAAATGTGGTAAAGTGGGAAGTTTATCATAGCTCACCCCACTGTTAACTACGTTCTCTGTGTGCAGCATGTGTAGAATATCTTTTAAAAAGACTTTTTAAAAATTGATGATAGTAATGATGATGATGATGATGATGATGATGATGATGATGATGATGCTATGTACATGTGGGTGCATTCATGCATGTGCCTGTGTATATGTGTGTGTGTGCCTGTGGGTGTCCATAAATTCTATAAAAGAGGGTGTCAGACTCACTGGAGCTAAAGTTACAGGAGGTGGCGAGCTGCCTGATATGAGTTCTGGAAAACAAATTCTGCCTTTTCAAAAACAATGAGCACCCTTAAATGCTGAGCCATCTCTATAGAAGTGCCCTAGAACCTGAAACTTTGTGTGTGTGATGTTTTTAGAAAAAAAATTATGTTTGCTAATTAGCATAACTTTTGTTACATTTGTTTCAATGAGTTAGAGAATCACTTTTAAAATTTTGACATTATTCTCCTTATGATATTGAAAGATTCATCATTAAAATGACTTTCTGGCAGAGGGAGAGTATCCAAATTATTAAAATCAGAAATGTGAAGGGGGGATATCGAGGAAATCTAAAGAATCACTAGGTCTTACTTCAAAAACCTGTACAAAATTGGAAAAATGGAAAATATAAACAAAGTGGACAATTTCTTTTTTTTTTTCTTGACAATTTCTTGATAGATACCACTTGCCAAAGTTAAGTCAAGAATCAGGTAGACAACTTAAGGAATTTAAGGAAATAAAAGCAGTCATTAAAAGTCTCCTAACCAAAAAAAGCTCAGGGCCCCTTAGTTTTAGCACAGAATTCTACCAGGCTTTCAAAGAAAAGCTAATACCAATACTCGTCAAATTATTCCACAAAATAGAAACAGAAGGAACTGACAAATTCATTTTATGAGGCCACAGTCACCCTGATACCTAAACCACACAAAGAGTCAACAAAGAAAAAGAAATTCAGATCAATTTCCCTTATGAACATTGATGCAAAAATACTCTAAAATACTCCCAAATTGAAATCAGGAACACAAGAAAAATATCATCCACTATGATCGAGTAGGCTTCATCTCAGGGATGCAGGGATGATTCAACATATGGAAATCAATGGATGTAATCCACCATATAAACAAACTGAAAGAAAAAAAGATGCAGAGACCCACAGCCAAACATTAGGCAGAACTCAGAGAGTCACATGGAAGAGGGGGAGGAAGGATTGTAGTAGCCAGAGAGGTCAAGGCACCACAAGAAAACCTACAGAATCAACAAGCCTGGACTCATAGAGGCCCGCCGAGACTGAACCACTAACTAAAGAGCATGCATGGGACCAACCTAGGCCCCCTACACATATGTAATAGATGCACAGATTGGTTTCATGTGGGACCCCCTAACAGAAGGAACAGAGGGTGTCTCTGACCACATTGCCTGCCTTTTGATCCCTTACACTTATGGGGCTGCCTTGTCTAGCGCCAATCGGAGAAAGTGGACTGAGTCTTATGGCAGCAATGCCAAGGCTGGTTGATAGCCATAGGAGGTCTCCCTTTTCCTGAGGAGAAAAGGGAGGAAGGGTTAGTGTGTGTGTGTGTGTGTGTGTGTGTGTGTGTGTGTGTGTGTGTGTGTGTGTGT
>OU015756.1:27682237-27699563 GCA_907169655.1 Acomys percivali | reverse complement strand
TGTGTGTGTGTGTGTGTGTGTGTGTGTGTGTGTGTGTGTGTGTGTGTAGTGAGAGGGAGGGACTGGGAGGAGAAGAGGGAGTGGAAGCTAAGATTGGGACGTAAATTGACTTAATTAATTAATTAATGAAAAATGCCTTTCTGAAGTTTTAATTATGGTTATTATGTCTTCAAAAGCTCATTATAACTTTGCATACTCAGCCACAACTTTTATTTTTAAACAACAAAGTTACAGGGCTTAGAACAGGGAAATAGAAGGGAAAAGTGTTGGCTGAATTTCTCAGTGAACTTCTTGGTCTCAGCAGATGCAAGGACTTGAAACAACACTGGGTGCACACAGACCAATCTCACAAAGGAGTAGTGATAATTATATCTCTTTTAAGCACACTTCCATTTTCTATTAAAGGTATTAATGGGAAAAGATCATATGTAGACCTGGAGTTTTGTTCACAGTATGCGTGTTTTTACAGAGCCAATTTATTAGCCATTCGTTGTGAACCTTTAAGGAGTTGCCCGATGAGGTGGCACAGTTGGATTTCTGTATTGTATGTACTGAAGGAGGTGACACAGATAGCAAGTGGCAATGGCTTTCATTAGTTGAGTAGTCAAACATGATCTGCTTCAAAACCCCAGAAAAGAACTCGAAATAGATTAAATAATAAAAAAATGAAAGACCTGTCAATATTTGACTACTAAAAACAATTATAGGATTGCATATACAATTAAGTCATATTGGTTTGAACAATAGTTTTTTTTTAACTTGCCTTCAGAAGAACAGACAATAGAAAGAAAAAAAAAAACCAAGTGTAATAGGAACCTCTGAAAACTATTTTATTTTTGTTTGTCTGTTTCTATGTGTATAAAGCTGTGGCTGTATGTATGTATACACATGTTCATGGCTATTACGTGAGGAGGCCAGAAGAGGGCACTGGAACATGGAATGGGTGCTGGAGGCCACTGGGGCAGGAGCCAGTAGACTGAAGACTGGAGGCTGCCTGTAGGATACAATTCGATGAGAACAGAAACCTCGTGTACTATTTTGAAAGACCGTTTATCTTCTTCTTGGAGAGGTTGACATCATGGTCTTGCAAAGGGTATGCATCCATGCTCATAATGGTGACTACACACCTGGCATTGTGCCTTGTACCTATGACATTGCTGTTGATTTTCAAGGGGACTAGTATTTCTCCAGTCCAACTTGAGAGCTTATTTTCTTTTGTTTTTTTTTGTTTTTGTTTTTGTTTTTTTTTTGTTTTTTGGTAAAGAAGAAGAAATCGAGTTCATTTACCAACTCTAAGGGAACTTAAATTGTCTTTTTCAGTTTGGCATTATACTTAATAGAAAGATATATGTAAAAAAGAGATTAAAAGTTTACAGGGAGCTTATTTTCTGTTGACAGTCATTAACTTAGTAACGATCAAGCTGTGTCAATAGCTCCCGTTACTTATTTTGGTGTGGGAAGGGTACAGGGAAAGACGGCTGCCGATTAGTGCAGTCTCTGCTTCCGTTCTTGGGAAAGAACACAGATCGGCCAGCAATAACTGCCTCTGTACGTCTTGGGCCAGCACAGGTGGCTGTTTTCCTATGCTATCACCATGATTTGGCAGATTTGCTAAGTCCATTTTCCCCCCAAGATGTACCCAGTTCCCAAAACGCCCTCTGATGGCAAAGGACTGGGCATCTGAACAGAGGTTTGTGTTGGGCTGCGGCAGGTGTCGTTTCAGACCCAGTTTCCAAAGGACAGCGCCAAAGGTCCCAGCACGAAGGAATGATCCAGTGTGTTTAGAGAAGTCTGATTTAAATAAGGTTCCCTGTGGATTTATGAGAGCCTTGAAGACAGTGAAGGCATTGATGGTGAACCATTAAGGAATGGCTAATTTCTTCAATATGCTGGGCCATAGAAACAGTTTTCAAGGCGTGGCTTGAGCACACGGTGTTTGGAACAGTGTTCAAGAAAACGGTTAGGTCTTCCAGAATGTGGCAGACATAGAGAACTGTCAATTATCAACCCCCCATCTCCACCCTACACCTCTGCTTGTGGCTGTTCTGAACTGGGTGGGAGCCCCCGGCATTCCTCAGTCTGTGCTCTGCCATTTCAACCAGCAGGGGGCGCGCTCAGCCTCCAAAGGATCATAGCTTGGCGGTGGCTGATGAGCTTGATGTTAATTGAATCCGGAACTGATTGATGAAACGTCTCCTTGAGTGAACAGGAAACTATGGATGAAGCATGTCCTGGCAAATACTGAGTGACTTCTCCTTCTAAGTGTATTTTACATGGCTTTGGGTGTCATCTGGCCTGCAGGACATGGGCAAGATTTGAGGGAACTGATTTTTTTTTTTTCTTCCTATGTGATTGGCTGCTGAACATATTGAACTAGAGATGGGAGAATGCCCTTTCGATAGAGGATGATTGTGATTCTGAGGCAGAGCTAGGGATGGGGATGGGGGGGTCACCTGCTGAGTCAGCACATTTCCAAATATAGCTCCCATTGGACTTTTGATGTTGGAAATTCAATCTGAACTAGCTTCAGTAGGATTTTTCAAGGTTTTCAGGAGACATCTGAAACTATTGCAAAAACAACTTCATGGCTTCCTGGGGTATCACCTACACAACTCATTTATTCATTTATATCTATTTTTCTAAGATTTGGTCATCTTCATTCAGGACTTATTTGTGACTTAAGCATCTGTGGATGAATAAATATGAATTTAGCCTAATTTGGATAATAAAATAACACAGAAAATATGAATGTAGGGGATGGAGAGATGGCTCAGTGGTTAAGAGCATTGGCTGCTCTTCCAGAGGACCTGGGTTCAATTCCCAGGACCCACATGACAGCTCACAACTATCTGTAACTCCAGTTCCAGCGGATCTGGCACCCTCACATAGGCATACATGCAGGAGAAACACCAATGCACATAAAATAAAAATAGAGTCAAGACTGAATTTATTCGTGGCATAATTAATGTGATAGTTCCTTGGGAGGCACACATATTACTGGTTAAATGTTACTACTATGAATCTACAGGCAAGGCTTCGATGAGGCTGTTAAGGGGAAAGAGAACATGGAAATCTTAATTGACAAAACAGAGTGTATGCAGAGACCCATATAAGCATCATGGAATAAGCCAATGGAGAAAATTACTCACAGGGAAATTCATAAAATAGCACCCAAACTGTACAATAAAGGGTTAAACTGGGGTTTAGAGATCAGCGTAAAAATAAATGGAAGCATCTACGGAAAGTGTTCAAGCTGTGGGATTTATGAAGTTACACACATCTTGTGATGTGCTACCACTGCCAGAAGCCTTAACACACCGTAGAGGTGAACATGCTCTTCTGAGGGTGATTTCCATGAGAAACCAGCCCTGTCACCTCGTTTATTGTTTTATTTCATAGTTACCAAAATTCCTATGTTGTGTGAGAAGTATTTTAAAAACCCCAATTCCTTCCAAATACTGAAGAGTTTGATTCCTTAAGAAGAATCAAAGAAATCTCTCAATTGGCTTCCTGTACCACTAACAGTACAATGCTCCTGAGGAGGATAAATGTTTAGGGGGAAATGTTTAGTTGCATATCAGTCTCCAGTTGCATTAGAGATCGTATTTACCTGATGTGGGAGAGATAGCTGAAAGCCTTTATAACTCCACTTTTGCCCTGAGTCTTTTTTGTTTGTTTTGAGACAGTCTCAGGGAGCCCAGACTGGCCTTGAACTCTCTATGTAGCCAATTCACTAGGAAACCTTAAACTCCTAATCCTCTGGCTTCTACCTCCTGCATCCTTGAGGTTGTAGGCACGCACCCCCACACGGCTGTGTCTTCTACGAGTTGCTTATTTGTTATGTGTGGGAAACATGGCTTTCCAATGCTGTAAGGCACAGCTGAGCTCAGAGCAACACCCCTCAGATCCTTCTTTCCTTCGTTCTGTCTTCCAAAATGTCCGCCATTTTTTTCTGCTTGTTGCTACCCCTTTGATTTTTAAAACGGCACAGGAAAACTGAACTAGTCACAGTTCTTCATCCCCAGGGGAACCTTACCTCGTTCAAGAGCGTGCCCAAGGGCTGCGGCCAACAGGAGAACCAGAACCTTCTTCATTTCACGGCCAGGGAGTCCCACAACACCTCTCCTCTCACCTGTAGGTCACCATACAAAGGACAGGAGCGCAGAGCTCCCAGGGGCCTTTACAAAGCTCCTAACTAGGGACTCATCAATTATTAATCTCCACACAGGCGCAAGGGACAGTCAGCCTTGTCCCCAAAGAGAGAAAGTAATATCATCATCAAGGCAAATAGATACCCTTGGGAAATGTGGAGGAGAGACTGGGAGATTTTAATCATTAACTTTGTCACTGCAAAAAAAAGCCAAGGCATATAGATACGTTCCCACTGCAATTTTCTTTAACTGAATTGACTTATTGTACTAGTGGGGGCACACTTACCCGCTCTCTATAGAGGAGAAGACATGTATGTGTATCTTCTTTGAATACTTCCTTCCATTCTTAGGTATCACTGGAAAATTTGGGGATTATGTTTCCGTATTTTTCCCTTTCTTCCTCCTTTTTTTTTCTTGCTTGCTTGTTTGTTTGCTTGCTTGCTTGCTTGCTTGCTTTTGTTCTTTCTTTAAGGCTAACACAAATTAGCATTACACAGATTATCACACATTAGATCTTTTAAGTTATAAGATGACTAAAGAGCAAGACACCAGTTAATTTGTGGTAATTCTCCAAATCCATTAATTTAATGTCATAAGACAATTTTGGTGGTATTGTGCCTTATATTTATGTGTTACAGTATACTATCAACTGTATGTTTAGAATAGCTCTTGGGGAGGGGAAAATAATAAATGCAGAGCTTCAATGGCTTGCCCTCAATCACACACACACACACACACACACACACACACACACACACACACACACGAAAATCTTGGACTCACTGCAGGTGGGTTAGAGTCCCCTCTACAACTATGTAATCAGTATATTTTATTGTAGCGTAACTTGAGAACTCACAGTGACCCTGTAGGACACAAAATCTAGCATCTTCATCTTAGAGAAAGGCCCATCATGTGGATCCTGCACCTTGTCCAGAGTACCAGGTATCGATCTTATGCTGAAATTAGGTCAGGTGTCAGTTGTACCTACAGGTTTGTGAACCATAGTCTTACCCAGCTCTTCCTGGGGTGTACCTTAGGACTGTATTTCTTCTCTCTAGTCCCATTGTTCAGTTGTGAAATATGCTAATAACTCTGAGTTCCTTATGATGAGCCATGTACACACACATTAATGCTACCTCTTTTATTCTAATTATTGCCACTTTCTCCCTGATATTTTTCATTTACACTCTCTGAGGAGGTCATAGGAACCACTGAAACCTATATACCATTTGAAGATTTAAAATTCTATCTCGTGTCTGGGTTCCTGTAGATAGATGCCTGGAAACACTCTTACCAACCAAATCAGTAGCTAAAGATTAACTGTGCAGGCAGAGTCCACTAGCATCTCAAGGCATAGCAAACATTCACATTGTCAGTCAGACCACTGACTCTATGGAAAAAGAATGAGTGTTAGGTTCAGAAAATGGAGTCTAGCTAGTTGGAAAAGCTGGTGGTACAAGAGTAAATACGAACTATTTCTGTAAAGCCAGTGGAAACACACCCGGAAGAAGACATTAGCAGAGGTCAGAAGCAATGCTGAAGACTCACAGGAGGCAGCTTTTTGCTCACATACTAGCTGTGTTCTGTTTCAAGATTTATTTTCTTTTAAAAAAATTTATTATACATCTTTTTTTACATATACATTTATATTATTACACATAAGTAAAATAAACTACATGCATCAGGAAGAACCATGAAACAGTCAGGAATTATATAAATGTTACATTCATAATATATTTGTATTTGGCAAACTTGACCAAAACATCTTTCCTATCTTGGTGCAAATAACATTCTGAATGAAAATCAATATCTATCATATCTCATCTCTATCAACTTAAAACATCTATCTAGACCTAAAAACATCTTAACCCCTAAGTTACTAAGCTTAATTGTAAGACTAAACTATCTGGTCTTCAATCCCATCAGAGACTTCTGGTCTAATATATCTGACAGACATATTTGTGAGGCAGGAACTATTGAGGACTTGCTTATCCTGTCTTGGCAGAGTTTGGCCATCAATTCTGCTTGCATCTAAGCTTGCCCATTTTTAGGCAGAATTCTGTCTGTAGCAGAAATGAGGACATTTTGCCCAGTGCCTGGTTTGGCATATTTGAAGCCATCTTTATAAGGAGGTTCTTTGATGCTTATTATCTTCTTTGTTTTTTAAATATATTTTATTAATTTATTCATATTACATCTCAATTGTTATCCCATCCCTTGTATCCTCCCATTCCTCCCTCCCTCCCATTTCCCCTTACTCCCCTTCCCTATGACTGTGACTGAGGGGGACCTCCTCCCCCTGTATATGCTCATAGGGTATCAAGTCTCTTCTTGGTAGCCTGCTATCCTTTCTTTGGGTGCCACCAGGTCTCCTCATCCAGGGGACGTGGTCAAATATGGGGCCCCAGAGTTCATGTGAAAGTCAGACCCCACTCTCTACTCATCTGTGAAGAATGTCCTGTCCACTGGTTAGATCTGGGTAGGGGCTTGAATCTTACTACATGTATTGTCCTTGGCTGGTGCCACAGTTTGAGCAGGACCCCTGGCCCAGATCCACCCATCATAATGTTCTTCTTGTAGGTTTCTAGGACCCTCTGGATTCTTCTATTTCCCCATTCTCCCATGCTTCTCTCACCTAGAATCCCAATAGGATGTCCTCCACTTTGTCCTACTTTCCTGAAAAGTAAAGACTTTCATGGGACATGCACCTTGGGCTGGTGTCCAGATATAAGTGAGTATATACCATTTGATTCTTTCTGCTTCTGGGTTAACTCACTCATTATGATCATTTCTAGTTCAATCCATTTGTCCACAAAGTTCGGGAATTCCTTCTTTTTAATAGCTGAGTAGTATTCCATAGTGTATATGTACCACAGTTTCTTTACCCATTCTTCTACTGAGGGACACTTAGGCTGTTTCCATAATCTGGCTATTATGAATAAGGCAGCTATGAACATGGTTGAGCAAATGTTCTTGTGTGCTGGAGCATTTTCTGGGTATATTCCAAGGAGTGGAATAGCTGGGTCTTGAGGTCTTATTCCCAGTTTTCTGAGATAGCTCCAGATAGATTTCCAAAGTGGCTGTACTAGTTTGCATTCCCGCCAGCAATGAAAGAGTGTTCCTCTCTCTCCACATCCTCACCAGCATGTGGTGTCACTTGAATTTTTGATCTTAGCCATTCTGATTGGTGTAAGATGGAATCTCAGTGTCATTTTGATTTGCATTTCCCTGATGTCTAAGGAGGTTGAGCATTTCTTTAAGTGTTTCTCAGCCATTTGATATTCTTCTGTTGAGAATTCTCTGTTTAGTTCTGAGCCCTATTTCTCAATTGGGTTATTTGGTTTGGTGGTGTTTAATTTCTTGAGTTCTTTATATATTTTGGATATTAGACCTTTGTCAGATGTAGGGTTGGTGAACCCTTTATCATCTTTTATGAAGTAGGCTCGGTGCTGCCGGGAGTTAATCTGTCTTGTTGTCAAATAATCTTTAAAATAAAAAAAAATCTTCAAATGCCATATTGCATGGGTCACTGAGGCTTTTGAAGACCTTATCTAATGATTTTTACCTTATATAGCTACAGAATCATATCTATCTGTTAAACCTAGGATATATATTCTTGGACTAGTAATTGACATGACCATGAGTTGATGAACTAAAAATTAGCTTGTATTACTTAATTATCCTAAACAGCCTGCAGTACTACTTTCAGGGCACTGTAAGTAAACCTTGTATTATAATTGAGTTGGATGGGTACAATATCTCATTGTAGATATAGTAGAAATACCTATGCATGTGAAGAATAATCTTAAATTTGAATTCTATATCAATGTATCAAAATTGAACTTATTTTGCATCAATATACAAAATTCTATACCAAAGAAAAGTAACCTTATCTGTGAATAACAATTAAGGCCTAAGTTGAGGACTAGATTCATTAATCTACTTTTTGTCCTGTCATCCCTGTATACTTCTGTATTCCTCATCTTTCTATTCAACCCCTATCTCCATACCCATGAAAGAAAGACAAAGGAAAAGAGAGATGTCCCTGAGTCCAACCTTGTTTTTCTCTATGAATAAGATCAATAAAAACTTATAACCAACTCCCTATGAAAATAAGCATCTGTAGCCCAAGAGAGCCAACAAAAACCTACCCAATCCCTTCTCCTTAGGGGAAATGGGGTATCATTCTCTTAAGGCTGATTTGGGGTGAATAATACCTTTGTAGGGGTACAAATAAAATGGGAGAAATGGTTAAACAAGCCAGGAATAGCATTTGTGGTCCAGTTCCTAAATGTTGAAAAATTCCAGGCTTAATAGGGATCCTGTGTGTGACAGTTTGAAATGCTGGGCCAATTGGGATCAGAAGCTTCCTATAACCTTGTCCTGGAAACTGTCCTGTTCTGATGAGGAGCAGCAACTGAAGTGCCTGGGGCTGGAACATGAAGGATGCAGGATGTCAGTGTCCGGCATGCTGAGAAAAATCAGTCTTTGTTAAGTCTGATCCAATGTCAGTGTCCAGTTCTTTTGTTCTGAAAACACATAATTTCTCACAAGCATTATACAGTCCTAAAATTATAATTGTATGAGGGGTGAGGATGCACAGAACAATTAAGGCTGGTTCTCTGCTCTTTGTATGAGCAGAAGACATCTGCAAATCTTCATGCCATATGAAGGATGGCATCTAATAATAAGTCATAGGATTCTGTCACCAACACGAAGCCTTGTCTATGCCTAGACATTCATGTCTCAGCCAGTCTCAGAGCTATTCCTGTGTAGTGGAATTAGAAATATAAGTTACCTGCTTAGTCTGCAGTTTGAAATCTTTACATCCTGATTGCAGGCCCCTCCCTCATCCCCTTACAATCCCACCTCCCTCCCTCATCTCTTCTCTCAGACTCCCCTAGTCCTCAGAAAGAGGAGCCCCACTCCCCTAACATCTGACTTCAGTCTATCCAGTCTCATCTGTACTACCTGTGTCCCCTTCCTCTGTGGTCTGGCATGGCTACCCTGCCAGGAGGGAAGTGATCAATATTGGGAGTCCATGTCAGAAGTAGTCCCTACTCCCCATATTGTGGGACCCACAAGGAGACTGCCTCATATCTACGATATCTAAGCAGATGTCTATGTCCATATTATACATGGACCTTGGTTGGTGCATCAGTCTCTGTATTGTAATGTGGTTATCCTGTATTAAGTGGCTAATATCTGCTCATGAGTGAGTATATACCATGCATGTCTTTCTGGGTCTGAGTTACCTCCCTCAGGATGATTGTCTCTAGTTCCATCTATTTGCCTGCAAATTTTAAGATTATTTGTTTTTGATAGCTGAAATGTATTCCACTTTGTAAATAAACCACAGTTTCTTTATCCATTATTCAGTTTAGGGGCATCTAAGTTGTTTCCAGATTGTGGCTATTACGAACAAGGCTGCTATGAACATAGTTGAATAAATGTCATTGTTGTATGGTAGAGCATCTTTAGGGTATATGCCCAGGAGTAGAATGGCTGGGGCTTGAGGTACGTTTATTCCCAATTTCCTGAGATAGTGCCAGATTGATTTCCAAAGTGGCTGTACAAGTTTGCGCTCCCACCAGCAGTGGAGGAGTGTTCTCCTTTCTCCACATCCTCCTCAGCACGTATTGTCACTTGAATTTTTGACCTTAGCCATTTGGATAGGTGTAAGACAACAACTTAGAGTCGTTTTGATTTGTATTTCCCTGATGGCCAGGCATGTTGCACATTTCTTTAAGTGTTTCTCAGCCATTCGATATTCCTCTGTTGAGAATTCTCTGTTTAACTCTGTACACCATTTTTTTAATTGGGTTATTTGGTTTCGTGGTATTTAATTTCTTGAGTTCCTTATATATTTTAGATATTATCCCTTTGTTGGATGTGGGGTTGATGAAGGTCTTTTCCCAGTCTATAGGCTGTCATTTTGTTCTGTTAACTGTTTCCTTTGCCTTACAGAAGTTTTTCAGTTTCATGAGGTCCCATTTTTTTGATCTTAGAGTCTAAGCTATTGGTGTTCTGCTCAGGAAGTTGTCTCCTATAACAATGAGTTCTAGGCTTTTCCCCACTTTTTCTTCTAACAGATTTAGGGTGTCTGGTTTTAAGATAAGGTCTTTAATCTACTTGGACTTTAGTTTTATGCATGGTGATAAAAATGGTAAAGATTATTTTCATGTTTAAGACAAATCTTCACAATTTTCTTTCCCTTGAGAAAGTTAATTTAAAGAGAGTTTTGTTGCATATCTCAAAATATCAAGACCACCAAGAACACAAGGATCAGTATAAATGTTAACACATTTGTGTAATTTTATATTTTTCATGTCAAGATTACACTATAAATATATGTTAGAGGCTACTTAATATCTCAGTCATGGATTCATAATGAGTTCTTTTAATGATATATTTAGATTATTTTTCTATTATAACTATTTTCTAGTTATAGCTATATCTAGGTTTTGGAAATACACTCCTGCTATTTAATGATAAACTACATGTTGCAAGAATTGCAACATCTCATTTAGGCACGCTCTTGAGAAATCTCCACACAAGCTGCCAAGACTATTCTCCTGGATAGGTCTGGCTTTTTCTAACTCTTTTGCTTTGTGCATATGTTGACTACTGTTGATAATCCTGCAATAAACATAGCAGTCCAGGTAGATCTTAAATGTACTGAGTTCAATTCTTTAGGGTATGTACCCAAATATGGTAGTTCTGGAGTGGATGATCGCCCTAGTTTTAGTATTGAGACTTTTCCATGCCATTTTACATAATGGCTGTTACATAATGTTTAACTGTTCTGCTTTCTCCACATGCTCAGCAGTATTTTTTTTTTTTTTTGTATTCATCTTTATGACAAGAGCAATCTGAAGAGATTCAGAATTGACAGCAATACTTTGGAAGCTGATATACATAGAGAGAAGCAAAGTGCAGTCCAAGTTTCAGGGTGTTCTTGCTGGAGTTATTTTTCCATTCTTGACTTCTGTGAGAAGTTCCACCTCCCTCAATCAGCCCTGCATGGATTTTTCCCTTTCACTGCCTTGTATGCCACATGCGTTTCTGTGCCTAGCAGTGAAAAGCCTTTTAACTAACTTTAAGTTGCCACCATTTATCTAAAACACAGACAAGACGCTGTTAAAGTCTGTCTATGGAGAGCCTCTCAAGCCAAGGTCTGTGGTTAAAGTTCTAGAGTCGTCACTCCATTTAGAGGCTCGGCATCAATCAAATGGGGTGACGTAAGGACCAGCTTGTTGTTTATCTGTCCTGGGCTTTCTGCACAGTCTTTGCTCACGCTCCTCTGCTCTCCCTTTCTATTTGTGGGGTTTCTGTCCCCATCCTTCAATAGAGAATTTAGTTGACTCACTTAACATATATTTAATTCATCTCAGTTTGTGCGAGATAACATGTCACCTACGTAACCAAGGGCAACGAGAGCTCCATGGCTCCTCCCCTCATGGACTTTCCAATCCAGTTAGGAACACGGGTGTTGGAAACAAAGTGTAAAGTACACCTAGCACACCCAGGCAGGTATCCTGCTCCCTGCCAGGACCTGTGATCCTCACCCAGGCAGGTATCCTGCTCCCTGCCAGGACCTGTGATCTCCCTTCCAAGCAAGGGCTTGTCAGGCATTTTTATTCTGTTCTTCAGAATAATTGTGCTCCTTGACATTCCCCCAAATATAGGAGAATTCATTTTCCCCACACAACAGGACATGCTGGTCTGGAGTGGGTGTGTGCTGTTATCTGGAGTTTGTGAGTGGCAGTGGGAGGGATAAACTCAGGAAGTATCCGACAACTCCAATGTAAGCAAAGCTTTCGGGTGTTCGGTCACTGAAAAGTCCTCGTCTTCAGTCAACCTTCTTTAGAGGTGGCATATAATCTACTTGGAGGACTTTTCTGACGTTCCTATCATGACTTGAAAGCCATCCAAGTTTTAAAATGGCCAACAACAAGAAATGATTTTGGCAAGAAGTCAGTTTGCTGACCACTGGTTTTGAGATGCCTTTCAGGATTAGGTGCACGCGCTGAACTGAATAACGGCGTACTGTCCTCTAACGTGAGTGAGGATGCAGGGAGGATCAGCTCCACTCCCCAGCATCTGCCGTTGGCAGGATGCTTTCCATTGCCTGGTTTTGCTTATGCAGAGTCCTGTTTCCCACCATAGAGATGCTGTTAGGAGACAGCACAAGCAGGACTCTGCCACACTGCTGTCCTACTGTCTTACTTCCTGATGCTGTTGAACGCCTAGGCAGTAAAGGCATTATTGTGGGGGTGTCTAGACAGTAAAGGCATAATTGTGGGGGCATGGTATTCCTTATTACCCATGGAATGTAGACTGTGCAGCAGGGGCAATAAGGAAAACGTCTGGAAGCTGAGAGGGCATGTTGATCCGTCTGTACCCAGTTACCAACACAGATCTCTTACCAGCTGTGGTAAACCACCATGCCTTGAGAAGGCTTTGGGTTCCCTAGGACATCTGTGTGGTCTCACTAGGAAAGGAGCCTAGAGGGGCTGTATTGGTCTGTGAGAGTTAAGGCAACTTAAGATGTGTGATGGGAAAGAGAAAAAGAATGATCTTTCGATAGCCTCAGGACGAATCACAGCAGCAGACAATGTGGCTTGTTTGTGACATATGGAATTTAATATAAGGCACAGAATTGTGTAAATTATATAAATGAAAGACTGTATTGAACAGTTTCCTCAGTTCTCATCCTCACTTATTTTCCACTTTTCCTTCTCTATTAATTTTGAATTTATAGTACAATTACATAATTTCTCTTTTCCTTTTCATCCCTGTAAAGTTTTCCATATAGCCTTCCTTGTTCTCTTTCAAACCCATAGGCACTTTTTTCCATTTATTGTTGTTATATTAATGTTTTTACATGCATATATTCTTACATATACATATATCTGCATACTCATATATGTTTTGAAAAATATATATTCCTAAATGTAACCTTCTTAGTCTACATAATGTTACTTGCATGTATGCCTTTAGGACTTGACCACCTGGTATTAGATAACCAATTGGTGTGTTCTTCCCCGGAGAAGACTATTTTCCTCACTCTCAGCATTCCTTATTTGCCTTCAGTATAAGGCTTAGTCTTTGTATGAGGCTAAGGCCTCTTAGTCTTTCCCCATCCACTTTGGCACATTTGTTTTTGTTGTCTTTCTTCAGTTCTGTTTAGGCAGTCTGCTGATGAGACTTTACGGGTGCAGGCTTTGACATTACTAGGATATACAGTCTCACAGGAAACTCCCTGATCTTCTGGCCCTTTACCATCTTTCCACCCCACCCCCTGCTCCACCTCCATCTACACTGTTCCTAGAACCTTAGGTACAGGACTTGTTTTAGATATATTCATTGGGACAGGGCTCCACAAGCCTGAATTTTGATCAGTTGTGGTTTTATGTAATAGCCTCTGTCTGTTGCAAAAAGAAATTTTCTTCATGAGGGATGAGGACTATGCTCATTGTTGGTTATAAGAACAAACATTTAGAATGTAGTTGGGGATTATGTTGATTTAGTGAAGTGGGTCTTAGATGTTCTTCTTCAAGATCCATGACTGTACCAACCCTTGCTGGTTGGTTAGGTTTCTAGTACCAGGTGTATTTTTACTCTTGCTGAGTGGGTCTTAAGTTCAATTATTGAGCTACTGGTTACTTCCAAGTTATATGTGCCACTACCGTACCCAGGCCATGCTGGTCATGCCTGTGGTTCTTAGGCATCACAACTGGGTAGCCCTTTTGGTTGCTTTTCCTTCTTTGGAAGCTTGCAAGGTGCCTTCTTGTACCATAAAAACTAGTTCTCAGAGAGAAAGCATTTAGGTCAGTTCCAGCTCAGGGCCTCTGGGCACTGTATCTGAAGTGCAAGGAGTCTTTAGCAATAAGGACTTTACCTTCTACTCCTAGGAGGCAGCAAAGGGTAATAGAAATAGCCTGCACATTCTGGGTGTTTCCTGGACAACCCTGATTAACAGTTGAAAAGGTTTCGCAAGCCTGGTGTTGAGGCTTTTGTTAGGTGGCATTTGGCTCTTGGAGGGAGCATTGTTAGCATAGATGAGCAAATTTCAAGTATATATGTATACTTATATACAGAGTTATGTATATTATAGTTTTTTAGGTAAATAGTTAATAGAATGATTTTTTATGACTTTTTCAGACACCCTTACTATTATTTTACCTTCCTCCCACCTTTTGTATTTATATTTCCTTGCCTATCTCTAATCAGGGGTAGGGACTCCCCCCAACCCAATTTCCTACATCAGATCACTTGTACCCGGATATCCCCCCTTTGTCTTGCTTTTCTACCCTTATACTCCAGCACTGGTTCCTTTTTACTTTCCTGGTTTCTGCGGTTACACCAGCACAGGTACTCACGCCTGAAGATGTGGAGCTAGGAGCCTCTGATGAGAGCGAAATGCAGTGTTTGTCTTTCTTGTCTCAATATGGTCTCTTCCAGATCCATCCATTTGCCTGAAAAGTTCATGACTTCACCTTTTTGTTTGTTTGTTTGTTTGTTTACAACTGAAGGTATTCTATCATGTCTATGCAGGATGCTTTCATTATACGTCACCAGGTGGAGGTTGTGTCTGTCTTCTAGTTGTTGTAAACAGAGCTGCGGTGAATGTGGCTAAGCAAGCATCTGTGGAGTAGGATGCCTAGTCCTTCGGTCATATGCTGAGGAATGCTATATCTATGTCATATGGCAGATCAATTCTTTTTTGTGAGTTCTCCATACCACAGCCAGCTCATTTTTTGTGTCATCACTGTGGTGGTGTCTCACCAGTCAGTAGTCACTCAGTGGGGACCTAACAATAGTTTTGCTGCATGTCTTTGTACTACAGTCTTTGTTTTCTCTTGACTCAGCATGGCACTGCCGGGACTTCCTGACACAGGTACCAGCTTGAGCTGTGAGAAAATCATTACCGTGACACACACACAGTCTTTGGCTAAAGAGGATTGAAGCAGGCAAATGCTTACAATGGGTGACATGCAGTCCCTCTGCCTGGCTAGTCAGGGTCACTGCAGCCATTGCTCCTCAGTTTCAAAATGTTCATAATGTTAACATGTGAAAAGTGATTTAGTTATTTACTTATTACTTTCATTCCCTAGAATAGAGCAGGATTTAAAATATAGATTCATTGGTTTACTATATTACAGCTATTGCCTAGGAAAATGGCCATAGCATGTATACTAAAGAGATGTCGGAAGAATGAATAAAAGACCATTTTCCTCATAATCATGTTGATTAACCAGATGAAGGTCCAAGGCTCAATGTCCTAGTGACAGGCTTAGTTCCAGGCCAGCCTTAAGACCCAGGGACTCAGAACCAATCCATTCTTGAAGTATAGATGCTGGTCGAAGGATGACTCTCTCAGTACACTTAAATATAAAAGACACAGTGAGACACCTGAAGTGAATGATGTTGGGAAAATATCATCAGAGCACCAACTATCCTCTGCATCCTTAAAATAAAAGTTCTCCATCAAAGTTGGAGAGGAAGAAAATGGGCAGTCTGCTGGAGAGAGTGAAGAGACAGAAATCTTTGCCCACTGTACAGCCAGCCAGATACATACGATTACATGCATGTTCTCAAGATAAGTAGTGACTAGTCCTCAGGTAAGATAACATGAGTACACACAGAGTTCTGTTGTATTTATGATCTGACATGCCCCTGTGTTAGCTAAGTGTTTTTGTCTAAGAGAAAACAGACTTTTCATTTTGAGACAGGAGGCTGTTTCACAGCAAGACACAAAATGAGATTAGGTTATTTCTCCAGAGAATGTAGGCGGGCTGTCTTTTGTTTTGTTGAGAAACTTCAAGGAGTTAGCTTTCAGATATTTTAAAAAGTCATTTCTGAATTGTAGAGATAGCATGAAGTTGATTGTACTTTAAAAACAAGACTTTATACATTTAGAAGAATCGTAGAACGAATTTACGAATTTCCTAAGATAAGTGTTCAAAGAAAATGCTTTGTGGGTTGAGCCTCTTTCCTTATTTTCAACACGGAGCTTTAGTTTCTAATTTTTAGTTTGTGTTATTTGCCCTCACAGTTCAAAAGGGCAAACAGAACATCTTGGTTGAACCATGAACTTTTCATTGAGCAATCTGACACTAAGCAAAAAATGGAATATTTACCTGCACCTGGTCCTGTAGCTTGGCCAAAGTCTCTGTTCCTACTGTTAAGAAATATGTTAATTACCCTATAGCTATTATATTCCTTTTAACATAAAGCTGTGTGGTTTCAGTAGGTTATAGGGGCAGGGCACACAAAAATGGTGGGCATTTCCTACTTCAATTCTATATTTAAAATCATTTTTAAAAAGTACGTATTTGCACATGCCTATGTCTGAGTATGTCTAAATATGTGGGGTGCTCATGGAGGCTGGAAGAGGGTGTTGCATCCCCTAGAGTTGTGGTTAAAGACAGTTGTGAGCCCCTGAACTTTGAGTACTAAACTCTGGTCCACTATAAAAATAGTGCATGCTTGTAACCTCCAAGCCATCTCTCATTCCCCATATTAAGAATCTTAAAATTCAATGGATTTTTATCTGTTTATATGTTTTGCTCTCTACTTTTACTAAAATGTATTAATTCATCATTATTAGGAATAGACTTTAATATTTAGAACTACAAGTGCTCAGTGACTATTTGCTGTAAAAGGTGAATGTTCACAGCTCTATTGGGTGGATATGGTTAGGATTCAGAGAGGTAACATGATTCAGAAAAAGACCTCAAACCCACGTTTAGTTTGACCTTGATAGCTCTATAAAAGAAAACCAGGAAAGTTTTCTCATAGAGTTATCACTATGTTTTTATGATATATGAGACCACATGTAACCATTCAATAATAGATATTTTAAACCATTGGCATTCATGAACCTACTAAAGACAAATACTGTAGTATATGTAAGTTGTCCATTCCACTCTCTGGTCCTTATAGCCAGGATGAAATTAAGGCAACGGGCTGTGCATAGGGATGAGTGATAGGTTATAATGGAATGAGCTAATGGCAAGACAAAGTTATATAAATGCAGTTTTATTGAGAGCAGCAGGGGACGAGGAGGAGGGGGAGAGAGACAGAGAGAGGCAGACAGAGACAGAGACAGACACACACACACACACACACACACACACACACAGAGAGAGAGAGAGAGAGAGAGAGAG